>CM040394.1:40275369-40311259 GCA_022702515.1 Ilyophis sp. 1 JC-2022
CGACCCTTGCCTGGATTTAAACCACGAGCCTTGCTTGCTGATTTTGTAATTTGCATTTACGGATTGCCTGCCTGTGTTTTTGACCATTGCATTGAACTTACTACAAACTTACTACGAACTGACTAACGCTCTGTCTACCATGTATAATAAATGTTTTTGGGGGAGTTTAGTCTGGCTTTGAAACCATGTATCCATGGGGGATAAGGTTGTTGCTTTTGTAACTGGGACTCTGGGATTAAAAGTGGGTATCATGTTGAAATGATCACTGGTTTGTGTTATTGTGCTTGAGCTCAGTAGGATTTAAAAACACCTAAAAGGTAAAATAAATGTTTCCACAGATATTTCAGGATTCAGCCAATATACACTGCTCAAAGAAATTAAGAGAACACTTAATCAACACAGTATAACACAAAGTCAATTAAACTTCTGGGATATTGATCTT
Source organism: Ilyophis sp. 1 JC-2022 (assembly GCA_022702515.1). NCBI lineage: Eukaryota > Metazoa > Chordata > Actinopteri > Anguilliformes > Synaphobranchidae > Ilyophis > Ilyophis sp. 1 JC-2022. Next base: position 40,275,812 of record CM040394.1, read on the forward strand.
TCCAGTTAGGAAGCGTAAACAATTGTGAATCAATTTCACCTGCTTTGGTTCAAATTAAAGTGACAACAGATGGACAGGAGAGGCAACAGCAAGACAACCCCCAAAAAGTAAATAGTTTTGCAGGTGGTGGCCACAGACCAGTTCTCTCTCCTTATCCTTCCTGACTGATTTTTCTCTAGTTTTGCATTTTGCTAGTGCCCTTGTCACTACTAGTAGCATGAGGCGGTACCTGCAGCCCATTCAGGTTGCACAAGTAGTCCAGCTCCTCCAGGATGGCACATCCATGCGTGCTGTCACAAGAAGGTTTGCTGTGTCTCCCAGCACAGTCTCAAGAGCGTGGAGGAGATACCGGGAGACGGGCCATTACATGAGAAGAGCTAGAAGGGCAACAACCCAGCGGCAGGGCCGGTATCGGCTCCTTTGTGCGAGGAGGAACAGGAGGAGCACTGCCAGAGCCCTACAAAATGACCTCCAGCGGGCTACTCGTGTGCATGTTTCTGACCAAACTGTCAGAAACAGACTCTATGAGGGTAGCATGAGGGCCCAACGTCCTGTAGTGGGACCTGTGCTCACAGCCCAGCACTGTCCAGCTCGATTGGCATTTGCCAGAGAATACCAGAATTGGCAGGTTCGCCATTGGCGCCCCGTTCTCTTCACAGATGAGAGCAGATTCACACTACTCACTGAAAAACATCTACAGAAAACAAGAAACATGTTTCTGCTTTTTTAAATAAATATTTTACATGAACGTTTTATGAATATTTTTATGAGCATTTGTAATGAGTGTTTTGTTATTCTTCAGCAGGGAGCAGAGAGTGTTTGTTTTGGTGCTGTTATTTAATCTCTGTTGATGTGAGAGAGGGGTGTGGCTGCCGGTCAGGGGCTCGACCTGCTGCAGCCAATCAGGTGCCGTCATGCCTCTGTGACAGGTTAAAATGGAAACCGTTGCTGGTGGCAACAGCACTGTGATAGGTCTGGCAGATTGTTGCACAATTGAATGGGTCTTGCACAAAGTTAGTGTATTCAAGGCCCTTTTATTGCTGCTGCTGTGGGAACATTGTTTTATTCCTGCTCTTCAAAAACACCTTCACCCCAGGTTGGTCATTTTACAGACTGTGGGCCTCATGTATAAACAGTGCATACAGTACAAAAAAATACGTACATATGCGTTTGCAAGTTTCCCCGCCATCAGAGTCGCCAATTCCCATAGTCTCAAAAATGTGTGTATGCATGAGTCATACTCTGCATTTATGTGCGCATGTTTTGACGTCAAGTTTGTTTTTATAAATCCCAAATCTGTGGGAAAAGTGGCGTACACATTTTGTTATACATATGCACGTATGTTTATACATGAGGCCCTCTATGTGCATGTGTGTGTGTGTGTGTGTGTGTGTGTGTGTGTGAGAGAGAGTGTGAGTGAGTGAGCGAGCATGTAAGTGAGTGCGAGTGTATATGCCTGTGTACGGGTTTTTGTGTGTGTGCGTGTGTGTGTGCGTGTGCGTGTGCATGTTGGTGAGTTTGTGAGCAAAGCTAGGAGTAATTGTTCTTATCTTTCTGAAACTTTTGAGAAATCAAGCTCAAAATGAAGCAGAAATTCATATTTCATCTTAAGATCATCATAATGTAGCACATGATATATTTCACGGGAAGCTTTTTTGTTCGATTTTTTATCAGTGCAATATGCTGTCATGCAGCAGCTCTTATCTGCACTTACTCCTGTGAGGACGTCACATCCTGTCTGCTCGGTATCAATAATCAAACCATTTTTTCCAAATTTTTAGCCACCAACACCTGGAACTAGAATTATTATTATTATTTTTTTTTAAAGAGGTAAATTTTTTTATATAACTGCAGCCAACCAGTGGGGCTGCAGTTATTGCGGGGGGCGGTGTCGCCGGGGGAGTATAAATCAAGCAGCTCTGGCCAACAGTCTGCCCAGCAACCAGCCCCCCGACAACTCCTTTCCATCCGACTGTCTGCACAATGGTGTGCCCCAACAGGCCATGCACAAGGCCTGGCGGTTTGGTTGCATTGCGGCGGGGGCTGGCTTTGTTGGGTCAGTCGTGACGGGGGAAGGGAATCAGATGGAAGGCATGCTGGTTGATAAGAGGGGGGTGTATGGTGGCTGGTCTCTGCAGCTGCCTACAGTACATGCATGTCGTCAGGGTTGTTAGTGTGACGGGCGGCAGTACGCCGGGGTCACACTCGGTTTGAGAACTAGGCTTGCGGCTCCACCGTTGTAAGTTTGATTCCCAGGTGAGAGCTTTTGAGTAAGGTACTTAACCTGAATGGCTTCAGCAAATATCGAGCTGTATAAACGGGTTGCATGTAAAGAATGCAAGCTGCGCAAGTCGCTCTGGACAAGAGCACCTGCTAAATGCCTAAAATTAAAAGAAAATGGGGCTGCACTGGGGTGTAGTGTGTGGGGCAGGGGTTATACTCGGATACCTCTGTTCATCTTGTTCACTGCTCCCCTTGCCTTAAACTTGCCTTAAATCACTGCAGAACCGTGCTTTGTTTTCAGATATTTATTTCACTTCCTCAAAAATGGGTTATTCAGTGCAACAGAAACACATCCCAGCACATTCTGACTCCTCTTCCTCATCCTCTTCTGTGCAATGTGGTTTCCTTTTTTTCATAGTTACGTAATTATCCCTGCACTGTGATGTAATTACTCAATGGGCTTCGGCGTGTTGTCATTATTCAATGGCATTTAGATCACGCTATTCATGAATCAGAGTCCTCCAGCATGTCAATCCAGCTAAATGCAGTAACCATTACGCATACACACTGCTGATTAGAACAGGACATGTGCATATGTATGTGTACATGTGTGGGCGGGCAGGTATTTGTGCGTGCGTGCATGTGTGTGTGTGTGTACGTATGTGCGTGCGCGCTTGTGTGTTATGATGCATCAAGGCACATGCTGCTAACTGTTGCAGAAACTCGCCGCCTCCTGCTTGTTCTGTCCCCTGGCCCCTTCTCCATTCTTCCCCTGAATAGGGAGCTTTGGCGGGGGGGCAGCTGTGTCCTGCTGGTGTCAGTAGCAGCTGTCTGGCCTCAGGATCGAGGACTGTGGTTGGGTGAACGCTAGGGTTGGAGATATCAGACATCAGGCACGTGTGTCAACCCCACCACCCTGTGCCCCCCCCCCCCCACCCACTCCTGCCCCCTCCCTGCTGTTTTTATTGTAAAAATGAACTATAAGAAGGGCTGAGTCATAGAGGCACAAAGCACCCCCCCCCCCCACCCCCCCCGGAAACTACAGCAGCAGCTACACCCACAGACTATGAGGCGAGTTCAAGTGAACACACAGGCCTCCGTGTGTGTGTGCACGCGCGCACGCGTGTGTGTGTGTGTGTGCATCGTGCACGTGTGTGTGTGTGTGTGTGTGTGTGTGTGTGTGCGCGTGTGTGCGCATGTCTGTATCTGTATGGCATGTATGTGTGTGTTTTTTTGGGTGGGCACAAATTAGTAAAATGACTGCTGCTTCTTTGCAATTGAAAGGTATGGGGGGAGGGGGGGTCTGTAGGGACTTTCACTCAAACAACAGCAAATCAATCAAAGCACAAAGGTCCCAAACCTGCCATACGGACACTGACGTTCCACTTTCAGATCCATCGCTGGGGCCAAACGTCTGGCCACCGACTGCATTTTATTCACTAGATCCTCTCTTTTAATTGGCTTCTGCTTGAGGTTGGAGTGTGATGTAGGATGCAAAATGAATAAAACCAAACTATGCTGTGTTTTGCCCTCAAAAGAACAGACTCAGAGGATCTAATGAGAGTGGAAACATGCATGTTAACGAGCCCACTCTAATTAAATGTAGCCCCTCAAACCCAGATCACTGTTAATAACCGTTGTTTTGTTTTTTCGGGTGGTTTTTGCATGCTAACGGAATAACTGTGACAGAGTATGATCAGGCTTAAGCACATAGACAACACAACAAATACAACACAATGAGCTGGAGATATCCAGTATATTTATATTCATATTTATTTACTATAATTACCATTTCATCATTTTTTCATAGCAAATTTTAACATGTCCATGGAGTCATTTATACAACAAGCCATGCAGTCACTGTGGTACACCCAGTACTGGTAAAGTACACACATTGACCATTAGAGTAATGGTCAATTTTACATCACTGCTTATAGGTGAAAAAGCATTTTATACCTAAATACTAACATCATAAATAAGGTCTTCAAAGACCATTACAGGTTGCTTTCAAGATAAAAATTATAATTGAAATACCTTAACAGAATGACAAGTGTTTCATATTATAGCATCCATTTTTTTTTAAAGTTTAAAAAAAAGATTTTGATTGGACAAAGTCTTTAATAAACAATTTTCTTTAATAAATAAATTTTGGGGGTTTTTTGCTTGTGTCTTTGTGACAGTTCTCTGTAAAAACCGCTATACAATATAAATAGAATTGAATTAATAAAAATATTTGGCCTTTGAAATGTTTGGCTTTTGAAAGGAAATGTTTTCGTCTGAACCTGTATTTATCCAGGTAGTTCAGCTGAGAGCTTCTCATTGTGCATTGATGACCTGGGGAATCAAACTGGGTCAGGTATGCGAGGGATTATCCGACTAATCAGGAGGTAATCATGTCTTACCTTATGTAGGGAGTAAAGTTTTTGGAAGAAGCTTGGTGCACATGGCTGTAATCAGAGCAGAAACACGTGTGGCTACGGAACCAGGCCAACACCATGGCAACAGAACCAGGCCAACACCATGGCGACGGAGACCATTATGACTCACTTCCAAAACCAGCTGCTTCCTGTGGAGACTTGAAGTCACTCTGACCGCCTGTTTAAACACACAATACCTAATTCTTTAAGATATCATAAGGAGTTTACTGAAGAAAATCACCAAGCAATTCCAGGTCATATAGACCCTAACATAATATGAAGGTTAAACAAAGTTAATAAAACACAACAAGTTGAAAAAAACAACAGACAAGTAAAATGCTGTAAAAGTGCTGACGAGGCCCAGGTTCTGTGCCATTGCACAGCACCGTAATTTAGATCAAGTTCTTATAAATTTGGTTAAATTATCCAGCAAGGACGGGCTGTGGAGTGCTGATACCATCAGGCAGGCAGCCAAACACATCAAGCAACCTAGTGGAAGGGAGTCTGTAAGTATGAAGCCATGTCCCCTTTTGCTTCACTTATTATCCAGATCCCCCCAACATCAGCTGCATCAGAACTAGTCCCTGTTTGGTGGAACGCACAGCAGAGTGCACCAGGCTGACAAACAAAACAGTTGAAAAACTGGTGGCTATTCAATCAAACTTGAAACTCTTTGAGTCAATCAAAGATGATACCACACATATTGAATCTGAGGACGATTGTTCAGATTCTTCAGAGTCTCTTTTTGAATATGAAGCTAGCTGTTGTTCACATAAATAATTAGCCGAGGTCAAGCAAGTCAAGTTAAAATATTTAGTTTAACCTTATTTTAGTCTAAGGATTAAGTTATTCTTAATACTTAGGCATATCTAATTTGCCATCTTAAATCATTTTTTTTATATTTTAGCATTTATGTTTCTTTATATAATATGCTTTTTGTTAAACAAAATAAATAAATAAATGTGTTCATTTCTTAAAACCTATGGTTTTCTCCCTAACAATGTGTGCAAAGTATTTGCAATGACCCCTGAAATATGTCCAATACATAAAAAACCAAAGACATTGGTGACAATATTGTTAACAGTATAAATTCCCAAAATAACCTCAAATTTCCAAAATGACCTCAAAATTCCCTTAAAAGGGGAATTACCCCATAAATTCACAACCCTATGTCAGATGCCCATCAGAAGATTATTCGATTATCAGTATTTGCTGCCTGTTGACTAAGCGCATGTGACAGAGGCCTGAGGCCTAATTATACTGACCCATGCACTCTGCAGATCTACACCAGACTCAGTGTGCTGACTGTAGACAAGGTAGAGCTGAACTAGGAAACCCATTGCACATACCTTTTCACACGTGAACCAATACAGACTGCGTTTACACTCTGCAAACAAGGAAACAACCACATGCCTCTATGGCTCAACCCCCCAGTAAGTGTGACTGAGGGGCATGGCTGCCAAACCCCCCACCCCCCTTCACTCTGACCAGCATCTGTCTGCTCCAGAGACTGTGATCTGAATCCTTTCTTGAAACAGCTGCTGATACCAGCTTTGCTGAGCAAACAAACAGTCAATAAAAAGTGCTATGTGAACAAAAAAAAGAAAAGAAAATGTTTTATGGGCTTTTGAAAAGGCAAACAGCTGAGTTTAATATGAGCTGCGATTAGACAGGATTTGCACAGTGCTCGTTTCTGCCGTAGACATTAACCTGGCTTGCTTTAGGTTTACTGTAAAACACAGACAGAACAGCTCAATCTTGCTGGGCCATCCCACTGCATCCAGTATGTGGGGAACAGGGGGGGGTGGTCGGTGGGTTGCCATGGTTACAGCCCACACTGGTAAGAATGTACCTCTATCCCATGCTGTTTTTTGCCTCCAGCCTGCACTGCCAAGATATCCAGATCTCAAATGTCTACCCTGACCACTGCTTTAATAATAATAATAATAATAATAATAATAATAATAATAATAATAATAATGTATTGCATTTATAAAGCACTTTTCTCAAACTCAAAGTGCTTTACAGCGGGAAACTCGCCTCAACTGCCAATGTATACCACCTGGGTGATGCACGGCAGCCATTTTGCACCAGAACACTCAACACACATTAGCTGAGGTTTAATTTTAGCCAATTAAACAGGGGGATTATTAGGTGACAGGTTGATAATTTAGCCAGGACACAGAAGAACACCCGACATTTTGCGATGAGCGTCGTGGGATCTTTAATGAGTACCCCGGTTTATCATCTCAGCTGAAAAACAACATCTCCTACACTATAGTGTCCCCATCCCTGCACTGCTGACCGGAGAAAAGATTGCCCCCTACTGGCCCACCAACAGATACTTAGTTTTCCAAGGTCAGCCACACAAGAACTAAACAAGCCCCCACCTGCTTAGCTTCAGTCATTCGGCAGGAGAAAAGTAGAAGCATCTACTTACTCGAACCACCATGCCTGTTAGTTGAATGTTAGTTGAATACACTGAAGGCTTTTTATGATACACATATTTGTTGCTACACTTTTTATGTACACACATTAATCAACACAAAATATCAAAATATAAATCCAACCAGTCACAAGTATGTTTACAATTTAGTCATCATAAGCACAATTCTCGTTTCACACAGTATATTTTTCTATTGAAATAATATTTGGAATATTATGCAAATCATTTTCCATGCTCACAAATAAATAAAAATGGGCTTTATCCTGCAGGTAGAGATGTGATGATCGATACTCACGTGTCAACACTGTGTCAAGTTTTCAAATCACTGCTGTTTCGAAGAACAGCTCCGAGGCTTGCTGATCACAGAAACCAAAGCTTTGCTACGTCATAGTGACGCCGTCATTTTGAACCTGCTCAACCAATACCGGTTGATGTGACAGCTATGACAGATCTGGGATCAGTGGTTATTTCACTCACATATAAACCTCTATTCAGGCCTAGGCCTATGTAGAAAAGCATGGAATACCTGTGCATTTGTGCAAAACCTCTTGATTCCAGATAACCTTCCTTTCCTACCCAAAAACTTCCAAAATGTATCAAACTGGTTAAAACGCCCCACAATTCGAGAGTTTTCGTCAGAGGAGAGAGACATTTAAGAGTGTTTTGTAGCGATATGTTTATAACAGAAGGTTCACGAAAGAGGTTTTTTTGTATTGGATCATTTTCAGCAAGAGACCTCATCGAAGGTGTGGTGCATGATTTGCGAACGGCACCTGTCCTATTCAAATAACACCTCCTCAGTGCTTTGCCACTTGAATTCAATACAACCCAATATTACAGCAGCACCATGGAATCCTGCTGTCATTGAAGCTGGACCATTGAAATCAAGGATGCAATCCTCTTACGCAAGATGGCCCTGAAAACAGAAAATAAAAGAACTCTATAATTACATTCATAGTATGACTACTAATAATAAGAAGAACAACATGAATAGAAATATGGCTACCTATCTGTGTGCTATTGAATATATATTTACTTTCCACAATGTTACAATAAGCTGGGGGGGGGGGGGGGGGGCGAGTGATAGTATTTTAATATGGCCCAATAAATGGTGAAATATATTTTACAAATCATTGGAATGTATTGTTGCAACATGCTCTCCTTTACCAAGCATGCAAGAGGAAGTAGATGGAAGACCTACATCTCTACATTGAGGACATAGGCTTTGACGCCTTTGTCAATAAGCTCAACTTGGCTTACACCATTCCCACTAGACAGGCCCTAATGCTAATGGTGGTGAAATGGTATAATGAGAACAAAAAAAAGGCTATAGCTGAGGTAACGGGTGCGGAACATGCAAGCCTGACAGCAGATATGTGGACCTCCATAAATATGGAGGTAACCTGTCATTACATCACTAAAGGGACAAAACTGGCTGTAGTTCAAATCAAATCAAAATGTATTTATATAACGCATTTCACAACTAGCTGTCACAATGCGCTTCACAGAAGAACCCAGACTAAACTAAACCCCCACAAGAGCAAGCCAGAGGCAACAGTGGCAAGGAGTAACCAGGTTCCCCCAGAGCCATACAGCTGTGCACATAAAGGAGGCCAAGAGTGTGCTGATGGAGAGCTGAAAAGATAAGGCCTCGTTAATGAAACATTCCTAAATATGCACATACATTTATGTACGAAACAAGTCGGTATGAAAAATGTACGCCGGATTCATCAAACCGTGTGGGAAAGGTCGTTTTGTTCGTATTCCGTGTGTATGTGAATATGTGAATTCCGATTGACCGTAAATGTCAAGCACGTTCAGGTTATTTTGCGATTAGCATAAATCCATGCCCATGAATTGCCATATATGGAAGTTGCTAATTAAAGGGGCATACGAAGTCAAAGTGGCTCAGAAAAAAACTAAAGAAAGAACTTGTGGCGAAGTCGTATGTAGTGCTCGGAGAATGAATAAGCAAGAGTCCAAGGATTCTCCGTTTAACCGTGCCTTTATTACACATGCAAACCACACCGTTGTACAGCTTGTTCTGAACTCCCTTCTCTTCCGTTTCAGCTCCCTTTTGAGGATCCCAGGCTCACTGTTGAACAATCAAGGCAATTGGTTAATTGATAATAACAATCCTATACTCAATCGTCACCAATTGCCCGATTGCCGACAGCTGTGCCGGCTTCCTAAACCACCCGCGTTCACTCTCTCTCTTGCTAGCTGCGCCTAAAACCACGCCCCCCTACCACATACCCCCACCGCCCGACTTAGGCCGGGAAGCCATCCGGCCAATGCTCAACTCCCCCCCCCCTCCTCCTCCTCCACCGGACGGGAGAGAAAATCAGCCACCACCATCTGCGCTCCCGGCCTATGAATCACCTTGAAATTAAAAGGCTGTAAAGCCAGATACCACCGAGTGATTCGGGCGTTGGTATCCTTCATGCGGTGAAGCCATTGGAGGGGCGCATGGTCCGAGCAGAGGGTGAATGAGCGACCCAGCAGATAATAACGGAGGGACCCGACCGCCCATCTGATGGCCAGGCACTCCTTCTCGACCGTGCTGTACTTCGCTTCCCGCTGTGATAGCTTTCGGCTAATGTACAGCACTGGTCGGTCGACCCCCTCCACCTGCTGAGTCAAAACGGCCCCCAGCCCTCTGTTCGATGCGTCAGTCTGCAAATTAAAGGGGAGAGAGAAATTAGGGGTGAACAAGAGCGGTTTCCCACACAAAGCTTCCTTTACCCTCTCAAACGCCTGCCGACACAGCTCCGTCCACTGAACCGGATCTGAGGCACCTTTCCGAGTCAAGTCGGTCAGGGGACTGGTCAGGTCCGAGAAAGCCGGGATGAACCTTCTGTAGTACCCGGCCAGTCCCAAAAACCTCCTTACCTCTTTTTTTGTCTTAGGTCGTGGACAGGACGCGATCGCCGCGGTTTTGTCCACCAGAGGTCGCACCTGTCCACTTCCCAAGTGGTACCCCAAATACCGTACCTCCGCTCTGCCAATCGCACACTTCTTTGGGTTAGCCGTGAGTCCCGCCTGTCTCAGGGACTCCAGTACTGCCCCCACATGCCGCACATGCTGAGCCCAGCTGTCACTGTGTATTATTATATCGTCCATATAGGCTGCAGCGAAAGCAGCATGCGGACGCAGTACCCTGTCCATGAGACGTTGGAAAGTGGCAGGGGCTCCGAATAACCCAAACGGAAGTGTCCGGAATTGGTACAATCCGTCCGGAGCGGAGAAAGCCGTTTTTTCCTTGGACTCTGGAGACAAGGGAATCTGCCAGTAACCCTTGGTCAAATCCAGTGTCGAGAAAAAACGAGCTGTGCCCAGCCGATCCAATAAGTCATCGACCCGAGGCATGGGATAGGCATCGAATCGTGACACTTCGTTTACTTTACGATAGTCTACACAGAAGCGAACAGATCCATCCGGCTTACTCACCAGCACGATGGGGCTATTCCACGCACTGTTAGACTCTTCTATTACGCCCAATTCCAACATTGTCTTTATTTCTGCCTGAACCACTTTTTTTTTATGTTCAGGCAGTCGGTAGGGGCGCGAACGCACCGTCACCCCCGGGGTTGTCTCAATATGGTGCTTTATCAGATTGGTGTAGCCTGGTAGAGGGGAAAACACATCAGCGAACTGCTTTTGCAACTTGGCAAGATCCGTTCTCTGATTCGGTAAGAGATGGCTATCAAAAAGGGGGGAGGTTTGATCGTTTGAATTTGGCACCTCCGGTCCCAGCTCATCTCTCTCTTGATCTACCGACACCAAGGAGACCGGTATCACCTCTTTCCACACTTTTAACAGATTGAGGTGATAAATCTGTTTCGCCCCCTCTCTATCAGACCGCTCCACCTCATAATCGACTTCCCCTACTCGTCGTGTGACCACGAAGGGTCCTTGCCACTTGGCGAGTAATTTTGTGCTGGAAGTCGGTAGTAATACCAAGACTTTCTCTCCCGGTGAAAATTGCCGTAGTTTCGTTCCTCTATTGTAGTGCTTTTGCTGACGTTCCTGAGCCTCGAGCAAATTCTCTCGTGATAATCTCCCCAGTGTATGGAGTTTTGCTCGCAGGTCCATAACGTATTGAATTTCGTTTTTACTGGGGCTTGGACCCTCCTCCCAGCTTTCTTTAACCAGGTCCAAAATACCCCGTGGTTTTCTACCAAACAGCAATTCAAAAGGAGAAAATCCCGTGGAGGCCTGGGGAACCTCTCGCACTGCGAATAATAGAGGAACTAACCACTTATCCCAATTTCGGCTGTCATCGTGTACAAACTTCCGAATCATGGATTTCAAAGTCCTATTAAAACGTTCCACTAGACCATCCGTTTGTGGATGGTACACGCTCGTTTTAATTGACTGAACACCCAACAGTTCATACAGTTCGCGTAGTGTGCGTGACATGAACGAAGTGCCTTGATCAGTCAGAATCTCTTTCGGGATTCCAACTCGGGAGATTATTTGAAACAATGCCTGCGCAACACTCTTAGCCGAGATATTGCGCAATGGCACCGCTTCGGGATACCGGGTTGCATAATCCACCAGAACTAATACAAATCGGTATCCCTGAGTGCTCCGTTCAAATGGTCCGATGAGGTCCATGCCCACTCTATCAAACGGGACCTCAATTAATGGTAGGGGCCGCAATGGGGCTTTTGGGATGGCTGGGGAATTTACCAGCTGACAATCTGGACAGGACGCACACCACCTACGTACGTCCGCCCAGATGCCCGGCCAATAAAATCGGGCCATTATCCGGTTCAGTGTTTTGTCGTACCCTAAGTGACCAGCCATGGGGTTGAAATGAGCCGCCTGGAAAATCATTTCCCGGCGGCTTTTTGGTACCAACAACTGGGTCATCTCCTCACCTGTCTGAGTGTCACGACTCACTCGATACAACCTATCTTTAATAATTGCAAAATACGGGTGAGAGCGTGCAGCGTCAGGGCGCACCAGCTGACCATCAATACATATCACCTGGTCGAAGGCAAAGCGTAGGGTATCGTCTCGAGACTGAGCGAGTGGAAAATCTTCCATGGGTTGGAACACCGGCACCTGGGGAGTCTCCACTGGAGGCTCTCCCGGAGCCGCCCCCCCCCCGCCAGTGTCGGACGACTCCGCGTCACCACTTTCCGCTGCACACACCTCACACTTCCCTACCAGTCGTGATCGTACCCCCAGCAGTTTTTCCGCTATTAGTTTAAACCCCGCCCAATCTGTACCCAAAATCAGGGGGTGCGAGAGGTGGGAGCTAACCGCAGCCTCTATGATATGCTTTTTTCCTTTTATCCGAATTTCCACTGGTACTATTGGGTATTTGTGTCGATCCCCATGCACACACCTAATTACCACCCAACGTGCCGATCTCAAAGCCTCGATTCGAACCAGGCTCTGGTGAATCATGGTCTGCATAGCCCCTGAATCCAACAGCGCCCGGTGTTCACTCCCTTGCACCCTTACCGGAATGCAGTACGCCCCTTCTGAATCGGGAGCGGAGGTGGGCGGTCCGACCACCCGGACCACCTGCCCCACCTCCATGAGCGGACAATTGCGGCGCAGGTGGCCCAGCCGTCCACACCGCCAACACTCCGGTCCAGGCGTTTGAGGCACTCCCTGTGGGTCGGACTGCACCGCCACTGAGCCTGGGGAGGGAAAAGAGGGCAGAGCGTTACGGGGGCTGACACTGGGGAAGGAGGGGTTTTGCGACCGATAACCAGAAAGGGGGGCGGAACGAGGGGCGAATTTCTTCCTGGGCGCCGGCTCCGGCTTCTGCTGCTGGGCGAAGGGGTTTTGCGCCAGGTGGTCCTCCGCCAGGGTGACGGCGGTATCCAGGTTGGTGGGTCTGTGGCACTGGACCCACCTCGCGGTCTCCGCCGGCAACCCCACTACGAACCTCTCCAGGACCACCTGCTCCACGACTCCAGTAGCTGATCGTATTTCTGGCCGGAGCCAGCGCCTCGCCATGTCCGCCAGCCGCTGGGCGTAGGCGAATGGTCGGTCCTCGCCCGTCAGGTCCGACTCCCGGAATTGCTGACGGTGTTCCTCCGGGGTACGACCCGTCCGGTCGAGGATCGCCTTTTTTAGATTTCTATATTCCGCCCTCGCGGCTGTCGGCAGGCTCTGCGCCGCTCGTTGCGCCTCTCCCGACAGGAGGGGTAGGAGCCGCACGGTCCACTCCTCCGTCGGCCACCTGGATGTTTCCGCCGCCAGCTCAAACGCATCCAGGAATGCCTGAGCGTCATCCTCCGCCGTCATCTTTGGGATGTTGAATTTCGGGGAGGCGACGCTCTGCCTTCCCCTGACATCCCCGCCGGCTGACAGCTGTAGCAATGCTTGTGCCTGGAGGCTAGACTGCTCACACAGGGCCTGCATCTGCTCCGCATGAGCAGCTGCCTGTCGCTCCTGCATGGCAGCTAGTCCCTCCAGCACTCTGCCCAATGCTGTCGTCGACCCCGCCTGCTCCATTGGATCACTCTCCATTCTCCGTTCCTCTTCGCCGTCTGTTTTATTCCCCCCGTACGGGCCACCACTGTGGCGAAGTCGTATGTAGTGCTCGGAGAATGAATAAGCAAGAGTCCAAGGATTCTCCGTTTAACCGTGCCTTTATTACACATGCAAACCACACCGTTGTACAGCTTGTTCTGAACTCCCTTCTCTTCCGTTTCAGCTCCCTTTTGAGGATCCCAGGCTCACTGTTGAACAATCAAGGCAATTGGTTAATTGATAATAACAATCCTATACTCAATCGTCACCAATTGCCCGATTGCCGACAGCTGTGCCGGCTTCCTAAACCACCCGCGTTCACTCTCTCTCTTGCTAGCTGCGCCTAAAACCACGCCCCCCTACCACAGAACTATTCCGACACTGAAATTTCAGTTTTATTAGCAGATGTTCAGTCAAGGATTCAAAGAAAAAAAAGATTTAGTATTGTCAGTACCGGTGTCATATGAACTGGTAAAGTAAAGGCCTAGCAAGAGTGTAGCCTACCATCAATACAGGATCACCCATCACAGAAACTGTAAAGTTATACAATAGAAAAAATAAAAATGGATTGACGTTAAATTTTAGAAGAAGAAAAGCATAGCAGCGCTTCATTTCGTAATTTTGTTGGTGTTTTGTGGTTTGAAATCGGGTAATCAGTAATCACATACCTTCTCTCTGAATTGCTGGTGCGTTCTAATTATGGTCACATTGTCGAGTTCGAGTGGTGGTCCATCTGACAGCCTCCCTAGTTCAGGTAGATTGGGGACGCGTTACATATGAGGTACGCGTGGTCCTCAGTACGTACGTCCGAACAAATCTCAGATACGAAAATGTTGACGAATGCCAAAATACGGACACCATTGCTAATACAGACAACGCTGCCAACATGCTGGCAAGTGCACAACGTCTGAGAGTCTGGCACGTTATCGCTGCTTTGCACATACTCCAAATCTGGTGGTGAAAAAGGCTTTGGATCAGACACCTGAGCATCAAGACATCCGACTGAGGGGCCAAGAGCGTTGTCACACTGTTTAGGATGAGCTGCAAAAGCAAAGAAGTTGTGTGTGGTTCAACAGATGATGGGCAAACCAGTAATGAAACTTCTTCAAGAAGTGGAAACCAGGTGGAACAGCACCTACGACATGCTTCAAGGTTGTATGATCAGCGTGAAGCTATCGGTGCTGCCTTGGTTAATTTAAACAGTGATGTTTTCCCCCTCAGCAACACTGATTAGGCTAAAATAATGTAGTGTCTTGGAGTTCTTGCCCCATTCAAGTATGCGACAGCCGAGGTGTCAGAACAAATGAGGGTATCAGGATCCTAGGTCATTCCCATTGTCCGGATGAGCCAGCAGAAAGTGTCTGAAAAATACTACGTAAATGACACAGGAATTATCTAGGCTGGCCCCTCGTAGTGCTTGCTCCTCATAGTGCTGGCCCGTCATAGCTCTTGCCCCTCGTAGCACTAGCCCCTCGTAGCGCTAGCGACTCGTAGCTCTTGCCCCTCGTAGTGCTGTGCGGCTTGTGTGGTGTGAAAAATTGGTGTGGAAAAAAGAGGAAAATAAAAACAAAACGGTACAGGAACATGTATATTTGTATATCAGATGTGTGCATTTTCCAAGTTATGTCTTGGCGGGGCATGTTTAATATATTGGAACCAATACATATTACTGACTGTGTAGCCCCTGTGTGTGTACAGTTGGTACAGAAAAACAGGATATTACAGGAGATTCATGAAAATCAGTGTCGAGCTGGAGCGTTTTCCTCATGGGCAGCAGAGAAGCTCAGTTTTATCAGAATCGATGGGCTGAGTTTACTGAGGGCTTAGAGCACAGGTGTGGTGCCCTGAAAGGATCACCAGTCTGTGCACGCTGCCAGCGCCCACTGTGGTCTCTACACGCACACACACTCTGTGCTCCTCACCCTGTGTTCTCTACACGTACGCACGCTCTCTGCTACTCATGCTTGGGTCACATGCTTCACCCCATGGCGACTCGGGGGGCCTCGGCATGAGTTGTCATGGTTACCAGTTACCAATCACAAAAGCTGAGGGATGGGTGACACAGGGTGCTGTGCACATGATGTGGTCTATGGAGCAGGATGAACTGTAGTAAACATGGCAAAAACATGCAAGCAATTAAACTGTTACTGCTGAGAATACTGCTTTTATATACACATATATTATTTTTCTTAATAATAATTAGGGTGATGATTATCATTATTATTATTAGTAGTAGTCATATTATTATTAATAGTATTATCATCATTATCATTATTATTATTAATTGCACACTCTAACAGATATTCAGCATCAAGTACATACATACTGTACATCTCATGTGTGCAGTGACTGCATACAGAGACTCTTATGATCTGGGAACAGTGGCGGTGACTGGGCTCTGTTCAGAAAGATCTTTGAACTATAAGCACCATATATGTGAATTTGATCTCATTTCAGAATTAGCTTATGGGGTATGTTGATTTCTGCACACTGTTCCACATCACTAATTGGAATACATACATTAATAAATCAGTGGCCCTCCAGCCAAGTTTACAGAGAGAGAGAGAGAGAGAGAAAGAGAGGGGGGGGGGGGGGGGGGGGGGGGCAGATCGAGAGATAGAAAGAGAGAGAAAGAGAGAGAGGGGAAAGAGAAAGATAACACTGTAATTTAACAGTGTAAATGTAAAAGGATTAAAAGGTTAAATGTACTGCTGCTGGGATCCTCCTGCTGCTTTTGTAGGTCACTCAAACATCGGACCTTATTTCTCTTCGACGTCTCAACAATCACGGCACAGCTGAAAATATGTGTGTGTGTGTTGGGGTATCATTTTCATCTCTACTGAATCTGCTGAAGAGACTAAGGGTGTCTTCAGAATATTAAACATATCAATTGACTAAAACCTTATAAAATATTAGGAAGAAAAAAGCAGGCTACATCTGCAAACTTTACCACTGTCGATTTCAGGTGAGAAGTTACCAGATCATGGGCCTGATTAACTAAGACCTTTAGCGTGTGCAAAATTGTTTAGCATGGGAAAAACTAGCACAACCAATGATTGGTGCAAAACAAATACCATGACCAATCATTTGTCATGTTATTGGTTTTGCGTGCGCTAAAAGGTTTGGCACACGCTAAAGGTCTTAGTAAATCGATCGCTATATGTACTGCAATTGTGGTTTTTGCTGGTGTGTTCAGGAAATTCAGTCAATATTTATTTAATCTACTGGCTCTAATATTAGGCCCACCGTACATTCAGGCCCATTTACATTCAACTGTAGACATTTGGCAGATGCTCTTATCCAGAGATACTTTAAAACATAAAGTCCAGAACATAAGCAGAATTATCAGTATGATACTGGCAACCATTACACACAACAGCCAACAAAATATTGTTAAGTGCTTACTAAGTAAAATAGAGGGATTGAGGGTATAGGCTACCGTGTTAAATGTAAAACAAGCAGGGTTATTGGAAGCAAGGAACCACTGACCTCTCACATTTCTAAGCGTACATTAATTGTGCCACAGTGGAAAGTGGGATGTCAATTAGATTGACCGACAGGCTATTACATAATACAGAAACACAAAAAAAAAAACTGTAAGCGCACTAATACATTACTCAAGTGCCGAAAAACAATGATGGTGAATACACCTATCCAGTAACGGATGCTATTAACATACTATGTAGCTTCATTTCAGACAAAATGAGCTCCCCATTTAGCAGAGTCAGGTCTGGTGCTAGAACCATTTAGCATAGAGCATTTAATTATTTTTATTTAAATGTTTTGATTACCTTGATGATGTATCCTTGTATGGATGATTCTAATCTGCAAATTAAGAGTAGAACCTATGATGGTATAAGTCACACTGAAAAACCACTGTATTTATGTACAACAGCAGGTCATTCGTTTTCAAGTGTGCACACATTCTTCTGTGTAAAATAATCTGCATCACGTACATAAATAGTTATTGTGCTGCCCTTAATGTACGAATGTGCACTATAGATCTATAGCCTATGTCTATGGGAACAGGTGAAGCAGTGCTTCACCAAAAAAATTAAAAAGAACATACATATCACACACAATCACAAACAATATAGACTCTCTTTAATATTGAATAATCACCACAATGACTTTCCCTTGTGAAGATAAAAAAAGTGCCTAGATTGTTTCACTCGACCATTGCAAATCAATGGATGACTTTATAAGACATGATTGGATAGTTGTGGATGATGACGCGTTTTTGAACCCACCCGTGAAGCACTGCCTCACTAAGGTATTTCAATCATGCGTGCTCTTGTGTGTGTTCTCGTCCTGATGATTGACAAAGTTAGTTAGAAGTTCAGCTGTCAGCAAGATATAATGATCTTCATCGCAAATTTTGAGTAGAGCGTTACTGTGTTACTGTATTAGTGAGAGAGAGGTTTATTCAATGTTTATGGTCAGTGGAATTTGTATTGTAAATAGTTAAACTTTTTATCGGTGATGTAGTGTTAATAGCTAGCTAATTGCTAATGTTAGTGATTTAACTAACGTTTCCTAATGTTAGCCTAAACTTGCACACTTTTTTTTGTTGCCATTTAATTTGGCTTTATTTGAAAGAAAAGGGAACCTGTGAAAGTAAAGGATTGTTTATATATTAAATATTTATATCTTAAAAATTGCGAGTGAAGGCGGATGCGAGAACGAAGCCTCCTATCAATTTTATCCAGTGAGTGTAAGTCAGAGCTTTAACGTAAAATGCAAATGGTAGCCTACTGGCAGCTTGCTAACAAATTGCATGTATTGCTGGCCATCTGTGTTGTTTAAAATATACTATTTCCACCATGCTGATCAGTAATAATAACTTTGTCAAATCTATCTTTTTTTAACTTTGGTCAACCCAATAACCGCTTCCAGGAGTTCGTAAAAATAAGTCCACATCGAAAAAAAGGTAATTATCTAAGTGTGCTGCAATTATGTATTAAACTGTGGCCACTTTAGTTTAGTTTGGTGCAGTTGAGTTTATGAATGCGTCATATACAAGATTTCACACCTATGAACTATTAACTAATGCTTTACAAATTAGTTATAATAAGCCATTATTAAAAAACACTTTATAAATGGTTAATAGATCATTTACTAATGGCTTTCAAATTTTTTATAACGGAACCTTAAAATAAAGTGTTACCCAATAAACACATCCAGTAAAAACATTACAGCTACGCACCACTAGAAAGTTCAATCAATGTGCCGCGAGAGCGCGCTCATAGACCAGAATAAGATCAAATAACATTACAAATATCATAACGTATTGTTGCCATCCGTCTGTCTCAAGAGACAATGGAGACCAAAATGTGACAAAATAAAATAAATAAGCAATAAAATATATAATGAACTAAATAAAAAAGCAATTAATTAAATAAATATGCAATAAATAAAATAAATAAGCAATTAAATAAATAAATAGGCCTATCTATTTATTATTTTACATCTCTTTCATTTATTTCATGACGTATTATACAAGGCGACTTCCCAATATACACTTATACAGTGCCTTTACCATAGCTTATATAACCCATCATGACAACATTTTGATGACTTTTTTAACAAAATTTGTAAATAAGGTAACCTGTGTTATGCAGACATTTCTCACATTTATAACAAGTCAAATCTTACAGAAATTTGCCTCGTTGAGAACCCAGCAAACAGTGGACATTCTAGAGACGTACCATTTTAGTCCTCTCAAAGTTATGATGTGACGTTCCCTAGGGATGTCCTAAAAACAAAATTAGAATTTTTCTGGGACGTTCAAGCAACGTCCCTATCCGGTTATGATATGACATTGTGCTCATAACATTTATGGGACATTCAGGGACGTTCCTGTAACATCTGTTACTGGTTACAATATAACGTCATGTAGCCTAATGAATGTCTGGGAGACGTTACTAGAACGTCCCGGGAACGTTTTTTGTGACGTCCACGTAACATATAACGTGTATATTTTGGCGAAGAACAGACAAGCCACAGCATAGCCTACTGCCGGATGTCCATGATGATACTTTCCCTCTGATTAGTCTAATGCTGCAATTGCGCCAACCAGCCGGCTATTGCGTTCTCCAGAACGCGCGTCAATTTCCCCGTGCGTGTATTGCATAACCCGCGAATACAGCATGCGGAGCTTCTAATTTTTCCAGTATTGCTTTGTCCAGCAGTTTAATGCCATAGCCTATTCCTACAGATTACTGTTGACTGTGCATCTTGCAAGGCCCAGGGGCTGTCGCGATTTAGTTGCTGGCGTTGCATGGATTCCATAAAGTGGTAAACTCTTTGTGGTTTCGCAGTTTCGCACTCCGGAACACAATTCTCAAATTTGCTACAGCTTGACATCTCCCGGAGTCAATTTGAACTTGGAATAAATAAAAAAATCTACATATTCGGTTTCCTCATAGGACAAAATCACCTGTCAGTCAAAGCAAGGACATAGACTGTATTTTCATTGGCCATTAATTATTTAGCCACAGTTACTTATTTCACAAAAAATAAACTAGATAATATTACTTTGGGAGGGGTGGGTTTCGGGGGATATGGATGATGTAAATACCCTAAAATTACAGCTGACATCTTACACTTTAACCTCATCTTCATTGTTTTATTTCAAATCCAATGTGCTCGAGTATAGAGCCAAAACAACAATAATTGTGTCAATTTCCCAATATGTTTGCATTTAACTGTATATGGATCCTGAAATGGGCACTAAGTGAAGCTAGCATGCACTAGTTCTTATTGCCCAAACAAAAAGTGAATAGCATTGAAGCGTTCCAGGCACCCGGTTGATTTCTGTCATGAGCAAGTGCTAATATCTGGTTGACATAATAAACTCCAATAAAAATGGCAGTTAACAGTTTCCCTTCCAGGCTAGGCAACCCTGGTCCTGGAATGCCATTGGCGTATTCCATCTGAGCTTGATCGCAAGAGTTTGATCATCATCATCATCATCATCATCATTCATCAACCCGCTTATTCCTATTCAGGGTCACGGGGGGTGCTGGAGCCTATCCCAGCATGCATTGGGCGAGAGGCAGGAATACACCCTGGACAGGCCGCCAATCCATCACAGAGCACTCACACCATTCACTCACACCATTCACTCACTCATTCATACCTATGGGAAATTTAGAGTCTCCAATTAGCCCAACCTTCTTTTTTTTTTTTGGAATGTGGGAGGAAACCGGAGTACCCGGAGGAAACCCACGCTGACACGGAGAGAACATGCAAACTCCACACAGAAAGGCCCTCGGCCGGGATTCGAACTCGGTACCTTCTTGCTGTGAGGCGACAGTGCTAACCACTGCACCACCGTGCCGCCGCGCAAGAGTTTGATGGATGATTAAAAGTCTGAGTTCTTAATAGTGAAATGCTGAATGCCTCAGCACATGGTTACCTGCATTCAGTACACCTGATTAATTAAAATGAATCCAGTTATAGGTTTGAATGTAGTAAACAGGACCTCCGGCACTCCAGGACCAGGGTTGCCTACCCCTGATATAATCTAATCACAGCAACATTTATTATCAAATATTTTACATAACATTGGCAAAAAGGTTCGAGATGTAGGTAGTTAGATACAAGAGTTGTTTGCCAATATGAGAGCCACAACCGTCCTGGAATATTTTATTCTTAGTCTTTACAAGCAGCAGCCTATGTAAAAGTGGAGGTCATCCAAATAAATGAAACAAGCACATTTGTGTAAGTAAAATGTCTTCATAAATTATGTTTTATTAACATAATATCAGTGATCAGAAGTTCTGTGTAGAGGACTGGATAAAATACTAACATTTAGTCTAGAGATCCAGATTTACCAGCCTATTAATAAAGAGCGTCTCTTTTGGATTTGGGACCAGCCTAAAAGGATCTGTTTTTTTCTCTTTTAATTTAGGAAATTACTGATCATCTACTCATTGATGGCAGACAACCATGTAGTCAAGGAACGTAGGACATTAGGCTCAACAGAGATGTATAATTGGGTGTCATCTGTATAACTGTGAAAATGGACTTCATGCTGACTGATAACATTACCTAAGGAGAGCATTTACAAGGAGAACAGCTTGGGGCAGCAAAGACACCTCTCTTGTGAAATGCCAAAGAAAATACCCAATTTTTTTTTGATGTAGAATTGCCTAGACCAATATAAAATCGTTTCCCTGTTATACACTGTCTGAAACGGTTTAGAACTCTTCTAGAGAGACCAACCCAGTTTTCCAGTTGCGGAACAGAACAGTGTGGCTACAGTCACATATTACACTGTACTGTGTAATATTCTGTTTGTCAAGTCATGGTAGAGTGCAGACATGTTTTTGTATGTGTATGTGCATGTGACTGTGTGTGTGTGCATGTCTGACCATGTGTTTGTATGAGTGGGTGTTTATGCGCACGTTTGTCACAGATGACATAGAACACAGGGGTTCATCTTTCAGCCGGAGTAACTCTAATCTCTGTTTCCCCCTGTTGGAGAAGAAGTAAACATTTGACCATTTCCTCAAATTAAGCCATAGAAAAGGACATTACAAAAAAACAACTGATTGATAAATACTTGCAACTAATACAAGGAACTAACCATTTTATTAATATTCAAAATAAAGGGTGTTAAAAACAAATACATTATAGTATTAATCTCATACTTATTTACAATATACTGAACACTGTGCATTGCAGTGAAAAGTAGATAAATTCTGCCATCTAGTGGCAATTTTTGCACGCTGCATGCATGATTGACAGCAGCAGAACTGAACCATTACTTGCTGTGTCCGAAATCGTTCCCTCGTTCGCTTTTCCCTACATCGGAAACACTCAATAGGATGCTCTATGAGAGTAGTAAATTGAAATTTCAGACACTTATGAATCATAATTTTAGGCACCATTGATGGGTGTGTGGCGTCGCATAAATAATTTGCAGCACGTATGTCCTCAAATTTATCTAAATAAACAGTAGTGAATGAGTTCGCATTTTAACTATTTCTCTGTGTATCTGCTAGAACTTTTAAAGTTGTGTTTGAACTGTTGCCGTGTGAATTCAACTGCTAAACGTTACTGCCATATACATTAGCAAAAGTGTAAAAAGCTATTTAACTAAAAATGCTCTACTAAACGTTGGCTAGCCTATACTCATACTGATACAGCAAATACATTTGATAATTCGGAGATCTGCACAGCTGGAAGAGACGCTGCCACTACGTCTTCTCGCCACAAGATGCTCTCGTCCTTTGTTTGTCTCGTCTCATCTCATTTCAATCCGCGGGAGTGCACAAGCAGAAGTGAAGCATTGCATTGTGGTATTTTTAAACATTAATAGTGTACGTACTGTGTACACAACATTTTCTGTTGCATTGTGGGAATTTTTGAGGACACTATATAGTGCATACCGTTTTACAGTTAGAATTTGGGCACCCAAATAAAATTGTGGAAAGTAAATGTACTGCACTATATAGCAAAAAGGGAGCAATTTCAGACACATCTCTTGGGCGGAATCCCAGGCTGAATCCCATTTTATGGACTCGTGGACTCAAAGGCGCGTTCTCATTAATTCCGTGAGGGCTTAGGGCTGAATCCCATTGTGAAAACAGTGTTTTTGGCAAGTGCTCTTATGCTGACTGACATG
Source organism: Ilyophis sp. 1 JC-2022 (assembly GCA_022702515.1). Taxonomy (NCBI): domain Eukaryota; kingdom Metazoa; phylum Chordata; class Actinopteri; order Anguilliformes; family Synaphobranchidae; genus Ilyophis; species Ilyophis sp. 1 JC-2022. Next base: position 40,299,033 of record CM040394.1, read on the forward strand.
CAAAGACCACTACAGTCCACTGAGCCCCTATTTTACCCCACCCACATACAATACACCTTTTCCCCACACATATCCTACATTTCTCTTATATAATTTTGCTGACAGCTTAGTAATGATGCAGTGTCTCTTATGTGTTTGAAAACAGTTTTTGAATGTGGTGTTGTACACAGTACTTTATCAATGTTAAATCATCTCCACCAGTGTTGATTGAGTTCAATAGGCACCACATTAGAGGTAAAAAATTTCTGTTTTTACACTTTCAAATGATAATTTTGCTGTATATTTAAAATAAAACTGATAATTACTTTGACCATTATTAATAGTTTTACAATGATAATCAATTGTATTAATTGCATGCAAAGGCTGACCACATTTCTGAATAGCACTCCTGTGGATATAAAATATGCTTAAGCACCATCTATTTTGAGACATTACAACAGTGCCATCTAGTGATCACAAGAGCATCTGTTACTTTTTTCCCCACAGCTTGACTCTTTATTTTTATTTTTTTCCTTCTGCCTGTCTGTCTCACTCTCCCTTTCTCCCTCCTTCTCTCTCACCCTCTCACTCTCTCTTTCCCTCACACACACACACACACACACACACACACACACACACACACACACACACACACACACACACACACACACACACACACACAGATGGAACTGCAAGATCAAGCTTAATGTGGGAATTCTTTGTCCAGTGTAGTCAGCAGCACATCTATTAACAGGGACTTGTCTAATGAGACGTCCAAAACAGGAAAGGGGAAATCCATGTGCCTCATGCTGAATGCGACCACCCACTGTGAACTCCAATACATGGATGCGTTCAGCCATATAACCTGTTCTGTGAAATAACACAGCGATGCCATTGTTTAAACATTTTACTGTCTTTTTATTTCCCATAACAATAAGAATATTGCCTGTTTACTGTGTTTCACACACACATTATGGATATGCTTGGATATTGTTTTATGGTTTTAATTTTTGAAAATTGTCATATTTTTTTTAAATGGCTAGAAAATGGCTTGCCCTTTTTCATGAGGGACTGCAAATATCGTGGAAACAGATCGTCCTTTCGAGGCCTCGTTTATAGGCCATAGGCATCAGTGCGTGTGTGGGCATGCGAGTGTGAGTGAGTGTGTGTGCATGTGTGTGAGTGTGTGTGAGTGTGTGTGTTGAGCGTTGAGTTTGTGCATGTGTGTACCTAACACAGCCAGTGAAGAGGCAGCACTAGAGGAACCTGCTGCCCATTGTCAAAACAGCCGTAATAGCCATCTAAAGCTTCACCTGGCAGCAGAGTATAGCCATTCACCATATCACCATTTTCACGTGAAGGACACTGCCCTATGAACAGCTTCTATAAATGTGTTGTGTTCATCTGTGATGTGTTAGCTCCAGGAAATTCAGGTAATTTACAGAACCCCCAACGTCACGCATCTCAGACCGCTTTAATGTACTCATTCGTTCACTTGCGATTGCACACAGTGGTGAATATAGAGCTGGAGAATGCATATGCTAACAAACATGCTAATAACGACAGTAATGTTGCTTGGATACTTATTATGATGCGTCATGTTGACGACACTCAGAATGACAAGAGCCTCCAGGGAGAGGAAATTGCCTGAATGGGAAAACAAAAGAAATTATCATTCAAGATGACTTTCTACCAATCTTAGCAGTATTTATCATTGTTCATCTGTTTGTATAGCCATTTATTGATGTTTATCAGTATTTATCAGTATAAATCAGTATCTCACCAAAAAATAAGTTTTCTACATAAAAAAAGGCCAAGTTACTCACGCATAGCCTACAAAGCACTGTCTGTAAGTCTTTAATTCCAATTTGCAAAAACTAGGCTTGCCTTTAAAAGTATTGATATCAAAATGTGGCCGAGTTACAACTAACAATATTGCCTATCGTAGCTCACACTAATTAAACTAGCTCTATTCCAAAGCAATGCTATCCAAACTTTCTTAAAACTTGGCCCTGTGTTTTTTCATCTTAGCATGTGAAGAGATTGTGGTCAATTAAACTGCATGTGCCACATCAAACTGTGAAAGAACAATAATTTATAGTGGAAATAATCTGAAATTCACAAGTGTTGCAATTACTACACTACATGGTATGTTTGAACAATTGTCTGCATCCACTGCTTAGGGTCTATGAAAAGCACAGCATGAATAAAATGTATTATTATTATTATTATTATGTATTTATTGATGCATATATTTATCTGGAATATTTAGATTTCAGAGCCTGGTCCTACAGAGCCTAGACATTCTTGTCTTCACAAAATTCTGTTTGCAAATAACATAACTATTATTTTGTTAACAAATTAGTACTATTAATTATTTGGCATGATCTGACCCACAAACATACAGTAGGCAACATTGACAGCGCGGACATGTCTGGATAGGTTTGTAAAAATGCTAGATGTAGGCTATTTTCAACGTCAACATATTTCTATTTTTTATCTGCATTTATATATTCATCCCCCCTTTCTCTATTGTAAATTGTCATTCTTGGTATAAATGTCTGTTTGTGAAAACCTGTACATTTTCTAAAGTAAAGTTATACAAAGTATGAACATATAATTTCTGGAGTGTAATTATTTGTTAATCGTTTAAAACATGAATGGAAATTATATGTTGTTCCATGAGGCCATTTTTATTATTTGACATTTAAAGTTTGAATGACCACAATCTCTTCACATGCTAAGATTAAAAAACACAGGGCCAAGTTGCATTACATAATTTAGGAAAGTTTGGATAGCATTGCTTTGGAATAGAGCTAGTTTAATTAGTGTTAGCTATGATAGGCAATATTGTTATTTACCTTGGCCACATTTTCATATCAACACTTTTAAAGGCAGGCCTAGTTTTTGCAAGTTGGACTTACAGACAGTGCTTTGTAGGCTATGCGTGAATAACTTGACCTTTTTTAACGTTGAAAACGTATTTTTTGGTGAGATATCACTTACTTTTGTGCACTAATGTAATGTGTTTGGTAGCTAACTAATGATGATAATGCATTGAAGATGACATCAAGAGAGACATGCATACAGATATGCATATTATTTCTAAAAAACGTTGTAGTAAAAGCATTCTCCCTTACTTAATGTATACAGTACCCAGAGTTGGGCTCGTTACTAAAAGTAATATACTACACACTACTCATTACTACTTCCAACAGTAACTAAATACATTACATTTTACTCCATGAGAAATATAATTTGTTACACTACTTTTATATTACTTTTCCATTACATTCGTAACCGACTTCACAATTTATAGCCTAAACAATGGCAACCTTATAGGCACATACTCACACAAGCAAATCACAACAACAGACCCACATTTTAAGTTATTTAATAAGAAGTTGTTATATAGACTTACAGCAAAGTTGGTAACAACGTAGCCTTCTGAACGTTTCTGTCATGGCTCAGAACATGGCTTAATAAACGCTGCAGCAAAATAAAATAAAAATCATATTGTGAAAGTTGAGTGATAGAGAGACAACGATTAATTTGCGTTGAAGTTTTAATCTCATATTCTCCTTCAGTTTGTGAATGATGCACGCAAGAGTTGACTCAACAGGATTGACAGAGCACTATTGACTAATACATTTTCTTGAATTTAATTGAATTCCCTTCTTGTATCATCCCCGTTTACCCACTGCCAGTGCTGACCATGCTCTGTGTGATCTCATGTGTGTTAAGCCCAAAGGGCCTCGCTATAAAATAACCCGTAATCAAATACAACTGAATATTAATTTGTTATATTACTCGTTACTGACAATAGTAATATTATTACAGTAATATTATTACTAGTAACTTGTTACTGCCCAACACTGATGCACTTTCGGTTTAGAAGACACCTATTATTTATTCTCCAAAATTACTGTTTACTTGCCATAATTGGCTATAGCTTAGCCTACTTAACAGACAAAAGCATGTCGTGCATCATTTGTATAGTCACTCAGTCGTCAATTAATGTCATTGTTGTGCGCAGTGCTGGTCAGATGTTAAGATGCATTGTTTTCTAAAGGGAATTGAGAACGTTAGGCTATAGCTTGGTTCTTGTTTTTATAATTTTTTTTGCTTTCTTTTGTAGGTAGGTAGGCTATAGGTAGGCTAATCTGTAGTTGCTCGGGATATTCCAACGAGAGAATCTTGACATCGGATACAGCAAGAAACTTTCGGAAGATGGATTTTAAATAAGGTTCATGGTCAACGTGTCCTGATGAACTAAACCATATTTTGACTGAAGGCAACTTAGAATCTGGGTAAGTAAGAGTCTCGGTGGCTAACGTTAGCCGTTTTCGATTGAAAATAATAGGCTATACAGTTTTATTTTAGTTTGTTTTTTTCTGACAAAGTAGGTAGTTGCTAGCCTTATGCCATAGTCATAGCTAGATCGGTATGTTATCTAGGTGGAATAACGTTGGATTTGAGGGATTGTCTGGCAGATAATTTTTGGAGATGCAACGATGTTAACAGAAATTAGTAACGTTAATGCACATGCTAATGGAACCTGACTGAGACAACAGGGTGAATGTGTTGTAAGAAACGAAGATAACGTTGATGACATTATATAGGCTATACACGGCAATAAAACGTTAGACCTAACTAATGGTTTGTATGTCTGTAACTTCAGCTAAATTATATATTGGCCTAGTTTTAATTAATGTAAGAACTTGTCGTTTGCAAGGTAACATGTTAACGTCAGCTAGCGTACATTACGTTGTAGTGTGGGCAACTTGCTTACCTGGGTGAATTTCATAATCGGTGATGACAAAAACAATAATAAAAATTTAAAAATCCACGTAAAAGTGGATTTGCCCCTCAATATTATCCCCTAAGTGAGCATAGTTTTTTTGAATGATGTTTTGCTTGATACTTGATACACAGACACAAATCGGATTCAAATTTGATGACACATTGTTATTGGTTGATGAGATGTCGTTATTGGGTGATCAGATGTTGTTATCCAATGGGGAAAATTATTATTTGTGAGCAAGGAACATTTGTGATAACAAATTCTACAGAAAAAAATGAGAAGAAGAAGAATAAGAAGAAGAAGAAGAACGGGAAGAGGAAGGGAAAAAACGGCTAAATAAGTTTGGGGCTTTATTGTGTGGATGTGTGAAGTTGCATCTGAATTATGTGTGGTTACATGAGGTCAGAACATGAAGAAGTTAATGTTTTTAAGGGCTGAAAGTCTGTGGTCATTGTGGTTATTTCTGTAGGAAACCCTGAAAAGTGTCAAACTCTCTGTGCTGTATAGGTATGGGGCATGCCCCACCAAGCCGTAACTTGGCGGATGGCATACCTGCCATCCCAATTTACCAGTGTATATCAGTATTTATCAGTGTCTATCAGTATTTACCAGTGTATATCAGTATTTGCCAGTGTATATCAGTATTTACCAGTGTTTATCAGTATTTTCCAGTGTTATCAAGGTTTATCAGTATTTACCAGTGTATATCAGTGTTTATCAGTATGTACCAGTGTTATCAGGGTTTATCAGTATTTACCAATGTTATCAGTGTTTATCAGTATTTACCAGTGTATATCACTGTTTATCAGTATTTACCAGTGTTATCATGGTTTATCAATATTTACCAGTGCTATCAGAGTTCATCAGTATTTATCAGTGTATATCAGTATTTACCAGTGTTATCCGGGTTTATCAGTATTTACCAGTGTATATCAGTATTTTCCAGTGTTATCAGGGTTTATTAGTATTTACCAGTGTACAGGTATATCAGTGTTCATCAGTATTTACCAGTGTTATGATGGTTTATCAGTATTTACCAGTGCTATCAGGATTTATCAGTATTTACCAGTGTTATCAGGGTTTATCAGAATTTACCAGTGTGTATCAGTGTTAATCAGTATTTACCAGTGTAGAGGTATATCAGTGTTTATCAGTATTTACCAGTGTTATGATGGTTTATCAGTATTTACCAGTGATATCAGGATTTATCAGTATTTACCAGTGTAAATCAGGGTTTATCAGTATTTACCAGGGTTATCAGTGTTTATCAGTATTTACCAATGTTATCAGGGTTTATCAGTATTTACCAGTGTAAATAAGTGTTTATCAGTATTTACCAGTGATTGCCAGGCTCTGCTGTCTGTGCTGCATACTGAAAGCCCTGCTGCAGTGTTTATAACCGGCTCTGTCCACTGAGAATTGCAGCCTCTGTGTCTAATGATGTTACCTGCACTGATCTGAGAACAGAGTGTCAGGAGGCTATTATGAGTACAGGCTCATTATGCATTCCCACACACAAAGCCACAGTCTTCTAGAAAATTAACCATACAGGCACATCAATACAGGCGCATCCATGCATGCACGTGCAAATACACAAACACACACGAACAAATGAAACACACACACGAATGAACAAACACACACACACGCACATTTCTGCTAAATGCCAAAATGTACCATAAACACACATAACTGCACAAACATACAGTGTTTTCCAAAAGTATTTGGATAGTGACACATCTTTTGATGTTTTGGCCTTGTACTGACTTCAGAACATTGGATTTTAAATGGAACAGTGACTGAGGTTCAGACTTTCAATTTTAATTTGAGGGTGTTCGCATCCATATCGGGTGAGCCGTGTAGCAATTGTAGCGATTTTTACACATAAGCCCACCCTCCATTTTAGGGTATCAAAAGTGATTGTACAAATTAACAAGAACTTAAATAAAGTCCTCATATTTAATATTTGGTTCCATATCCTTTGCATGCCATGTCTGTGATCAAACAACATCAAAATACTTTTATTTTCAGGTACTCTTACAAGCAATAGGCCTACTACATTTTTAATAATACCTCTCTGCATTTGAATGGATCTTTATGGGAATTGAGAGGGGGGAACAGTAAGGAACACATGGGGCCTGATTTACGAAGCAAAACATTTTAAGTATAAAAAGTGCTACAATTGCTATGCGGTTGACCTGATAAGGGTGAAACACCCTCAAATTAAAACTGAAAGTCTGCAGTCTAACCTCATAGTCACTGTTCCATTTCAAATCCAATGTGCTGGGGTACAGAGCCAAAACAACACAAAATGTGTCACTGTCCAAATACTTTTGGATTGCACTGTATGAATGTACATGTACACATTACACATTCATATTCACACACACAGTTCTCCTCTCTGATCACAGCATGTCCCACATGGATCCCTTAGAGGCCCGGTTCTACTTCCCTCGAACCAGAGACCTCCCTCGGGTCCATTCCTCCTCACCAGCACCAGCTGTTTCCTCTCCAAGGTTTGCACCTGACTCCCCCCCCCCCACTCACACACACAGCCTCAACGTACACACCTCTCATCCATCTGGAACACATTATTATTATAAATTGTGTAAAACCAGTATTCAAACGTCCAAAAATAATAAATAACTGGAAGATAAGTGGCCCGTCGCAAATCAAGATTGGCCAAAGTTTGTACTGTTTGCCTGAAATGCATGGATGATCACTTTCTGTTACCATGGAAATGAGCTGCATCTCCAAGAGCTCTCTCTAGAGCAGACTGACTGTTTAAGTGTTCTGATGAGCTGCTGGCTTCGACAGGGGAACCACTAACAGCAGCCCTGCCTGCGGAGGAGGAAGTTCTGGAACAGCAAAATGTATTTACATAAAGCCCAGAGAACAAACACAAAAACAATGTTTAACTCGGCGTGCATTTTTTAAGTTCATGGCTTTGAGCAAAGTTAGAATTCCCCGGCGATCCGTGATGTTTTACGATGTGACAAATTCAGAAAAACCTTGCGCAAAAACAAATCCGTGTTTCACCGGTTCTGCCATTCTATGTGGCCTCTGACAAAGAAGAACAAATAAACATTAGGCTGAGCTGAGACTGACCGAACGCGGTGTTTACCTTGCTAAAAACACACGCTGTCTCCGTTTCTTTGTGGCGGACAGCGAGCGCGTCAGAGCTGCTGACCTCGCCGCCCTCCCCTAAAGGGGAAAACCCATACGTCCAAGTATTTAACATGACTGATGTTAAGCAAACAAGAATCAGGCAAAAAAGGAAGGAACAAATGGCAGCCAGTGTTTATGGAAGAGGGTCCGGTGTAGAAGACAATGGCCTGTCTATAAGGGCGCCTGAAACCACAGAAACCCGGGGCCTCACATTGCATTCTGAGCTCTACATTTCATGTCAGGAAACCCTTAACGTCCTGTTTTGAGCTGCATAATGTCTTACCGTCTCCAACGGTACAGTAAGCCTGTCACGAAATCTGGGAATGCATTTTTTGTTCTGGCCCATCGACAACCAGCAGCGACTTAAGGTTTCCCAGGCCTCCCACTTTACCAGTGACAAGCTACAAGGTAGAACATCGCCTCGCGTCTTGAATCTTTATTTAGGGCCACAGAAGCTCTTCTAATCAAATCTCATTTACCGCCCAAACTGGAAAATAAACAAACAAAAAGCAGTTTGGCGTGAGGAGAAGCAGTAACCAATAACCCTCGTCACACTTCACTTAGCACAACAGGAGGCGTTAGGCCCATGGCTAGGCTCACCAATGAAAGCATTACCAATAATAATGTAGCCCCGGGGCCTTTAATCAGAAACAAGTACTTTTATTTGGAATGCGATTGTTTATGAAGTGATAAAAATCTTCGGAGGGGAACACATCTCCATTATGCAGACTGGTTATTCCGCAGGAACACAGAGTCCATGTCCACATGTTTGCTTAACCCCTAACCCCTAATCACAAGCAGGGGTTTCTGACTCTGCTCAAATGGACCGCACCTTCACAAATGGGAATAGCAGGGTTGCGTATGGACAACATGGACAGCTCCATATTCAGCCAGCAGCCTTGGAAAGAGGTCCGTTAGCGTGCACAGTGTGTCACTTCAATAAACGACTCTACACCCTTTAATAGCACCGTGAAATTTATGTTAATGTACGCTATATCATTCCAGGCCAGAGTCAAACATACACTTCCTCTGTGAATTACTCTAATACCATTGAATATCACACTAATGCACCAGTTTTTGATTAATTTATGTTTTATTAATATACATATATGTGTTTATTGCCATGGAATTCCAGTTTTGGATGGTTACTGTGCAAACGTAAGTGTATGGCTTTCCTAGGGGATGTCTCAAAAATTAAAAGGTTTTATGTTTATCTACACAATACACAGGAATGAATGAAAATGTGCCCTGTATAGCCAAGCTAAATTACTGCACGACACGCTGTGGTGGTCTCATAATGCTGATACAATGAAATACTGTGGGACCACTGAGTAATCCAGAGCCACGTATATTTAGCAAATTTTTTTACATTCCGCCCAGAGATGAAAATAACTATGTAACACACCGGGCCTCCAGAGATTTATGTTTTTTTCATAAAGAAGGGACTTTCAGAATGTCCCAGTGTGACTTCAACAGAACACTGTGCCTATGGTTCTCTCCCCCACCACATCCCACATGAAACCTTATGCTGAACAATACAAAGGAATATATTGTATACACAGTATCTATTAGTGTATACTAAACATCTGAAAAAAATAAATGTCTCACTCTGTTTTGTGAATTTACAATTCCTCATTGCTGGGAAGGTGTGATTATAACGATTAACATAATGTTACGTAGGTCAGTACGATCTATCCTGGCATTGACGCGGTGTCCTAGCTGACTGAAATGGACAGTTCAGTCTACAGTGAAGTTTTTACTGTGAAATACGACCCAGTTTTTACTAAGGAACTTTGGTATCCTTTCCCATAATTAAAAAAAAATAAGTTTTCCCTATCTTTTACATAGTCAGTGCAATTTGCACATTTAATTTTGTTGCAATTTCTGTATCTCTCCTGGTGTAGGTGTCATCTAGCTGTGTCAAGTGTGCCAATCTGTTAGCTGCTTTGGATAAATGGATTGGTATCAATGAATTAGGAGTGGCAGCATAGTATAAAGCCTAATTTATACTTTGTTGCACAACACTTTCAACAAGTGTCGCATGATAAAAATGAAGGTGTCGCATGACGTTTCGCATTTATCCTTCGGCGAAGACCTGCAGGGAGGGTTCAGTTGTCTCTATGGTAACGAGAAGCCAAACTCCTGACCATTTCTTTACATTTGTAAACTGTCCAATCACAATTATCTACATTTGTAAACTGTCCAATCACAATTATCTACATTTTTAAACTGTCCAATCACAATTATCTACATTTTTAAACTGTGCGACAAAGTACAATGGTGTCTGAGACATAACAAAATTCTAGAGGTGCATGGCATTCAGTTGAAAATACATCACTTTTGTTGAGCAACACTTCTGGAAAGTATCTTGCGATGAAGTATAAATTAAGCTGCTAGAGAACAGGGAACTGGGCCTGTAACTGAAAGGTTGCAGGTTTGGTTCCCAGCTGAGGCACTGCCATTGTAACCAGGAGCAAGGTACTTAACCTGAATTGCTTCAGTACATAACCATGGTTTGCAAAGAAAATGGCTGAATGTAAAAATTGAATCAGTGTGAGCTGTTCTGGATGAGAACGTCTGCTAAATCCCGAAATGTAATATAACGCATCTGCTAATTGAACAAATGGAAATTAAAAAATATATACAGTATATATCGCCACGGGTAATTTAATTTAAAAAACTTTCATCTTTCAATTTAAAGACCAAACATCCATTAAGTTCCAAAATGTTTTATTTTGATTCTCAGGTTGAGCTGAGCTGCCTCTGAGGGGCCAGCATGGCTCTTCTTCAGGTGCTGACAAAATGAACGGTGAAAGGGGAGATGAGAAACTTTTTAAAGAAAAGTCTCAGGATATCCAATATTCATTTCCACATGAACACAAAACAGGCTCATTAATGTAGAACTGAAACAGCTCTGCATGGGGGCTCCAGTTGATTTTATACTAAAACTTTTTTAAATGAAGGTTCTGTAGGTTGCTGCTGTTGTTGAAAATTTGTTTACTGGAATGAAATGTTTTGCATTTTTAATTATTATTTTTTAACCTTTCTGTGGGCAAAAGCAATTAAGGATTATTTAATCACTAGAGAGAAGCCTGATGTTTTAAATACATTTATTTATATTTTGTAGGGTCTAGAGCTTGTTATGTATGTTTTATTTATTTATTTTTTGCAATCAATTCAAATTTCCTGTGAGACATCGTGAACAAAATGAAAAGGAAACTAAATCAATATTAAGCATTTAGTACTTTCTGCTTATCTATTTATAATGTCAACCAACACATATGAATAATAAAACCTAAACCCAATAATAAGCCCCAAGCCCCAACACTTAACCATAACCATAAATGCTAACCCTAACTGGCAACTCCATAATTCTAATCCCTAGCCTTGACCCTAACCCCCAAACAAGTAACACTATCTATAATCCCATTTCCCCTATCTTCATAAATCCCATAACCCCTAAAAAGCTGACTCCTACCCCCCCCCCCCGAGTGGAGCCCTGTACAAGGTAAAAGCCCATCGGCGGAGGCGTTTTTCCTTTATTACGGCCCACCTGTAGCCCAGAAGCAAAGGCTCTGAAATATATGAGACACTGAGCGCATAATGAGAGCGCACAGTGACACATTACCTCAAAGCTGCAACACCTCTAATCACTCTAAAAGCCTCAGTGTTTGGACCCGTAAATGGGAACATATAATACCTGGCAGGCAGACGCCATTGATTTTCCATTTAAATTTAAAATAAAAGGGGTCTCGGCACACGCCTTTGAACTGCAGAGCCGAGGATGCGCTGACTCCAGCCCTGTATCTCTCTGCTTCCTTCTGCTCAGCATCGCCGTTCTTCTATCAAAGACTTAAGTACTCTCACTCTCTCTGTCTGTCTGTCTGACTGCTCTCTCCCTCTCTCTCTCTGTCTCTCTCTGTCCTAAATAAACCTTTGCTCCATGCATTTTTAAACCAGAAGACTGTTCCACAGAGCCTCCGCCCACATAATCTGTTGATAATTGTGATGCTATTCAGGGTGGATCCATTCAGGTATATGCAAGGCACTGGAACCCATTCATCTAATGTGAAGGTCAAAATCAGTTGGCTAGTAATTGTTTTACAGTGACAATATTTACCCTGCAAAAGCATAACATTTCAAGGGTGCTGCTGCTGTTGCAGGAACATGACAATATTACTGCAATGTTATAGCAACATCTGTGATGAAATTAGCTACGGCTTTAGAAAAATCTGAGAAAGTCACTGTGCATGGATTCTCAGTTCAAACTGCTGTT
>CM040394.1:41511759-41927415 GCA_022702515.1 Ilyophis sp. 1 JC-2022
TAGGGTCATTGTCCTGCTTCAAGCCGAAGCACCATCCAATGAGTTTTGGGAATTTGGTTGGATTTGTGCAGATAAAATCTTTCTGTACACGTCAGAATTCATCCTGCTACTGCCGTCAGCAGCCACACCATCAATAAAGACAGCCAGTTCCAGTGGCAGCCATACATGCCCAAGTCATAACAATATCTCCATGTTTCAAAGATGAGGGGGTGCTTTGGATCATGAGCAGTTCTTTTCTTTCTACACACTTCTCTCTTTCCATCACTTTGGTACAGGTTAATACTCATTGTATGTGTCCATAAGAGTCTGTTCCAGAACTCTACAATGTTATAATGTAAAATCTAACCTGGCCATTCTGTTCTTGAGGCTTACCAGTGGTTTGCATCTTGCAGGAGGTAGTCTTCTCTTTACTTTAGTCTTTGACACATCTACATCCTGGAGGGTGTTCTTCATCTGTTGATCAATTTAAAAGGGGGTTTTTATTCACAATTGAAAGTAGTCTTCAGTGGTCGACCAAGTTGTTTGCTCTTGCTGAGCTCGCCAGTGTGTACTTGCTTCATAACAATGTACCAAACAGTTGGTTTTGACACACCCAGTGTTTTGGCTATGTCTCACTGATACTGATCGGAAAATAAGGTCAAAATAAAGGGTGTCTAAGTGGTGCGGTCTGTATCTGTGTGCAGCTTGCTTCAGCCTCAACGGAGTGCAGGATTCAGCGGGATCAGTGTGACCTGGCGGAATTCTGCACAGGGAGGTCCGCCCAGTGCCCAGAGGATGTCTTCTCCCACAACGGGATCCCCTGCAAGGGCGGGCAGGGCTTCTGTCGCAATGGACGCTGCCCCCTGCTGGCTGACCAGTGCATCAGGATGTGGGGAGATGGTGAGTGAACCCCAACGTCCCACATACTCTCTCCTCTCTTCTTTTCTCCTGAGTTGTATAAAAAATAAGCACTTGTTTGTTTATTTTCAGCTTCTCATGTGGGCCAGGATTTTTGTTACAAACAAAACATCCAGGGCACCCACTTCGGGTTTTGCAGAAGATCAGGCCCTGAGAACTACATCCCCTGCAATGAAAAGTATGCTCACTTGAACCCTAACAAAGTACTCTGTAACCCTGTTGTAATAGGCCCCCTAACTACACTGCAGTAGTCACTGTAACTGCAGTGCAGTATGGTCATTTTAATTCCAGAGTAGTACAGTCACTATAACTGCAGTGCAGTATGGCCATTCTAATTCCAGAGCAGTATTCACTATAACTGCAGTGTAGTATTGTCATTCTAATTCCAGAGCAGTAGTCACTATAATTGCAGTGCAGTATCGCCATTCTAATTCCAGAGCAGTAGTCACTATAACTGCAGTGCAGTATGGCCATTCTAATTCCAGAGCAGTACAGTCACTATAACTGCAGTGCAGTATGGCCATTCTAATTCCAGTGAGGTACAGTCACACCTCTGCTAAAGTATGGATGCCACTGTTGATCTTTACCTTAATTTCTTGAAGGGATGTGATGTGTGGGAAACTGTTCTGCACCGGTGGCAACAAGGAGCCTGGCTCTGGCCTAGCAGCAGTGTTTTCCAACTGCACAGCCATGTATGACAGTGACCAGAGCAAGGACCAGGGCCTGGTGGACGCAGGGACCCGCTGTGGAGATGGACTGGTGAGCATGGTCCATTTGGGAACTGTTTAGAGCTATAACAGGACCCTATAGAGCTCCGTTGTCCCGCCCCCTCCTATTCCTGGCTGGTCCCGGAAGACTGCCGGAAGCCATTACCTGCCCCCACTTCGGGATCTTTCAGTCACCCTTATTATGATATTACGGCATTGTATGGCCCAAACTTTGACATGTACGTGATACAAAATCCATTATATACTCACCACCGCGTTTAAATCAAATTTGAATCGTATAATTAATGGAGTTTGAGAAACATAACTACACTAACTAGAATCCCCGATCATACATGGCCGGCTTCTGCTTTTGCTAGCTAACGCAGTAGCTACCAGCCGCTCTGCTAGCGAAAATGGCTATCACTTTGTCTTATTATGGAAGTGAAACTAAGAGGATCACCAAGGGCGAGAATGACTGTCAGTCAGGCCATGTCGAAAGTGTCAGCTTTATGGCTTTCACTACAGCAGTGGTGTTGAGCGAGTAGCCCAGATGTTGTAGTCGTTCGAGTAGTTTTTTTGAAAACGTGTTTGTTGTTTATTTGTTGGACATAATTTCAAATTACCAATTTTATGAATTATTTTAAAATGTGACAACCCCTCTCTTGGGTGTTTTGAATGTCTAGCTGCCTGAATATAGAAAAAAAACATTTTCAGTCCATTGACTCCATTATATTTTTTCCGAAAAGTGGCACCAGACGTTCATCACCAAAGTGGGCTGGGATTACGGAGCTCTATAGCGCCAACAAATAAAAGACAAACACGTTTTCCAAAAAAACAACCAAAATGACTACAACATCCGGTCTACTCACTTTCTCACCACCACTGCTGAAGTTAAAGCCATAAAGCTGACGCTTTCGACATGGCCAGACTGATAGTGATTCGCGCCTTAGTTTCACCTCCATAATAAGACAAAGTGAAAGCCATTTTCACGAGCAGAGCGGCCGCCCGATAGCTACTGTGTTAGCTAGCGAAAGTGGGAGCCGGCGATGTACGACCAATGATTCTGGGTAGTGTAGTTGTGTTTCTCAAACTCCATTAATTATACGATTCAAATTTGATTTAAATGCGGTGGTGAGTATATAATGGACTTTCTATCACACATATGTCAAGGTTTGGTCCATACAATACCATACATCATCTTAAGGGTGACTGAAAGATCCCGAAGTGGGGCAGGTAATGGCTTCCGGCAGTCTAGGAGGAGGCGGGACTACGGAGCTCTATAGGGCCACCAGGTGGCTCACCTAAGTAATTTACTCAGCATGTGATGTACCCAGCTGTCTGCTACTGAATCCTGACAGAGCCAGTGTCAGCTATGGCTGCAGACCAGCCGGGCAGCATGCTACTGGCCATTGTATGCTAATTTTACAGAAACTAAAAAAAAAACCTGGTGCTGAAAAATAGTTTTTAAAAACATTACCTGAGTTTGCAGTGACCGTTACCATTTGTTCCCTTCAGGTCTGCATGGATAACCAGTGTGTGGACCTGGAAGTGGCCTATGGAGCAACCAACTGCTCAGCACAATGTAAAGGTCAGGCGGTAAGCCCAGAGAAGCGCGTGGGACAGATCCATGGACAGATACACTGTGGACATGGCATTCTGTATCACAGGACAGATACCATTCTATACCAGCCCCTTTGCCTTTAAACCAAACTCACACTGACTCACAATGATATCACAGAAACCACACACTGACATCACAGAAACCACACACTGACCCCACAATGACATCACAGCAAGTACACACTGACCCCACAGCAACCACATACTGACCACAGTGACATCATAGCAAGCACACACTGACCCCACAATGACATAACAGCAAGCACACACTGACCCCAGTGACATCACAGTAAGCACACACTGACCCCACAATGACATAACAGCAAGCACACACCGACCCCATAGTAACATCACTAAAACCACACACTGACCCCACAGTGACATCACAATGTCCCACAGATGGTTCCGACAGGCTGTTTAATGGCATGCTGCCATGTTGTGTCATGCAGGTGTGCAATCACAAATCGCAGTGTCAGTGTGAGCCTGGCTGGTTACCCCCGGACTGCGAGTCTTTGGACAGCAGCGACCAAGCAGTGTCCTCAGGTTGGTAGGAGTCTGATGCATGGGCTGATGCACAATTAGATGAATTAAAAAATTTTCTGTGAAAAATTATGCTCTGAGCTCATCTCTTCCACTCCCGCCAGCCCACAGTGGAATGGATGCCCACACAGAGAGCTCACAAACGGCCTTACGTCTTTCTTTGTTTCCAGGAACTGTCATTGCTATCGTCATAGCAACCGGCACCATCTTAGTGTTCTTGCTGGCCTTGAGTGGAATGGCGGTCCTCCTCAAACGCAGACAGAGACTCTCCGGCTCTCCCAGGTGCAATCCGTGCTCAGATTGACCGGGCGTGTCTGAAATGGAGTACTCATCTGAGGGTTGTGGAGGAGTGTGGAGTAGTGGTCAGAGCACCGGACTCTGCCATGACTTTCAAATGCCATGGATGTGTGCCACTCTGTACTATAGGTCCAGTAGAAGTCTAGCAGTACAAGCTGGTCACTGAATGTGTACCGTGTGTGTGTGTGTAATATTCAGTATTTTCGGCTCAGAACCTGTATTAAGAACATTATTATCCATATAATAATATTAATATAGAATATTAATATCAAGAACCTCCAGTCTCACAGCAACCATCTCTTCTCTTCTAGACTCCCTCCTCATGAGAAGGATCTTGGCCAGAATAACCCTGCCTTCCCTACAGAGATCAACACGGTTTATCAAAACCACACCCTGAAAAATATGACCTATCCAAACTACCCTCAAGTAAAATAAGTCTGAATAACTGCTCTCACCGCACAGACCTGTATAGCACACATTATGCGTGGGTCATTCAATCATGCAGCTACACACTTCAGAAGGCCGCCGCTTCCGCATCCGCCCAGTCGCCCCTGATAGCCAATCGCATTTCTGCAGATGTTCGTTTAAGAACGGCCATCGACCAATACAATGACAGCCAGCTCCTTCACAACACTCAGCCATGCAGACTCGGCACACTTAACTCCAATTGATTGAGATGATCCATGGGACATGTCGAGAGGACAACAGGTTAAAGGTCAACTCGAGGGACAGGGTCGCATTCATGCCCTTGTGACAGAGGGTGCTCCGCTGGCCAATAAAACACAATGAGGGCATGTCCATTCCTGAGTGTGGACTATACCAGTGTGGACTGTACAAACCAGTGTTCATATCCTGTTCTAGAGGTCTTATTCTGAGTGCCCGATTCTGAGCAACTGTGCCTTCAGTTATTTAAGCAAAATGGCTTCGTCTTCCTCCTTTTAAAAATTGATTGGAACAAATGTATCCATTTATCATTGCTGACTTTTGCTATCATTTTAGTTGGACGTGATTTTTCTCAAGGTTAACTGCATTGTCCTACACCGTTGGCCAAATTACAGTATGGGGTCAAATGTCAGCGTGACAACAGCCCACTGAAATGTATTAATTTGTACGAGGAGGAATTTCTGTCTCCGTTTCTCCAAGCTGTTGAATAATAAGCCATGGTCCTTTAGTTGAAATAGATCACACAAATGGGTTAGGACTACCAGGGAATGTGCTGACCAGCCAGTTCAGCTAATAAATTAATATAGCCTGGATTAAAATTCTTTTTACCTCACCGGTGGGAGGTAAAATGGTGTTGCCTGGCAACGCACAACAAAAATGAGTTATACAAGGCCATAAGAATGGTCTGTAACATAACGGACATTCTTGTTGAAAACACTGAGAATTCCTAACAACCAAATTTATTAAAACTCACCTCATTCAACCACATTAAAAAGAAAATAAGTTTTGTGTGACATTTGTATGACATTGATACTGAAATCTCTGAGCTTTTACAGTGAAGGCAATTTAAAAAAGGTTTGAAAAGGACTCACAGTACATTCCTTCTCAATCCAATAAATGTTTTTATAAAATTCATATTCATGTGACTTTCAATAAAGCATATTTACATGTGCAAATACTTGTTATTGTCTTTTGGTAATTTGATGTAGAAATACTAGAGCTACAGTGTCTGATGCTTGTAAAACTGAATCCCACTCCACTGGTCAGTACAGCCACAGATTCTCCAGACCAACCAGAATTTAAACTGCTGTGTCTTCATCCTTACGGCAATTCCAGCTGGTAACAGGATTTTGACACTGTGCTACAGTTAATTAATATTTAAAAAGAATCCCATCAATAGGAAAAACACCCATTGCAACTATAGTAGCCCTTGGTCACAGCACATCACCCGTAGAGGGACAGACCTTTAAATGTTAAGAACATGGAGTTGATTATCTTGTCTGTCTATAGAATCTCTGGCACCACCATCCTTCAGCAGGCTGAGTGGGCGTGGCCTGACTGACATGTCACAGCTACACACATCAGATTTCTCCTGTGCTATGAAAAAATAAATGTGAAGGTAGCATAAAAAAAGACAAATTAAGACACTTTCTCTTTTGTATTTCTTTTTTGACCTTTTTTTTGAGTGATACATTGACCAAAAAAAAACCTTTTCTTTTTTTTCTTCTTTTTTTTTTACAGCTATTAAGAAAATCTTAATAAACATTTCCTGTACATTCTGCGAGATATGTTTGGAAACTTTAACAGAAGTTTAAATGAAAGTAGCCCCTGACAGGTCCCTGCACCCCAATCCTCAAACCAGCCCCCCCCTCCACCCCGCTCCCCAACGCACACACACACTGAAGCGCATTTTTGCTTTAAATTTAACCTGAAGGGAAGAATCTACCCTGCAGCTTCATTTTTACAGTACAGAGAGAGCA
The DNA here is from genome assembly GCA_022702515.1 of Ilyophis sp. 1 JC-2022. NCBI lineage: Eukaryota > Metazoa > Chordata > Actinopteri > Anguilliformes > Synaphobranchidae > Ilyophis > Ilyophis sp. 1 JC-2022. The sequence goes on from CM040394.1 coordinate 41,518,244, forward strand.
TACACTACAAAAACACAAATCCACAATTCAATGGAAAAAAAAAAAGAAAAAAAAAAAAAGAGGGGGCGGGCCTTTTTCTAGACTGCCCCTGCAGTCCCCCTCCCATCCTAGCGGCTGCCCTTTAACCAAGTTGCAGACAGTTACCATGGCTACTTTACAGTGAGCTGCGGCCGCAGTGCTCCGTCGACCAACCCAACATGTCCAGCTGGAACGGGACAGTTCTTTGGTTTAACGTCTGCTCTTTACCAACATACATTCAAACCGTGACCTCCCGGGATACACGCCTGATCTAGTCCCTCCGTATCTAGACCCCTCTACGGGTGTGCCCGATTTAGCATTTCTACAAATCTCCAAATGCATGACTGTTCTTGTGATACTGCCTGGCAGTCAAGTTACCCCCACCACAGTGATCGGGTGGATACTAATCTACTTGGCATCGTTACGGTTTTTGCGGTACGCCGTCTGTGCCCAGGGTGATTCGCGTAGCTGTCGCTGCCTACGTTGCCCGTTTGTACTGCAGATTCGCTGGAGGAGTTGCATTTTCATAGGACGAAACTGAAAGACGGGGGAAATTCGGATATGAACAGCCGACTGTTTGCCATCCCTCGACTTAATCTCTTAGGAGAACCCACCTGTTTTCAGCCAGATGCTGAAGGCCCTGTGCTCGTAAGGCCCTAATGGCGCTCCTGTGTCACACCTGGCAGGAAGGCATACACCTTCTGCTCATTCATTCCCCAGGCAATGTAACCACTGCTTTAGGACCTCTGGGTCCCATTAGATAGTGGGGGGAAAAAAGACTGTCTCCATTATCGGCCTTTAAAGACACGGTGAAGTTACACAGACCACAGACAGGGTTGAGAAACTCCTACCCATCCGGAACAGAGCTGGGATTCGACAAAATGGAATGAAACTATTTTTACAGTAAAATAAATTGACTCTTCTTTGTGTGACTTCTTCTCCATTGCCGGGTGAATACATGTGCTATCCCTCCAAAAATATCCTTCTCTCCCCCAGTGGGTAGGCTGGGTTGGATGGCATCAAACGTCTTGCGAGGCCGAGGTGCTGTGGACCTGGCACGAGGGAGAAGAAACGGCGCTGGCGCTACACTCCTAGGAATGCGCGGGACAGTATAAAATGACAAAAAAATTCTATATTAATACTATTCAGTGATGACAGTACAGAAACGAATGGACAGAAATGAGCTGAAGAGCGGCGGTTTGCTTAGGAGCAGGGCGCCACTAACAGCAGATGGCCAGTTTGGGTTTGAATGACCGATTCCGAGGGTAAAAGAATGGGCCTGCTGATGCTACGCCACAGGGAAGCGTCCGAATATGGGAGGAAAGACGTAAGGGCGGCAGGCTGTGTGCTTCGGTAAGGCCACCAATACGAACTATGAGACCCTCAAGATATAACAGGGCTAAAGAAATTATAATTAAATGAACTGAAAAACAAAAATTCTGACACTTAGGGACAAGAGAGCGATTGTTAACACATTTGCCTGCATTGAACACAAACGCAGCTGAAACAAATGGCTCATTTAGTTTGGAACCTTCTAACGTACGCCAAACATCGCCGATGCAATTAGCTTAATGCATTTGCACAAATTCCCTCCCAGTTTAATTATATTCTGTGCTAATTATTTTCTTATTCTTCCCGTCATTGTTTCTCCTTGCTTTCCTGATAAACAGTCCCTGGATAGACATCTTCTCAACGTTGCTTAACTATAGCTTTAGAATTATATAAATGCGCGTGTAACATTAATCTCAAACATAATTTGAATTCTACAAAAATGGGATTGTCGATGGTTACTGTTGCCATGGTTTTCATTTGCACCCTTCCTCCCCCCTCGCCCATATATATTCATAAACATGTCTAGAGATATACCAATTATTCATTTACTCTGAGCTATTACATACAGATATTAAAGTGTTATTATATCTCAATAAATAAATATAAATCATGATTTGTACGGGGCATTTGTTGTGGCTGGTCTGGTGACGTTTCTGGCGTTGTGCGTTTCCACCGCCTGTTCCCACAGCAGTGCAGCAGGCCCCCGGAAGGGGGCGATAAAGAGTGGGGCGCGAATGAAAGAGGAGGCGAGCGTGACGCTGGGGAAGGGGCGCTGGGGGGGGGGTGGGGGGGGATGGGGGGCGGCGGCGCGTCTACGCCTGTGCGTTGGTTCCGTTCTTGTCGGGGGCGCTGGCATCGTTGATGGCGACGCCGTCCTGCTGCTTCGCGTCCTTGCGGGGCGGCATCCTCTCGTTGATCCGGTCCAAACCGCGCGCTTCCTCGAAACTCTGGATCTTGTGCTGGGGATTGAATCCTTGAATGGCTGTAGGGGGAAAGAGAGAGTGGAGTGCAAGAAAAACTGAATGAGAAAAGAGCAAACGCATCACAGGAAAGAACAGATGAGGAAGAGGCGGGGCTGGCCGGTGACGTCACACTGTGACCAACAGGCAAAATGTTATGACAAAAACGCCTACAGTGAGCAACTTAATTAAGTGGACAGCGACACATTTTTTGTTATTTTGGTACTGTACTGTAGCACTTTGAGTTTGAAAGGATACAATAACAATGTGGTTGAAGTGCAGACTGTCAGCTTTAATTGGAGGGTAGTTTCATCCATATCGGATGAACCGCTTAGGAATTATAGAACCTTTTGTACATAGTCCCCCACCCCCCCATTTTCAGGGATCAAAAAATATTAGACAGCTTAACATAATGTAGAATAAAGTAATCATTTTAAATATTTGGTCATATATTCTTTGCATGCCATGACTTCCTGATGTCTGTGACCCAACAATATCAAAAGACTCTTGATATCTTATTTTCTGGTACTCCTACAAGCGATACTATAACATCTCTGTATTTGAATGGATCTCTACAGGAATTGGGAGGTGGGACTAGATTTAGCTGTAATTACACTGGAACAGTATGGAACACATGGTTGGCTAAATGGCTCAAAGTGATCTGACATATCAAACAAGCCTTAAGCAATCACTCTGCTGCCAGATATACAGTAGACATGAATGGACAACTTAAAGGGTTTCTTCTCCTGACTTATTTTTCCATAGAGTTCAATAGGAACATTTGTAGAAACAACACTGTATCCTTTCAAACTCAAAGTGCTGGAGTACAGAACCAAAATAGCAAAAAATGTGTCACTGTCCAATGAATTATGGTGCTCACTGTATATCCCTGTATAATGTGCATTTGCTGGCAAATTATTTTTTTGTGATGGCAAATGTATTTTTGTGCATGATGGGTTAAAATAAACTGTGTCACTTACATGATAGGGGTTGCCATGGAAGCATGGGGAAAATAAGGGACATTGGTGTTTTAATTCATTTGATTAAGCCTCCAGAACACAGGACTGTAAGATCACATTAAGTTTCAGGCAACGCCAAACAGACACAAAAAGAGTCGCACAAAAAGAGTCGCACAAAAAGAAGACAGCACAAACGCTTCAATGCAGAACGCCGAAAAGAGACACAAACGCACAATGGGATCACACACACGCACAACAGGATAGCATGTCCCGGTCAGCTCTGTTACAGCGGCCGCTCAGTGCCTTTATAGCGTCGTGTGTTTTACACGGACCGCCCGTTTACAGCGTTGTGTGTTCTACACGGACCGTCCGTTTACAGCGTCGTGTGTTCTACGCGAACCGTCCGTTTACAGCGTCGTGTGTTCTACACGGACCGTCCGTTTACAGCGTCGTGTGTTCTACACGGACCGTCCGTTTACAGCGTCGTGTGTTCTACACGGACCGTCCGTTTACAGCGTCGTGTGTTCTACGCGAACCGTCCGTTTACAGCGTCGTGTGTTCTACACGGACCGTCCGTTTACAGCGTCGTGTGTTCTACACGAACCGTCCGTTTACAGCGTTGTGTGTTCTACACGGACCATTCTACACAGACCGTCTGATTACAGCATTGTGTGTTCTACACAGAACGTCTGTTTACAGCGTTGTGTGTTCTACACGGACCGTCCGTTTACAGCGTCATGTGTTCTACACGAACAGTCCGTTTACAGCATCGTGTGTTCTACACGGACCATTCTACACAGACCGTCTGATTACAGCATTGTGTGTTCTACACAGACCGTCCGTTTACAGCGCAAAGCACTGTGGCTAAGGCATGAGAACTCTGACCGGGGGGGTTTGTGGCCCCGCTTCATTTCTACACAGACATGTAAATGGAGTACTGAAAACACACATTCCAGGAGGACAGATCTACCAGACCAGAGAGAAAGGAATAGGGAGCGGTGGTAGGGAAGAATAGGCGACACAGTACACAGGTGGTGCTCTTACATAAAGGAGGTGATGGTGGTGCAGCTGGGAGATGTGATATGGGTGTGGTTATAGGGGTTGTGGTTATTGGGGCATGGTGGAGAGGGGTACAGAGGGGTGTGGTTATACGGGTTGTGGTTATGTGGGCATGGTAGTGAGGCGTATATAGGGCTGTGCGGTGAGGGTGTGGTTATAGAGGGTGTATGGAGTCGGGATGCACATTTTAAATAATTCCTTTGATCGATGATCTTTAATGCTAACGAATAAATAACTGATAGTCGTTAATTCCATTCCAAAGAAAATTCGGGTAACTATATAGTTCACCAATAAAAATGCCAGTAACACAAGAGGCAATACTTTTCCTGACTCCAGGCTTCGTGAACGGGTTTATTTTCACCCATTCAAAACACATTAGACCAAAATATCTACCACAATGTGAAAGCACAGAACAGTATTTGTTAGATGGTTAAAAAGAGGGTGAGGTTATAGGGGGCATGGTAGGGGGGTGCTTATAGGGGTGTGGTGGGGATGTGCGGTTATAGGGGGCATGGTGAGTTGAGGGTGGTTACGGGACACGGGACACAGGACACACACAGAGCGTTGTTGCGTACCTCTAGCCTCTGCTGCTTCTGCGGTGGCTGTGAGAGTGTGAGTAGTACAGCCGTTAGAGCCATGCCCAAAAACAACAGAGAAACAGCCAGTCACATTATCAATGCAGTTACACACATCCGCCCTGCCAGAGAAACAGCTAGTCACATTATCAATGCAGTTACACACATCCGCCCTGCCAGATAAACAGCCAGTCACATTATCAATGCAGTTACACACATCCGCCCTGCCAGAGAAACAGCCAGTCACATTATCAATGCAGTTACACACATCCGCCCTGCCAGAGAAACAGCCAGTCACATTATCAATGCAGTTACACACATCCGCCCTGCCAGAGAAACAGCCAGTCACATTATCAATGCAGTTACACACATCCGCCCTGCCAGAGAAACAGCCAGTCACATTATCAATGCAGTTACACACATCTGCCCTGCCAGAGAAACAGCCAGACACATTATCAATGCAGTTACACACATCCGCCCCCCGCCCCCCCCAGACTGCCCAAACCCCACCCCTAGTCCCCAAACCCTACACCAAGTCACCCTTAAACTCCACCCAAGACCCACAGTCATGCACAGGCAGGTTAAAGGTCAAACAGTACAGTGGATTAATAATGGTGCGGTGCTATCGCTGCTAGGATAAGTACGCTGGGAGTTTCAGCACAACCTGGGCACAGAGGGGAAGAAGTGTGTGTGAAAGACTGCCGCCACATCTACAAAATGCCGTTCAGAAAAAACTAAAAAAATAAATAAAAATAAAAAAATGTTGAAAGAAAAAATAAATGCTCAAAGTGCATCAACTGAATTAAAAACAGGAGTTCCATCTCTGAAGAGCGGTGACCAGTTTCACCGAGCCATGCGGTCTGGAGTGTGGTCTGTCTGAATTTAACCAGGAAGTTCTACTGAAACTGAAATCTCTCTCTGGGGTTGAGACCAGGTTAAATGCAGCATTGTGGTGATATTTAATAACTGTTAAGTCCACAGCTTTTTAAAGAACCATGGTCATACTTAGACTGAAACACCAACAATTATAAATGTAATGTTGGTATAAGTCCTCTCAAAAATCTTTTCTCTTTCTCATCTTTGTCTCACATTTGTGGTTCGTTTATTTTCTCTACAGTATCTTGGGATGTTGAATCCTTCTAAAATGTCCAGTCATTTTTACCATTTAGCAAGTTAGCAGCAGAGGTTTTTACTGAAGAATCTTCTGTCTAGTGAAGAGGAAGCTGCTGACTGCTGTGTGTGTGTGTGTGTGTGTGTGTGTGAGTACAAGCATTTGGGTTAACACTGCAGATAGTGTGCTTGCTTAGCCTTCAGATGGTGTTAGAGAGAGAGAGAGACAGAGATGAGGGTGCAATCCGAGCTTATAAGGAAGCAGTGTGATTTTACACACATACACACAACGTGCACGCTCATACACGCTGGCGCCCATGCATGCGCACACACACACACGCAGCAGTCAGTCGCTTCCTCAAATGATTCTTCAGTAAAAACCTCAGCTGCTAACTTGCCAGAGGTGGCTAATTAGCCAGTTGAAACTAAAAGTAAAAAATTACTATGTGGACATTTTAGCAGGACAACGTTTAGCAGCACACACATGCAAAGTGTTCCTCAGTCATTTAAAGCAAGACTTTATCATGCTTCCTGAGTGCTTGTAGACCATTTCTAAATAAAAAGCTAATGGATGTTCAGATGGCTAACGATGCCGATAATCCCTTCTAGCAGCGCTGAAACAGCCCTGTTGTGTGTGTCAGGAGACAGCAGGGGGCAGCAGGGAGCAGCAATGAGGGGGACCCCAGGTCAGCATTCCACAGTAGTGCAGGGAAGAGGCTGTATGCTGTATGCTGTACCCCGGCGAGTGAGAGAGGCGTACTCACCGCTCTGCAGCGTCTGTCGGCCCCCCGACAGCACGCCCAACGGCAGCGTCCCCGTGGGAGTCAGCCCCTTCAGCTGCAGAACGCTCTCGTTCTCCTCTCTAAAAAGCACACCAAACACGCACATAAAACTGATGCGCTACAACATTTCTGGGGCGCATTGTGTGTGTGTGTGTGTGTGTGTGTGTGTGTGTGTGTGTGTGTGTGTGTGTGTGTGTGTGTGTGTGAGAGAGAGAGATAAGGGTGCCTTCTCACCTTAGCACAGAGAACACTCGGGCCATCTTGCCTATAGCACGGATCTTGTTCCGGATCACCTCCTTCCGCACTGCTGGGGTCCCACCTGTCATACAGAGACCCGATACACACCGTCACTGTGTGTGTGTGTGTGTGTGTGTGTGTGTGTGTGTGTGTGTGTGTGCGTGTGCGTGTGCGTGTGTACACATGGGGCTGTTTAACATAAAGGCATGGCAGTATACCATTAGCGGTGTGTGCATGTGCCTGTGTGCGTGTGTGTGTGTGTATTTTTAAAACCTCCAGCCCATCTTGCTTTTAATCTTTTGTGAGCGGCTGTCATACAAAAAGAAAAAAAGCATCATCGGAGCGTGAACCAAACAGTTGTTTCACCGACTCAAAAACAAGTTGGCACGGGCCACGCAGCAGCAGAGCGTGCGTCTGTGCACATCTGAGCGTAGCGTGCAACCGCGCCAGCCAGCAGCAGAAACGGCACATCTCAGCTCCTCAACACGAGAGGGACCAGGCGAAGCTGCTTCTCTGATCCGAAGATACTTCCCAGTTAAGTATAACAGGTCCTCAGTGCTTCGACTAATTTCTGTGGCATCCAGATGATTGCAAACCTGCTATATACCTTATGTTGATATGTGAGTATTGCCAGCTGCGCACCTGTATAAACAGCATCATGATGCTCTGATCTGTACGGGGCTCTCACCTTCACAGGTGTCGTCTCCCTCGGACATGAGCTCGTCGTCCGAGCAGATGTTCAGAACGTTCACCAGCATCTCTGTCACTGCAGGACAAACGTACGTAAGTAAAACGCCTCTCTTAACCAATCTCCCTCTCCCACCCCTACCTGCTGCCATTATTCCTATTAGGCCTCCTCTCACATTGAGGCCTTCCATACCATAACACGCACGCATGCACACATGCTTAATCTGGCTCTCTCTCTCGCTCTCTCTCATGCTCTAATACTCTCACACTCTATAGCTCTCTCACACGCGCTCTCTTTCTCACACTCTCACTCACTCAAGCTCTGTCTCTCTTTCTCTCACCCTCACCTTTCTCCCCCACAAAGGGCAGGGACCAGGTGAAGACGTCCATGAAGTTGGGGAGCCAGTACGGGTGGGGGGAGCAGTTGAACTGCCTGATGTTCATCACATTATTCTCATATTTCAACACAGCAGCTGAGAGAAAGAACAACACCAGCGTAAACACTCCATACTGTGGAAGACAGGGTTGATGGGTAATCTGTGGAAAACAGGGCTGATGGGTAATCTGTGGAAAACAGGGCTGATGGGTAATCTGTGGAAAACAGGGCTGATGGGTAATCTGTGGAAAACAGGGCTGATGGGTAATCTGTGGAAAACAGGGTTGATGGGTAATCTGTGGAAAACAGGGTTGATGGGTAATCTGTGGAAGACAGGGTTGATGGGTAATCTGTGGAAAACAGGGTTGATGGGTAATCTGTGGAAGACAGGGTTGATGGGTAATCTGTGGAAAACAGGGCTGATGGGTAATCTGTGGAAAACAGGGCTGATGGGTAATCTGTGGAAAACAGGGTTGATGGGTAATCTGTGGAAAACAGGGTTGATGGGTAATCTGTGGAAGACAGGGTTGATGGGTAATCTGTGGGAAATGGGGTTGATGGGTAATCTGTGAAAGACAGGGCTGATGGGAAATTTGATGGAAAAGACGTGAAGACGTTAACTCTGGAATGGGCTCCACACAGTCCTATATTGGGGTACACCCCTGTAGAGAGAACACACAGAGAAGCCCCGCCCAAACATGCTCTGTGGTGACTGGCGGACAGCTGTGCTCTGCCAACACAACAGCACGAGGGCGAGTAGACATTCCAATGTGTGAGCATAAACACAAAGACATACATACACACACAAACTCATGAACTCTCACCTTTGTTGTTGTAGACATCTAAGTAGTTTGGTGCAGAGAAGATTGTGATTAATGAGGGGAAGCCAGTGGTCTGGCTCTTTCTGTACATGCGGTACCTGCACAGAGAGAGAAAGAAGGGTGAAACAAATACACACTGCAGCTAACCTGCGCAGACAGACTGACATCCTCAGCCCATCTGCGCAGACAGACTGACATCCTCAGCCCATCTGCGCAGACAGACTGACATCCTCAGCCCATCTGCCCAGACAGACTGACATCCTCAGCCCATCTGCCCAGACAGACTGACATCCTCAGCCCATCTGCGCACAGACTGACATCCTCAGCCCATCTGCGCAGACAGACTGACATCCTCAGCCCATCTGCGCAGACAGACTGACATCCTCAGCCCATCTGCCCAGACAGACTGACATCCTCAGCCCATCTGCGCACAGACAGACATCCTCAGCCCATCTGCACAGACAGACTGACATCCTCAGCCCATCTGCCCAGACAGACTGACATCCTCAGCCCATCTGCCCAGACAGACTGACATCCTCAGCCCATCTGCGCACAGACAGACATCCTCAGCCCATCTGCACAGACAGACTGACATCCTCAGCCCATCTGCGCACAGACTGACATCCTCAGCCCATCTGCGCAGACATACACTTATTTTTTTGCAGCCAAATTTTGAAAAAAATATATTTTGAGAATATGGGATACAAAGACGATACAGTTAACCAAAGTAATGAGGGCTGCCCACAAAAATAAAAAGGTTATTAAAATGTTTTAAAATAACACCAACTGTAAATTCTGTCCAGAAGAGTAAACTAGTAATCTGAGAAAGAGCTGAAACTTCCACATGCAACACTGAGTCCCTGAGAAAGAGAAATCACACTCACCCGGCATCCTGGGCTTCATGTGCTCTTATTACTGATAACAAGTTATTGTTCAGCAGGAAGTCACATACTGCCGGGTAACTGCAGAGAGAAAGAGAGCGAGAGGGTGAGAGAGGGAGCTGGAGAGGGGTAGGTGGACAGGGGATGGGCCGAGGTGCGGCGGGGCCTACCTGTAAAAGTAGGAGCAGCCTCGCACGCTGTTATGGCTGAAGTGTTCTGCAGTCTTCTCGCTGCCGTAGTCCTCTCCCGGATCCGACCAGAGGAGGTCACACATGGGCCCGAACGCTGGCGGCTCCTTGAACCTGTCTAACTGCATAGCACCGCCTGCTTAGCACTCAACTCACACACACTACAAACACATACACACACTACACACACATGCACACACACTATACACACGCAAGCACACACGCACAAACTACACACATACTGCAGGCATGCACAAACACACACGCTATGCACACACTCACACGACACACTACGCACACTGCGCACAGACACACATGCTACACGCTCACTCACCTGTCTAACCGTACAACACACTCCTGTTCATCTGTCACACACAGACCACAACACTGACTTTTTTAGACTAACAACGACTTTCCTGATGTCTAAGTAACAGTGATTCTTACTTTCCGGATGTTGTCAAAGCAACAGTGACTTACTTTCCTGATGTCATCTGGGCAACAGTGACACTTACTTTCTTGATGTAGTCTACGCAACAGTGGCTTTTACTTGCCTGATGTCGTCTAAGCAACAGAGACTCTTACTTTTCAGATGTCGTCTAAGCAACAGTGAAACTTACTTTCCTGATGTCATCTAAGCAACAGAGACTCTTACTTTTCAGATGTCGTCTAAGCAACAGTGACACTTACTTTCCTGATGTCGTCTAAGCAACAGAAACTCTTACTTTTCAGATGTCGTCTAAGCAACAGTGACTCTTACTTTCCTGAATGTTGTCTCAGCAACAGTGACTCTTACTTTCTTGATTTCGTCTAAGCAACAGTGACTCTTACTTTCCTGATGTCATCTGGGCAACAGTGACACTTACTTTTCGGATGTCGTCTAAGCAGCTGACTTCGGGTGACAGGCCGCCGTGGACACACAGGAACTGCTGATTAAGAAGAGCGGCGAGGGGCAGGCAGTCGAATGCATCCATACAGGCATCATAAACACACTCGGAATACTTTATTTTACCTGCAGGAAGAACACACATCAATCAACACTCCCATTGGTCAGCTCTCAGATCAGCTGAGTAAAAGACACAATCCCATTGGTCAACTGTCAGATCAGCTGAGTAAAGAATACAATCTGATTGGCTAACTCTCAGATCAGCTGAGTAAAGGACACAATCCCATTGGCCAACTCTCAGATCGGCTGAGTAAAGGGAAAAATCCCATTGGTCAACTCTCACGGGAAAGTGTGCGTCTCTCGTTTACTTAATTAGAGCACTACACATCTAGTATACTGCGAGAAAGAGTACAGGTAGGTGACTGGGCTTTGAATTGTTAAGTGTGTGTGGTTGAGGGTACCCACCCGCTTGAACCTGAGTCCTGCTCTGGCTGTGACTGGGGCCACTTGAACCATTAGCATGACAACTCTCCATAACCAGGCTATATATAAGCACATACACTGCATGGCCCATCACAGCAGCCTCAACTTCACTGTATGAAAATGTTTTTGCAAAAACATACATCACTGAATATATGGTACATAAATATAAAAATAGAAATGATTGTAGCACTTCTAATCCTCACTTCCCTGACATGATGATAATCAAATAAGTAATACATACAAATAAATAAAATAGTCACCATCATCACCTTAACCCCTTTGCGCAGATGCCTAATGACCATGGCCCTGGCAAGATTTTGCTCAACTGAGACATTCATTGCTCCTGCAGCCAAACTATTAGTGGAAATCACAAACTCCGTGTTTTAACTTTATTGGTAGACGATTTGTGACAACTCTGGCAAATACAGAGTTTCTAAGTGTCACTATTTTCCAGTAGCAAGTCCATTTAACAAGCAACCCCCCACCCAGTTTATACCTACCCATGCGTGACATAGTGGACAAAAGCGTGTATGTGTGAGTTCGTAAGTATATTTATTCATCTTATAAAATTAGAATTCCGTCATAGCAACACGATAAACCCAACAATAGCCTGGTCGCATGCCAAAAAAGCTGTGAAAAGCCCTGCTCACTCAAATGCAAAATAGTTATTGTCTCATTATACCAGGTATTCTACTATGAATATCTGCTACTAAATATGAAATAAATATACAATCATACCATTGATTTTACATAGAGATGTTGCTTTCTAAATTCAGTGGTCATTTATTGTCTGGTACAATACGTTAGAGAAATATACAACAGTTTATACATATACTATTACACTATCTGAAACGTCAACTTGTAATACCCCCCATGCCCTGCAAGCGTGTCTCATTCATTACAGTTCATTCTGCTTTAATTGTCTTCTCTTTTATCCAATAGAGTACATTATAACCTTAGCAACGATATATGCAATATCTTATTGCGTGCTTTGAACAATTAATTACAGCCCAGTGTAACGGCAGTTTTCGTTTCAACGGTCTACTATTACGCAAGCTCTACAAAAAATGCATTCCTCGACCGGCGTTTTCCCTTCCCGATATGTAAGTAGTACTACTTCTAAAATGCGGTTGGTCTCGCTGGCTACATATGTACGTTAGTTTTTCCACTCAAGCACTGTCTTGTCTGACATCATATTAATTATTTAAACATTTTGTATGGTGCATATGTAAACAAAAAATATGTGCAAATGTGAAATATAACTTATCTAAAATGTATTCTTCTATACATGTAAGTAGGTTTTTCTCGCTTAAATTAATTTTTTTGTTGTATTGCCAGGATAAGAATACCATTATTTGTGTCATCTGTGGATTTCCGTGGGACACAAAATGTAGTCGTTGTTTTGATTGAGCCTGTTTTGTGTCATGTTACAAAAAAAGGAACTGTTGTCACTAACATTGGGATCGTAAAATAGTTTATAGAGATAGAATTGCGGGTTTTAACATTTTAAAACGGTATGTTTTTACTAACTTTACTAATAAATTTTACTAATTACTTTTAAAGCATTAAATGGTTTAGCACCTGCCTATATAGTTGAGCTTCTTACCCCTTACGTACCAAACCGGACACTCAGATCCGCTAATCAGAATCTGTTGGTTGTTCCACATTCTAGGCTAAAGACGAAGGGTGACTGTGCCTTCTCAGTGGTTGCGGCTAGACTCTGGAACAGCCTCCCACTCAACTTAAGAACTGCAAACTCAGTATGCACTTTCAAAAATAACCTGAAATCTCACCTTTATAAACTAGCTTTTACTTAATTTTTTATTATATTTATTTATTCTTCTCTCTTTTTTATTATCTTGTATTTCTGTATACTTATTGTTCTTGTTCTTCTGTTTGTTATATATTTTGTCATTTTCCTTTGCCTGTCAAAGCACCTTGTATCCTTGCATTAGAAAGTTGCTATACAAATAAAGTTATTATTGTTGCGTGAAAAGATTATTAAAGAAATTCACCGTAAAAAAATGCAATGAATGCAAAAAAACTAAACCACTAGTTAAGGGGTTAATTAAACATTGGAGTACAGCATCAAAACACAATGCAAATACTTATATAACAGCCAAATAATAATAATAAATGAAATAAGACTCGTAACTTGGATATCTTAAATGCTTTGGTATTAACGTGCTCTGTGATACTTTTTTTTTACTATTTATTTGAAGGAGAGAGGAAGAGGAGAGCCATCCGCAGTACCACCGAAGCGGCAGAGAGAGCCTCAAGATGGCTGTGGCTCAAAAGAGGAGAGCCATGGAGTCATAGTAGCTAGCCATCTGGACACAAGCTGGGGTCTGATCAACCTCGGCTGGGTCACCTGGAGGAGGGTGTATGATGTTGAAAGACCCGAAACACCCGATGATTCCAGGAACATCACTGATGATGTGTCCAGAGGCATCAGTAGATGTATGTTTCACAGCTTGCACCCTGAGTTATCAGTGACAGCCAGGAAAGACTGGATGACAACCATGAAAAGTGTGGTGACGACTGGAGAGTCAGTGACAGCCCGGAGAGACGGCGACCGGGGCAGAACGGGCTAGCAACCCAATCTGCGTCCTCCGTGAGGAGGACACCCAACAAAGCTACGAAGAATCTAATGGAAAAATACCCCCAGGGGTGCCCGAGAGGGGGGGAGGATGAGCACCCCAGTCGGACGGACACAACGGTAGCAGACCCAAGCAACGGACAAACGATTACGAGCAAGCAGTGTGCATGTGGCAAAGTCCTCAAGAATGACCGCGGCTTGAAGATCTACCAAGCGAGGATGAAGTGTCTGGTGGGAGCAGGAGCAGCACAACGCACAGGTGTTCAACCTGGTGAGACGCAGGAGGAGCCAGGCCCGGAGTCACCCCATAGTGCCCGGAACCTCCAAGTGTTGCATACTAACCCCCCTAGCATCAAGTCTGAAAGGAGGCGGATCAAATGGCCTGCAGCTAACATGACTACATTGTGGAAACAGTTTGATGACGATGTCGACCAAATTCTGGAGGCAACGGTGAAGGGAGAGGCCGATGGGAAGCTGCAAGCCATGACCACCATCATTGTCAGCATCGCCGCTGAACGGTTCGGAGAGGAGGAGAAGAAAGGCTCCGGAACACCTTACACAAAGAACCATAGAGCGGTGAAGATCCATAACATCAGGCAGGAGATGAAAGCATTGAAGATCCAGTACAAGGAGGCAGGAGAGGTGGAGCGCATTGGCTTGGCCCAGCTGATGAGTATCCTTCGTAAAAAGATCAGGGTCCTCCGCCGAGCCGAGTGGCATCGGAGGCGGCGGCGTGAAAGGGCCCGGAAACGTGCAGCCTTTATTGCCAACCCCTTCAAGTTCACCAAGGAGCTGCTAGGGCAAAAGCGCAATGGGAAACTGGTCTGCTTGCAGGAAGAAATAGACCAACATCTGAAGCAGACATACAGCGACCCGGAAAGAGAGCAGGAGTTGGGAGAGTGCAACATCTTGATAAACCCCCCTGAACCGGATGTGCAGTTTGACATGTCTAAGCTGCAGCTGAAGGAAGTCAGAGAGGTCGTCCACAAAGCAAGGGCATGCTCTGCTCCAGGACCAAGTGGCACTTCTTACAAAGTGTACAAGAACTGTCCCAAACTCTTGCTACGTCTGTGGAAAATCCTGCGGGTTTTCTGGAGAAGAGCGAAGATCCCAGAGCAGTGGAGAGTGGCTGAAGGGGTGTGGATCCCGAAGGAGGAAAACTCCACCCAGATAGACCAGTTTCGTATCATCTCTCTGCTGTGTGTCGAGGCAAAGGTCTTCTTCAGTGTTGTTTCCAGGCGACTGTGCACCTACCTGGCAAAGAACACCTACATTGATACATCAGTCCAGAAGGGTGGAATTTCAGGGATGCCAGGCTGTCTGGAACACACCGGTGTGGTGACACAGCTCATCAGGGAGGCCAGAGAGAACAGAGGCAACCTGTCAGTGTTGTGGCTCGACCTGGCGAATGCTTATGGCTCCATTCCACACAAGCTGGTGCAGCTCACGCTAATGAAACATCATGTCCCCAGCAGGATTAGAGACCTCATCACTGATTATTACAGCAATTTCAGGATGAGGGTCTCTTCAGGAGCAATAACATCAAGCTGGCACAAGGTGGAGATCGGCATCATCACAGGGTGCACTATCTCGGTGACACTGTTCTCCCTAGCCATGAACATGCTGACCAAGTCCGCGGAACCAGAGTGCAGAGGGCCCAGAATGAAATCCACCCAACGGCAACCACCCATCAGGGCATTCATGGATGACCTCACAGTCACCACAGAATCAGTCCCAGGCTGCCGGTGGATTCTGCAGGGGCTTGAAAAGCTGGTGAAGTGGGCCAGGATGCGTTTCAAACCAGCCAAATCAAGATCCATGGTGCTGAGGAAAGGCAAGGTGGAGGACAAGTTCCGGTTTAACATCGCAGGCACTGCCATCCCAACCATCACAGAGAAGCCAGTCAAGAGCTTGGGCAAGGTTTTTGACAGTTCTCTGAGGGACACAACATCCATCCAGGCAACTTGCACCGAGTTGGATGGCTGGCTGAAAGCCGTGGACAAGTCTGGCCTACCTGGGAAGTTTAAAGCCTGGATTTATCAGCATGGCATTCTTGTCTATGCAGTCCCAATCTCAACTGTTGAGACCTTGGAGAGGAAGGTCAGCAACCACCTCAGGAGATGGCTGGGGCTGCCAAAAAGCCTGAGCAGCGTCGCACTCTACGGACACAACAACAAACTGCAACTGCCATTCAAATCCTTGGAGGAAGAATTCAAGGTAACAAGAGCTAGAGAAGTGGTACAGTACAGAGACTCAAGTGATCCGATGGTGGCTAACGCAGGGATCCAAGTGAGGACTGGCAGGAAGTGGAGGGCAGAGGATGCTGTTCAGGAAGCAGAGGCAAGGCTGCGTCACAGGAGGCTGATCGGAGTGGTCACACGAGGCCGTGCTGGGCTAGGATCCTTTCCAACTCCCCAAACAAATACCATCAGAGGGAAGGAAGGGCGTCGCCTTGTTCAGGAGGAGGTGAGGGCAGCAGTGGAAGAGACGAGATCATGCAAGGCGGTGGGAATGAAGCAACAGGGAGCTTGGACAAGATGGGAGAATGCGCTCGAGAGGAAAGTGACCTGGACTGAGCTCTGGAAAGCAGAGCCTCACCGCATCAAATTTCTCATCCAGGCAGTGTATGATGTGCTTCCAAGCCCGTCAAATCTGCACATATGAGGCATAGCAGAGTCACCAGCATGCCCACTGTGTTCCAAGCGAGGAACCCTGGAACACATCCTCAGCTGCTGCACAAAGGCACTTGGAGAGGGACGGTACCGATGGAGGCATGATCAGGTCCTGAAGACCATCGCTGAAGCCATCAGCACAGGACTTGAGTGGGCGAAGCGGTGCCGACCCTCCAAGAAGACCATCGCCTTTGTCAGAGCTGGAGAGCAGCCAAATCCCACCAAGAGATCATCATCTGCAGGCATCCTGCCCTCGGCAAGAGACTGGCAACTGTTGGTGGACCTCGGACGGCAGCTGAAGTTCCCCAGCCACATTGCAGCCACCACCCTGCGACCAGATATTGTTCTTGTGTCTGAGTCCACCAAACAAGCTGTGCTGCTGGAGCTGACAGTCCCATGGGAAGATCGCTTGGAGGAAGCCTTTGAAAGGAAGCTCTCCAAGTACGCGGGGCTGGTCAGCAACTGTCAGCAGGCTGGATGGAGAGCGAGGTGTCTCCCAGTGGAAGTTGGGTGCAGGGGATTCGCGGCCCGTTCTCTGGCCAGAGCCTTCAGTAATTTGGGCATCGAAGGAGAGAGGAAGAGGAGAGCCATCCGCAGTACCACCGAAGCGGCAGAGAGAGCCTCAAGATGGCTGTGGCTCAAAAGAGGAGAGCCATGGAGTCATAGTAGCTAGCCATCTGGACACAAGCTGGGGTCTGATCAACCTCGGCTGGGTCACCTGGAGGAGGGTGTATGATGTTGAAAGACCCGAAACACCCGATGATTCCAGGAACATCACTGATGATGTGTCCAGAGGCATCAGTAGATGTATGTTTCACAGAAGCGCTTTTGTCTTTTTGACAGTTCCAACCAAACCCAGGAATAGCCTATAGCTTTAAAATGTAAAATAAATATAAAAATAATGGCTTAATAATAAGTTAAATAAAAGAATCATAACTTAGATAACTTAAATGCTTCAGTGTTAACGTGCTTAGTGATATAACTTACTGCACTAGCCTACTTATTAAAAGCGCTTTTGCAGTTGAACTTCCGTTTGCTGCTACAGTCCTCCGATATTTTGCAGAAAATGGTGCTCCGTTGTGCATCGTTCTTTCTAAAACCGAACCATTTCCAAATCACTGATGACAAAACTGTTAGCAGAATTAAGAGAGTGGAGGTTGAAGTCTCAGTTTCCTCTCGTTTTTCCTCATTCATCTAATTTCTTCTGTGTTGTTTATCGAATTGTTTGTTGATAATGTGTTACCCCAGACAGCAGCTCACGGGCATGACAATCACTGCTAATGGGGGTGGGAGGGTTAATGGTAGGTCATTTCCACACTATATCACGGCACATATGATAAGCCAAAATTAAATTGTGTGCAAGAAATATATCTATGTAATATCGCACGCAATATATCGTCCAACACACACACACACACACTCCTGTTTGAAGGCGAAGTACCTCTCTCACACACACACACACCTGTTTGAAGTTGAAGTACCTCACACACACACACACATACATACCAGTGGCGGCCGGCCTATAGAGGGCGCTGGGGCGCCGCCCCCCCTCCCCCACATACAAATTAAAAAAAAAGTTTTAAAAAAAATTATTATTTTTTATTATTATTTTTTATTATTATTTTTTATTATTATTTTTTATTATTATTTTATTTTTTAGTAGCTTAAACATGTTATATGTTGGCCTTGCGTTGTCTAAAGTTTAATACATTACATATGCATGTTCAGGGGACTGCAGGGCGCCGGTAATGTTATGGTGAATCAGAGCACTCATTCATTTTCAGGCGAGCCCTCTGATTCTGCTGCCTGATTCACGGCCAAAAAAGTAGCCCCCGGGCGCAGGCCTGTGCGCCCCGGACTATCCTACCCTTTTCTGATTAGTCCTCATGGTTTATGATATTATTGGATTGGATTTAAGGCATGTTTATCACGCCCAGCCGGCATCTAGCAGGATATCACTGCGAGTGCGCAAGTACTACGGATAGGTTCAGTCGGCTGCTACTCATTCATTCAAGTAGACCTAGACCAAGCGAGAGAGATAATTCGAAATGGCTTCTTCAAGTGGAACAGAAAGCAAAGAAAATTCGGTTATTTCTTTGCAAAAAGAACCTTTCTCAAGGCGTTCATTGGAAGAAAAGAAAAGAGTAAAGGAACTTGGACCAGAGCGACCAGATTTGCACATTCAACAGCAAACAAGTGATCGCGGTCGGGCTTATACCCGGGCTTCTCTCGCTCGTGTTATGACAAACGGAGTTGGCTAGCTGGATGTGCTGTGAGTCATGCGTTCTATTGCTTTCCCTGGGGTACGAGACCTAAAACATCTTGCTGAAAACCTAATTTTATGCGCATTTTCAAGTATCGCATCAGAAAAGGTTGATGGAAACGGCAAAATTCGAAAAAACTTACTCTAATTCGCAAAAAAGTTTATACGCTCGCTTGAGGTGGTTTTTGTCTTTTGCGAAAAAGAGTTAATGCGCAAAACGGTAGATGGAAACACATTTGCCGAATAAGTTCTGACGTAGCGAACATTGAACTCACGTGACTGATCAGCCGTTTCCATCAAAATCAATGCATCTCTGTCTTCGTCTTCGGATAGCATTAAACACGGCCAATATTAGTTGAATTGAAAGGACAATTACAACTTGCCCAGCTGAAACTAATTCCTGCAGACCTCTTTCCATTTTATTGCCAAGCGTTATGTTCTCCACGTGGGTATGTTACCAAGGCAACTGGTTTTGTTTACGATATGCAACCTCTACTTCTTCGCTCCAACTCAGTTGGTGGAAACGCACCTAATTCGCATTTTCTTTTTTTTTCTTTTTGCGAACTTTCCAAAAGTTCGCTTAAAATTCGAATGACATTTAGATGGAAACATAGCTAGTGATGTCTTACTTGAAAAACTGTCCTCCACTGTTGCCAATTAAACTGTCTTATGCAACTGAGACACAAGGTGGCTTGTTTTTTCTGTTTAAAGTCAAAGTCAGATGTATTTGTTTTTTTTTAGAAATGCTAGCGCCCCAACCTATATTTAGATCACCAGCCGCCACTGATACATACATACATACACACACACAGGTACACTCCTGTTTGAAGGTGAAGTACCTCATACACACACACACAGGTACACTCCCGTTTGAAGGTGAAGTACCTCATACACACACACACAGGTACACTCCCGTTTGAAGGTGAAGTACCTCATACACACACACACACAGGCACTCACACTCATGTTTGAAGGTGAAGTACCTCATACACACACACACAGGTACACTCCCATTTGAAGGTGAAGTACCTCATACACACACACACACACACACACACACACACACACACACACACGTGCTCACACTCATGTTTGAAGGCGAAGTACCTCTCACACACACACACACACACACCTGTTTGAAGTTGAAGTACCTCACACACACACACAGGTACACTCCTGTTTGAAGGTGAAGTACCTCATCCACACACACACAGGTACACTCCCGTTTGAAGGTGAAGTACCTCATACACACACACACAGGTACACTCCCGTTTGAAGGTGAAGTACCTCATACACACACACACACACACTCATACTCCTGTTTGAAGGTGAAGTACCTCATACACACACACACACACAGGTACTCACACTCATGTTTGAAGGTGAAGTACCTCATACACACACACACACACACACACACACACAGGTACTCACACTCATGTTTGAAGGTGAAGTACCTCATACACACACACACACACAGGTACACTCCCGTTTGAAGGTGAAGTACCTCATACACACACACACACACACACACGTACTCATACTCCTGTTTGAAGGTGAAGTACCTCATACACACACACACAGGTACACTCCCGTTTGAAGGTGAAGTACCTCATACACACACACAAACACATGCTCACACTCATGTTTGAAGGTGAAGTACCTCATAAACACACACACACACACATACTCATACTCCTGTTTGAAGGTGAAGTACCTCATACACACACACAGGTACTCACTCATGTTTGAAGGTGAAGTACCTCATACACACACACACACACAGGTACTCACACTCCTGTTTGAAGGTGAAGGACCTCTCTCTCTCACACACACACACACACACACAGGTACACTCCCGTTTGAAGGTGAAGTACCTCTCACACACACACACAGGTACACTCCCGTTTGAAGGTGAAGTACCTCATACACACACACACACACACGTACTCATACTCCTGTTTGAAGGTGAAGTACCTCATACACACACACACAGGTACACTCCCGTTTGAAGGTGAAGTACCTCATACACACACACACTCCTGTTTGAAGGTGAAGTACCTCATACACACACAGGTACTCACACTCATGTTTGAAGGTGAAGGACCTCTCTCTCACACACACACACACACACACACAGGTACACTCCCGTTTGAAGGTGAAGTACCTCTCACACACACACACACACACAGGTACTCACACTCCTGTTTGAAGGTGAAGTACTCTGTGAGGTGTCGGCACTCATGGTTCCCCCTGAGGAGGAAGAGTGTGGTGGGATGGTTAATCTTCAGGGTCCACAGGTACAGGACACACTGTGGGAGAGAGGAGAGAAGAGGAGAGGAGGGAAGAGAGAGGGGAGGAGAAGAGGGGAGATAAGAGAGGAGAGGAGAAGAAAGAAGAGCACAGCAACAGGTTGGCTCAGGTAACAGGTCCTGTGTGAAGCCATGTTGGCAGACTGACTACTGCATGGATCCATATCCTAAAAATTTCCATTTGATAAAACCACAAAACTTTTTTATAAAATCAATCTGAAAAATCCTTGAGTGCCGCTTGGTGCTTCCAAAAAATCAGCCAGCATACCTGCTATGTGTAGAGTGTGAAGAGTGGACAAAGTTTGATTTAAATGTTTTAATTTTCACTCTGGAGATGAGAAAATGGAAGCTACTACGCTGCCTTCCAGAGTTTATAGAGGTCAGTGCCAGTCAGAAAGTCTTTAGTAAAGCACTGTAAATCCCGAGCGTCAGTCTAACAGAAATATATCTGCTATCAGTATCCGCAGTCCTGTCTCGTTTGGGGCACCAGGTTGGTATACAGAGAGCTTCAGTGCTGTTGTCACATACTGGCCTTGTGCAAAACAGTGTGCGAGAGCCATACTGGATCAATGTTAGTGTGTGAAAGTGTTCAAAATGAACAACAGTCACTGAAAGTGCTACTTACAGCCATTATTACCCAATCAGCAGAAATGCTTTAGCCCGATATCAGCGATATACACCGTTACCATGACACCCTGCTGGCTGTGGGCTTTACTGAAAAAAACTGGAGTGCTTTATCTGATTTCTACTCTCAGAGCAAGAGAAGGCCTTGTGAGACCCTGCAGTAACTCATCACCAACCGATCACATCTCCCTCCGTTATGCACTCACTCACTCACTCACTCACTCACTCACTCACTCACTCACTCACACTCTCACTCACACTCTCACTCTCACTCTCACTCTCACTCTATACGGAGATTGTCAGCACATTCTCTCACGTCTACAAGCTCAGGCTGTTGTGAGGCATACTCACGTTTTTAAACAAACTTCTCTCTGCAGGCTACAGTATTGCACCACACTGCCAACCCACACAAAAACAGAGTCAAGCAGAGGCTGGAGCTGAGGTGAAAAGCGGCCCCGCCCGCTCATATGGCAGCAGGAGGGTGTCCTGCTCTCCAGAGGGTTCGGGTTTTCTGCCTCCTCTGACATTTTAGCCGCCCTCAGTGAAAGCTGGGCGTTGCCCCCCCGCCCCCAGGCCCGCAGGGCTTCCCATTATCCTGCCTGACCTCCGGCACTTCTGAGGGGTGAGGATGACCCCTGCAGGGGCTCAGGGAGAGGGGCCCGCTGTGGGAAGGGGGGCTCAGAGACTTCAATCAGAAACGCTGGCGCTGCTCTGGCGCCACTACTGGCTGATAAATGTACTGCACCTCTGAGAGCAGAGAGTGCAGGGGAAAACACACACACTTTACACTCACCTCAATACTGAAGTATCCCCGGTCCACGTAATCTCCCAGGAACAGATAACGTGTGTTGTTGGGGGACCCGCCCACCTCAAACAGCTTCATCAGATCGAAGAACTGTCCGTGGACATCGCCACACACTGGAGACAGGAACACTCATCAGAAACAAACACAGCCCGGGTATCATGGGAAAGAGCTGGCCTGTTTAAATAGCTGCCCTCACTAATCACCATCTCACAATCCACAGTCACTCTGGGTTCATTCCAATCGCTTATTTTCACTCCTTGCATCCTTTCCTCGTGGCCTTTCCTCACTCCTTAGCTTCGACCAACAGAGGACGCGAGGAACGGAAGCAAGCATCAGATACGAGGACAGAGGAATCGTGGCAACATTAATTAGGTAAATGGAACGTCCTTGCTCAGTGAAGCGTTAGCGTCGTATTATGCTTACGCGCTTAACTATAATGTTTTTAGCCTCTTTTTTCATGAATAAACGTGGCTTTTGCTAGTCATAAAGAATGAGTGTCATTATGGATTAAAGTGCTTTATAGTAAATGTAAAAGAATGATAAATTAAATACCTGTGATTGGTGCAGAGTGGTTCATGTGACAGGGATAGTGTACCTGCAATTGGTGCAGTGCAGTTCATGTGACATGGGTAGTGTACCTGTGATTGGTGCCTCCACCTCCAGCATGCACTTCTCCTGGCGCAGGATGTTTGCTCCGTCGTTGATGATGCGCAGGGCAGCCTCTTCCTCCAGCCGGCCCTCCTTTACCAGGTGAGTCTTCAGTACCTCCACCTTGGGCTTCCCATCCTCATACAGCTCCTTCATGGAGAGCCGCGTGGTAGGGGGGTACGGCACCGCTGGGGGAGGGGCATTGGACCGTCAGAAATCAGAACCACTGGTACCACAGGCTCACAATGCACACAAACACGCATGTGTAAACACACACACACACACACAGATGCATGCGCGCATGCACACACACACACACACACACACACACACACACACACACACTAAACCATGGAAGCTAGAGGCAAGGAAAAAATGGAAATGGCTTCTTCAAGATACAGTTTGAAAGTCTGGACCATACTGACACACCCACTTGCTCGACTTACGCAGGGATGCACCCACACATGTATACAGGATTGATTTTGACGTAAATATGTATTTTGTCAGGGAGAATGAAAGTCGATGTACATTCACTTTCATATTAAAACTGGAGTGGCGCATTGAAAGCAGGGGGAGGGGCCAGTGGAGGAGGCATTCAGGTGCTCTCCCTGATTGGCTGTTATCTGGAAGGGAAGCCACGCCCGCCCAGCAGTGCGGCAGAGTGAGATAGAGTGGAGAGCGATTCACCTGAGCGCTGTCTAACATTACACTCTCACAGAGGGTGGAAAGCAGAGCACTTTTTACACTCTCAAACAAAGGGTGGAAGGCAGCGCTGAACTCAAAGCCAAACAGTCTGAGAAGGGGAGATGTGGTCAGAGCACCTGTGCAGGATGCAGATTTGCATTCAGGGCTGCAGGGAGATCTGCATGAACGGGCCAGATTTGCCTGGCAAATGACCTGGATGAGAGGCCAAGATGAGCCACACTCACCAAATCACAACATCCCTCAGACCTCTCTCAAATAAGACTGTATCTGTTCATTTCTTTGTATGTTTTCCCCACAGTGGAAATCAGCAGAAGGGAATCATATCCAACCAGGTGTTAAAATGATTACTGATGTTTTCAGACAACTAGGGCTGCCTTTAACCAAAGACAATCTTGGTCAACCAATGCCGAAAGCAGATTAATCAAAATTGTACAAGATAGATTTTTTTGTTGTCTTTCCAAATGTATATTGTGAAGCAGTGTGTGTGTGTGTGTGTGTGTGTGTGTGTGTGGGGGGGGGGGCTGGTACAGCGATTACAGACCTGGGGAAATAGCTAAATTAATAAGCTAGCTAGTGTCCTTGAACAATAGTAACCATAAATGCACAAAAAAAACAAGGTCACTTATATTTCCAAACAAGCACCTAGATTTTTTAAAACAAGCCCAAAAACCATGACAAGGGATGTTAACAATTAATCAACTATCAATTAATTGCTAATAAGAATTTGATCGATAAGATTTCAAATTAAACGATTAACTGAACAATCTGCGGTCTTGTTTCAACGGGAGTTTTTGTGTGAAATGTAATCGTGATTTAAGGTCTCCACGCGAGAGCACCTGTGGTTTGCAATACATTGCAATACCTGTGGTGCTGTTTTGAAGTATAACTACTTCGTTAATGTAGCCTACCACCTGAAAAGCGTACATCCAACCGTGCTGCCAGGGCAAAGTGGATCGCGACCTACCATCACCTCAGTGTTTCCAAAGAGGCTGTGTGACGATAGACGAGCGGAGAGTAGGCTATTACTCAGAGGGTATGCAACATGGTTGAAAAGGACATGATGGCAATAAGCACCGTTGACGGTGAGGGATTTCGAGAGCTAATAAACAGGCTGCGCACACGACTCACTCCCGACCACGTAGATATGCTTAAATGTTCTTGAATAAAAATACGTAGGTCTATCGAGTATGCATATGAGGAGCCTATTCAAAACATAATAGCCTATGTTTTAAGTTGAATGTTCTAGGCTAGGTCTACTAGTTTAACTCTCGCCTTTCAATTTCAAGAGCGATTATGTTAATGCTGCAAGTGCCTAGCGGAGCAACGGTTTCGCTTGCAACGGATGAGACGGAGCACTATTTATTTTCTGTTAAAGTAGCCTATACACGCCTTCATATTCTATTTTTGTTATGCTACAATAATGCCTGTTTCTCAAATGTTACAATAAATCTTTGATTGAGGAATATAACATGCATTTTGTATTCTGTCTATCATAAGCTATATTTAGCTTTTATGTTATCAATTAATTGACGATTGTTTGTTAAGGTTAACAACTATCGATTAAGGAAATTCCTTAAAATTTGCATCCCTAACCATGACTACAGATTTTTTTCAAAAAACAAGCACATGAATGGAAACATACAAATGAAACATTCGTAAAATCCACCATTTAAAATATTTTTTTCACGCACCAACTGGGAGGTCTTGGCATAACCCTGGTGATATGCACCACACTTTGGGAATGATGGGCTGCGCATCCCTGCTTCTGCAGAATGGATTGCTCTGGTCTAGGGTTGTAAAGTTCTGGGTAAATGTCCCTTTTTGACAAATTCTGAAGTAATTTAGAAGATCCTGAGGTAGTTTTGGGCATTTATACTGTTAACAAAAGTTTTCATAAATCGTAAGTATGTCTTAGGTTTTTTTATGTATTGGGCCTATTTGAGGGGTCACTGCAAATACTTTGCACACAATGGGCCTCATTCATGAAGCGTTCCTAAATATGAGCGTAGATTTAGGTACGAAACAAGTTGGTATGAAAACTTTACGCCGGATTCATCAAAACTTGTGGGAAAGGCAGATTATTTTTCGTATTCACAGAAAAAGCAAAAAAAAAAGAATTATTCCGACACTTAAATCAAAGTTTTATCAGCAGATATTAGGGTCACCCCTCACACGATTTGTGAAAAAATAAATGGATTGGAGGTGAAGAAACGCATAGCTGCGCATCTACGTCTGCATCGGACGAGCGAGCGCATTGCTTTATCACAGCCTGGAAATAAATTAAACGTTATTCATTTTGTAATTTTGTTGGGGTTCTGTGCATGGGAGTTATGGTTTTAAATAGGGTAATTACATAGGCTACCGTATTTTAGAATCTCTGTGGCGCGTCTAATTGTGGTCACATTGATGCGCGTGTCCCACTGAGCAAAAGCCAGAATCGAGCTCAGGTTTTACCGGGATATAGCCTGCTGGCTACATTCTAACTTCACTTTTCAAGTTTATCCGGTTTTTCACCTGAACGCGAGATGGCGTTTCACTGACTTTGCAACAAAAACATTCACTGGGGTGTGCAGTCTATGGCACCGATAACATTGGACAGGTTGGCAATTTCATAAAAACCCCGCTTGACCTCCACCTGACTTTGCATCTTGTAGGGCAGTGGTTCTCAAACTATTTACACCGCGTACCATACTAGGGTCTCCACGTGCCACCATCAATGACCGACATTTAAATACACACCCGTAAAATAAACAATATGAAAAACACCTACACATTCAATACGATATTAAAATACAAAAAAAATATGACCGACATTTAGGCTAAATAGGCCTACCCCCGTAAAATGAATAATGTTAAAAGGTAATATCTGTTGGTGTAGGCTACATCAACTGGTTGAAGGGCTACTTAGGCTACATAATCAATGAGAAGGGTGCGCCTGCTTCTGTGAACAAAGCCCTACTACTTGTGCTCGGTCCACTGATAACTGTATCCATTTTGTCAGTTTCAACAAGGCTGTCCGAAATTTCACTGTCCTCTCGACCCTCATTTCTCTTACTTCCTGTTTTGAGCCACGATGTAAGGGCATTTTTTGAACCATCCATTTTCAGTTTCTCTGCAGTTATCTAGCTAAACTGGTAGTTTACTGACAGGATGAAATTCTGGAGACACCGCACGCTACGACCACCACTCGTCATGAACGTGGCTACGTAGCCTGCTGTCAATCAAAATATTACAGGAAAGGCAAAAATTTAGTTCTAACATTATTAAAATGTTTTGAATTTCTCATTTTAGTTTTAATTCAAGTATAATTTTAATTCTAATTTAATTGTATTTTAATTATATTTTTTATATTTTAATTTAAATATTTCTTTAACCATAAAATGAGACCTCTCGCGTACCACTAGAGGGAGGTTCGCGTACCACAGTTTGAGAATCACTGTTTTAGGGGAACTGGATGTACACTGGCATTAGCTGGATTAAGCTGTTGACCGCAATTGCAACCCTAGCTACAGGCAATATGTTAAAAAAATTTTTTTTATTAACTTAACCTAACATTATAGAAAAGTAAAGCATGAGATTGAAAATTCACAAAATTACCGAAAATTACTTCCCTTTGCAACCCTACTCTGGTCTGATAGCCGCGAATTTGGTCAGGCACAACATTTTCTGCGGAAGCTCGAGCCAAAAAAAAAAAGAAGAAGAATCTTAGTCAACCGAGAGCGTTTCAACAAAACAATCGATTAGTAGACCAAAGGAGGTCAGCCCTACAGACAACTATCTCCACTGTCCTGGAATAGAGGTGACATATAGAAAGATATTTCTAAGAGGAACTGTAACTGCTACAGAGGCATAAACCCGAAATCACACTCTGCAGAGAATACCACACACACACACACACACACACACACACACACACACTGCTCTCTCTCTCATACACACACACACACCTCCATTTCTTTCTCACACAGGCACATGCACAAACTCAAACTCACACACACCTCTCCCTTTCCCTCTCTCACTCACGCACACACTTTCCAGAGTGTCATTATGCAGTTACATGGAAATAGCCATAATCACTGATCACATTACTCACTCCAATTACCAATTACATCATTATCAAGAGGGGGTGGGGGGGGGGGGGGGGCATTTATGGCTGTCAATCACAGACAGAACACAAGGGTTCCACCCACACACACAAAAGCACACAGATGCATTTAGGCATAAATGCACACACAAACATAGGTGTGCATCCAGGCACACACATGCTCATACACACATGCATGAACTGATGCCTTCTACTAAAAATGCTCAATGGACATCCTACCTAAGCCCTCTATCAGCACAAGAAAACAGGTAAAATTTAGATTAGATAAAAATTTCAATTTCAATTTCTCAGTGAACTGGCCTTGTAACCTGAAGGTTGCCGGTTCGATTCCCAGGTAGGACACTGCCATTGCACCCGTAAGCAAGGTATTTAACCTGCATTGCTTCAGTATGCATCCAGCTGGATAATGGATAGCATATTAAAAAAATGAATAAATCAATTTTTTTTATTAAAAGCTATGTAAGCTGCTCTGGATAAGAGCCTGATAAATGGCCATAATGTAATGTCAAAAAAGTGAGTCATGTGGTAGAAAGCAGAGACCCTTGAGGTGCGCAAGACTGGACTTGACACCGTGTCAGACTCACACTAGACAAGAGGCAATGTGATGAGTCTAGATCAGTGGTGCCCAATCGTGTGCCATGGAGGGCCGAGAGTATGCAGGTTTTCATTCCAACCAATCACTACACTTGCTGATTTCACTAATTAGTTCCTTCCTCTCTGGTTGAAGTCATGCTAATTAGTGAAATCAGCAGGTGTAGTGATTGGAGTGAAAACCTGCATACTCTCGGCTCTCCATGATTGATTCGGCACCACTGGTCTAGATGGACTGAAGGCCTGTTCTTGTCACCTAACACTAAGGTTCCCATAGAAACAGAGGAAGAGTGGCAGCAGTCTGCAGTGGGGCGGGGTTTACTACCAGAGAACCAGGCCCAACAACACTGACAGCCAGCCCTCCTTTTGAGGAGCTGTCTTAGTAGCACATTTCTCTATCTGGAGGCTACAAACAAAAGCAGGTCTCTAACTTTGGGGGATGAAGTCTCTGTTTGAAGAACACAGTTCTCCTCTAGAATGAGTAACCCACCGGCCTCGTCTCCTTACAGAATAAAGACACAGCATGGCCTCGCACAACTCTCTTTGTGTGGGCCAGAAAATCAATTAACGGGAGAATGGAATCCCTGACCTTAATGTGTGACAAAGACACTCAAAAAAATACTGTGCTTACATTTTTTAAAAAAGAGACACACAAACGTATGCATTCACACACATATGCGTAACTACACACAAAACTCTCACACAGGCACATACACATGGTCAGTGGCTGTAATAGCTCCCCCAGAATGACTATTTATTTCCCTTCTCACCTATTTCAAAAAATAAATAAATAACTAAATTAAAAAGCCCTCAGAAGTAAAAATAAATAAAATCTTCGATCCCTGGCAGCAAACGTCATCAATCATGACGTGAGGGGGCGGCGGCCTAGCAGCAAAGGCGGGGCTTTAATCATGCATGAGGTCAGAGTAATTACACATGCAGACTGGCAGCCAGATGGCTTGTGTTACGGCCTGCAACAGTCAGAACACCGAGCCGCGCATCCACGACATCAGAGCCACACGGGGTGTACACAATGCTGCTCTACCAACATCGTCACCCTGTGCAAACACCGCTCTACCAACACCGTAAACCTGTCCAAACATGGCTCTACAAACACCGTCATCCTGTACAAACATCACTCTATGAACACAATCATCCTGTCAAAACACTACTCTACTAACAGTCACCCTCTAATCAAACGCTGCTCTACTAAAATTGTCATCCTGTACAAAAACGGCTATACCACCACTATCACCCAGTCCAAACACCACTACCAACACCATCACCCTGTCCAAACACCGCTCTACCAACACTGAAGCCCTGTCCAAACACCACTACCAACATCATCACCCTGTCCAAACACTGCTCTACCAACACCATCACCCTGTCCAAACACCGCTCTACCAAAACCATCACCCTGTCCAAACACCGCTCTACCAACACCATCACCCTGTCCAAACACCGCTCTACCAACACCATCACACTGTCCAAACCACACACTACCACCACTGAGGCCCTGTCCAAACACTCCAAACACTGTCCAAAAAATTATTTTCTTCGACTATGGAATGGCCAATTTTATTTGTAGGCCTGTCTCATCGCGGAAACATCCTTTTCACAAACAAGAACACAAGGTCCTCAAAATTAGCCTCTTTTCACTCCAGCAGTCCACCAGCTGAGTAACGCTGTCACAGCACCCCGTGCACAGATATCGCACAAACGGCGGATACCAGACAGACCAGAGGAAGTGCACTGCATCCCCTGTGTAAGCAGGCGCACGCAACCCACCAACCGACTCCCTCTCTGGGCCGTGTGGGGTTGCCAGCTGCAGTCGGTGTGTATATCTGAGGATGTGCTTGAGTAAACTCAGATACTACATTGCCAGCTCCTCGGTAGATGTGACTCATTTCTGATTCCTCGTCATATTGTCCTTTTCAAGGCTACCAAACAGTGAAAAGAAAAATGATATTCTCAATTCAGTGATCGCCTCTTAGGAGCGCCGTACGCTTGCAATTGAAAAGGAGAAAAAAGCTTGGATTATGGTCTTCTTAATCTGAAACAAACATACCATTTTAAATGGATATTAACTGTAAGTGGATCAGATCACTGGATTAAGCCTTTTACAACAATCTGTGATAGTGTTTTTTTACCCCCTTCTCTTCCTGGCTTTTTAAACCAGGAAGGTACTCTTTTCTGTGAAAGAGTGGCAATCCCACATGAGTGTGCTGTGGAAACTGCTCTTCACGCCCCACAGAACAAACGCAGCTGTGAGTGACACCCACCCACATTTTCAGCTCACACACATACAGTGTGATATCAGGCCTCATACTGCATACGCTGGCAGAGTCTGGGTTTCGCACACTTAGACAGATGTGATCTTCAGACGGTATTTAGGTTAGCGGTCAGACATCAAGGACAGGGGTGGGGGTGCTGTTCAAAAGGGGATGAGACCCCCCGCCCCCCAACTATGTCCCCTTTCCAAATGTCTCAAGTATTCCTGGCCTTTCGGGAGAACTTCCCCTCACACTGCCCCACAACCCTAACAGCATCTGCACTGCCCCGTCTGGGTGTACGTCAACTATCAGTCCCCTTCAGTCCAACACACACAGGCTCAAGCACACACACACACACACACGCACGCACACACGCACGCACACACACGCACACACACGCACACACACGCACGCACGGACACGCACAGCAGTTGTACAACTGTGTCAGAGATCTGCACTTCAGGGTGAAAGCGATACTGGCTTCGGGATGTCCCAACCCAGCTGACACTGGGTGTGAAGGCCACAGAATTTGGCTGACAGCACCCAAACCCCCCCCCCCAACATACACACAGACACAGACACACACACCATGGGACAACACCATCAAACAATCCATACCGAGTATTCTGCCTTTAAAATGATTCTGTTATTAATATTCCAGCGTTGTAGGCCTCCTAATATCACAACTTGAATTAATGGAGCACTTTTTTGCCAGCAAGCTCTTTCAGGTAAGAAAATTAATAACATTAATAAATCATCTGACGTTACAGGGCTCTTAGAGCCAAACGCCATGAATATTGATGAGAAATAATGAAACTGGATATTTCTTTTCTTTTTTTTTCTTAATTAAAAAGGACAAACAAGCAAATAAATATTTTAGAGTGCCAGTTGGCTTGTCCCGCTTTCTCAGTGTGGTGATGCACTCCATGATATGGTGGTACGGAAACCTGGCTATGCGTGTGCCAACTGTAGCCAGAAACCCAGCCGGGTGGATCTTAGCTGGCTGTAGAGTTTCCCAAGCAAGAAGAGTTTCTCTTCTTGCACCATGTAAGAGCGACTCCTCTGGTCGATCACATAGAGCTATATTATGGGCTATATTATGTGCACATACATTTTATCTCCATAGATACTACTGGGGAAAAAATCTTAACACACACTACAAAAATGTGAAACAAGTTTTTAGGAACAAAGGCGACTGATGCTTGCAGAGACTTGCCACAGCAGTCTGCTGGAGACGGTATGCAGTAGAACTGGTTTGGAAAGGGGAGAGATTTTGGGGGGGGGGGGGGGTTTCCCCAGTTTAGGTTTAGGAATTCACCTTGGAGATAAAGGCCAGCGTGAAACACAAACCCAAAAAGCCATGGACCCTAAAAATAGTAGTAAGACATTTAAAGCTGCAACTTTGTGGTAACAGACCTTGAAGTTGCTGCTGGCTTTGAAGGTAATGTTATGGCCTTTTGCTTTGTGCTTTGATTGAAGGGACCCCTTGGTCTTGCTCTCCCGAGTGATCTCGGTGTGTGGTTCCCAAAGGATCCTACTGCTGGACATTAAGTATTTGGTGCCATGTGGACCACACACTCCATCAGATACACAGAGAACCCGCATGCTGAGTGCACTTGTGTGTACTGAGTGAGTGTGTGTGTGTGTGTGTGTGTGTATTATGGAGCCCTTTAAGCTGTTCTTTAAGCCCTACAGGGACTCCCACTGCTCCAGACTGGATTTAAATACCCCTCCATCTCTTTTCTGTCTCTCTGTCCGATCTGTAGAGAAACATGGCACATTTACTTTTGCTCCATCTCTAGTAGAGTGAAAAAAACCCTGCCCTCAAACACGGTATGTTTGTTGTTATTGTTTTCTTTACACTCACCTGCAGGAAATAAAATCTGTACCGTCCCATTCGGGATTCCAACCCATAACCATCAGGATCAAATCACAATTGGGCATGAGCCATCAACAACTGCACCCTGGGTAAATGCACAGCGAGATGTGTGGACAACAGCGAGGTTAATCAATGCAGATAGACCACTTCCGCCTTTTCAAACATGCTACACAGCAGCCAAATAGAGTCCTAGATATGCACAGCTGTCTCAACGGGAAGCTCTCGACATCAGCCAGACGAGCCCATTTTTTTAATATGGCACAGCGGTGTCTCCAATCAGACAGTCACAGGGTGCCCTCCAGATTTTCCTGAGAAGAAGAATGGAGTCATACCCTTGCCGTGCCTAGGCCCTTACTATAATGGCGATGCAAATCCAGTAGTCTCAGAAACCGAAGTTCATTCTTCAGTAAGGCTACGCCCAAATACTGACCCTGGTTCAGTCTAATCTCTTTCTTTAACACACATTATTTGATAACACCACGAGGGCACGACTGCTGACTGTACGTTTTGAGGGCAAAGCCAGAGGAGCAGCATTGAATTTTAGGACAGTTGATCAACCTCTTTCATGTCCCGCCCAAGAAGAAGAACCTACATACAATGTTCAAACTACTGTATTTTATCACAAAATGGCACTTAATCAAAGGGGTAAATATGTGAAGGCACACGCACATACATATACAAAGAGTACACAGGCAACATAAATTATGGAATAAATGTTTATGTGCTGTATATACAGTGCTTTCACCAGGCGTTCAGAAAATGCCACGGGTGCTCAAGCAGGCTTCTGAAGTTTAACAGTGCGTGGGGTTGAGTTTTTTCCCCCCCCACAGCACACCTCAGCGCAGTCAGTTTAAGTTACAGGTGGAGTAATGTGCATTCTGCTAAAACAAAGCAGCCTTCACAAACCTAGATTAAAAGAGCCAAATGTAAAGACTCTAGGCTGAATAGATATAATAAAGTCCTCACTGCAAAACTTTCAATTAAAAACAGGGCATGAAACATTTTCACCCACTGGCCAGAGTGGCTTGTGGATTTCTCAAAATCAAAATCACCACATTTTACCAGCTACATTGCCTTTTACAATATAATACAACTTGCTTGGTTACCTGCCCAAGTGGCTGCTAGAATAGGGTTGCAAAAGGAGGGAATTTTCCAGACATTTTTCAGGGAAAGAAATCACTCAGTGCCAAAATTACCACTCGGTGCATTTTGGTAACTTTCTCATGCTTTCTCATTCGCACTTTACTGCCATTTATGTTAAGTTGTTGTGACAGCCCAATATAAAAAAGTTCCAAAAATCTTTTTATTTTTTTTAATTTTTTTTACACGCGTTTCTTAATTCACCAAATTTACAAAACAAAAACGTCATTTCGGGTCATATAGACCCTAACATTATAGGACGGTTAAACAAAGCTAATAAAACACAAGTTGAAGCAAACAATAAACAAATGGTGATGAACAGGCCTAGGTCCTTTCAGGGAAGTCGGCTTCTGCAGCATATGGTACCATCACTGCCATTGCACAGCACCCATAATCTATATCAGAAGAAAGTTCTTGGAAGTTTGCCTAAATTTTTCAGCAAGTGATGATGCCATCAAGGCAGCAACCTGGTGGAAGGGACTGGGGTAAGTATAAAGCCATGTCCCCTGTTTCTTCAATTATTTTCCAGATACCTCCAACATCAGCTGCATCAGAGCGGAACTAGTCCGTTTGGTGGAACACATGTAGTGTGCAACAGGCTGACAAACTAAAAAGGTGAGAAACTGGTGGCTATTCGGTCAAACTTGAAACTCTTTGAGCCCATTAAAGATGACACCACGCAAATTGAATCTGAGGAGGATTGTCAAGATTCTCCAGTCTCTTTCTGAAGACGAGGCAAGCTATGGTTCAGATAAATGATGAGCCTAGGTCAAGCAAGTTAAGTTAAAAATTTTGTTTTTTTTATTTTTATTTTTCTTATTTTAGTCAACAGATGAAGATTCCTCATACATAGGCCCATCTAATTTTCTTAGATAGAGGGAAATGACAAATATATTATTTAGCATTTATGTTTCGTTATTTAATATGCTTTTTGTTAAACTGATTTGAAAAAAATAAAATTAAAACAGCTAAAATTTTACCAGCATTTGGCTGGTGGCGAGTGTTCATTTCACACCCTGATTAAAATCATAAACAATCTCCCAAAAAACTTTCTATTGTAGTGAAAAGGCTCCAGATTTAGGCGCAGTCACTCGTGAAATTACGTTTGGTTTTTGAAATCCAGGTATTGTTTATTGTTTTTAGGATCCCCATTAGCTTTTGCTATGACAAAAGCTAGTCTTCCTGGGGTCCGACAGAAAAAGACATATCAGGTAAAAGTGGTTTAATCTAGAGTGACCATATTTTGGATTTTTTTAAAAAGAGGACAGGGTTAGACGGGCGTTATGGACATAATACTAGGCTATTTGTTTGTTTATATATGGTTTATGGAACAAGGAAATGCTAAACAGACATTTTAGGAATTTAGAAATCCCGCCTGGACGGATATTTTCGGTCCCAAAGAGAAGAAATGTCCGGGGAAAAGAGGACGTCTGGTCACCCTATTCAATCGAGACATGGAGGTATTTGCATTGCGTTTAACGAAATCAACTTTTCCAGGTGTCGGAGCCCAACGGAATTAGCCACAAAATGTGAGCTGCATGGCGAAGGAGTAATATCGTTATATCGCTTTCTGTACAACAACAGACCTCAAGAAGGACCTATGCTGTTATGTCTTTTGACATCATTAAGTTGTTTATAATTGTGCCTTCACTTTAGCCCAAAAACTTGCAAGAACACACGCATAAGTACGGCCACACTCCGCCTGTTGTCGACACATCGCTACACACTAACCAGCTCGTTTTTTTTCAGCTCGTTCTGCAATCTGCAGGCGCGAACCTTCCGCAAAATGTGCCATATTTTAAGAGCTGGTGCGGAAAGCGAGTGTTGAAATCGAATAACCACAAGCGTAACGTTAGCAAATGTAATGAGTAGGATGAAGCTATGCAGTCAGATACATGTATAAATTAGCCAAATGGTCATAGCCAACCAGCTAACGTTAGCTAGCTACGTTAGTCACAGAGCGATTAGCGTTAGCTAGCTGTCAATAACTTCTTTAGCTAACGTTACAGCTGCAAAATGAGCTAACACTAGCTAATATAGCATATATATTCCATGGCTGAATTTGGCGTGCGACCATTATTTAAATAGAGCTGGCGTATAATGTTTAGGTAGATAGCTAGCGACATACAAGTTTATTAGCCAGATAACGTTAGTTTAGCTCATCATCAATCTTGCTAGGTAAAATATCTGACACCGGTACCAAGGAGTTCCTAGCTAACATAACAGCTGAGAAGAAAACCCGCCCTGCTAAAAAAAAAAATATGGCCAGCTAACTAGCTACCCGGCCAGTTTAAAGAATAATGAAACACAGCTACTGAGATCGATCGCTAGATGTGTTCACCTAATTGATCTTACCTTTCACTGGCCGTTCGGTGGTGGATTGCTTGTTCTGCTCCTTCACCGACATGTTTCACTTCGTCTCACGCCAGGAAATGTGCGAAAAATAGAGCTATCTGGTCAACTACCGTTTAGCTAGCCAATTCCTCCGTGCAAGATAAATTAGCGAGCAAGCGGATTTGAATTATTTCGCCCCTAAATCTAAACCAGTAAATTAGCACCTTGAAGTGGGGTTCTTCGCCCAGGCTGTTTGCGAGGTGACAGCAGAGAGGGGAAGGGGTAAGGGGGGACGCTTTCTTCGCTCGAATGCCTTCTATGTCCTTCGGCAGCTCTCCAGTTGCTGTCAATTTCTGACAGAATTAACCTCACGTTAAACCAGCAAACGTAAACTGTAGGTACATAAATGAAAAAAAACGTAACTGCGTTCCCCTAGGTGTTCACGTCAAATTGTTAATATCATTCCGTTTAGTTTTAAACAAAATTCCCTCGTTTTTATCTATTTCATTGTTTCTAGGCCTATTTGGTATGGATTTTTACAGTGGTCCGTTCAATCTTCCAGCCCCTCTCCGTCTTCACTCGGATTAAACTCTAATCCACCACAAACGGATTTCCTACAACATGGCAGCATTGAAGCTACAAATCCACTGGATTGTGGGTATTGTAGTACAATACAGCAGTACTGGCGACGTGAACGAGAGTTAACAGACTGTTGTCAGCGTCTCTGCTGTTTTAAGGCCTTTACTCGTGCATATGTCACAGAAAAAGGCCACTGACCACATTTATGGGAAATATATATATTTATAGGGTATAACTATCAATGTGAGTTTTGCTGTGTTCATTTTAAACCAAATCAACTAGAAATCGTGGGTAGTGTCCAGGTCGTTACAAGAATAAGTAGCAGTGCATGTAGGGTAATGTGGTTTTCGATTTAAGCAGTCAAACATCCCATGCCAAAAATTAGACCTCTGAAGCCTGTTTAGGGTTCTCAAAATTCAAAATGTTGGCCAATTTTCTGAAAAATGGTGGCAAACCAACATCTAGATATACAATATATCTTCAAAAACAAGTTTGTGTTTCTTAAAATTTAAAAAAAATATATATATATTTACTGGATTTGGATGTACATACACAAATAAAGGGTTATGTCAGCTCTATATAGGCCTAGTCCGTTTATGTATTTTGTTCACGTTAGAGTTATTTAATGTACCATTTAAAAAATGCACAATCGACTCCCATCCAAATGAAGATCTCAAAAGGTATAAAAGTTTTCATATCTGTCCTAAATAAATAAATAAAGTTTCATATCTATTTGAGAGGTACACTGTGAAACTGGGTCAGAAAAGGAGTTTGATCATTTGGGCCTGGCCACAAGCCAAACCTCAGCAGCGTGAACATGTGAGCAGCAGAAACCACTGACACCAAAACAATTGCACGATATCTATGATACATACAGGGTCACACGAAGGAGCAGAAATCCTTCTCTCTGCAGGCATCTCTCAGGGCACCAGCCAAGGGGGACTCCCACAATGAAAGCAAGACTCCCACAATGCTTCAGTCGTGCACTAAATTATAATTTTTTAATTGTGAAAAATTTCCCTAATGATTATCTCATTGTGTATTCCATAAGTTTCCAGGTCTTTCAGATAAACAATTGTTTTTCTTTAAATCTGGTTTTATGTGTTTCTAAAATTATAATTGTATTTTATTGGATATTTATTGTACCAAATTGCTTGATATGCCCAATACAGATTCATAAGATGTCATGAATTCAACATGATTCTATGTACTAGTGTGTAAATACCCAGTGCATTGCAACTTGTAGTGGAGATTTGATAAAGGTGTCAAAAGTTGATTTAATTGAGGTGGGCATCTTTAGCCACTGTGTGCATAGTGCCCTGGGGGTTTTCCATATTACACTCTGGCCTACGCCTTCATGCAACCTGGAGCCCATATGCATCACCAAACGTTATCTGTAAAAAGCACTAAAATATATACAATGGGGGAAATAAGTATTGGACACGTCAACAATTTTATTATCAAACAGATTTCCAATGTAGCTATTCACATGAGATTTTGACCAGACATTGGTATTAACTCAATAAAACTACACAGCTAAAGAAATTGTAACGTTTCAATTCTTTAAAAAAGTTATGTGCAATAAAGTGAAATGACACAGGAAAAAAGTATTGAACACGCTAAATTAAATGTGGTAGAAAAGCCATATTTTTTATATTTGGTTGCATATCCTTTGCATGCCATGACTTTATGATGTCTGTGACCCAACAACATCAAAAGGCTTTTGATATCTTATTTGCTGGTCCTCTGACAAGTGATACTATAACAGCTCTGCATTTGAATGGATCTCTATGGGAATTGGGGGGTGAGACAAGATTTAGCTGTAAATTACACTGGAACAGTATAGAACACATGGTTGGCTAAGTGGCTCTAAGTCATCAAGGGTCTGATGTATTAAACAAGCCTTTAACCATCACTCTGCTGCCAGAAATACAGTAGATATGGATGGATAACTTGAAGGGTTTCTTCTCCTGACTTATTTTTCCATAGAGTTCAATAGGAAAATCTTTCAGGAGAAACAACCCTTAAAGTGATCCTTCCATATCTACTGTATTTCTGGCAGCAGAGTGATGGTTAAAGGCTTGTTTAATACATCAGACCCTTGATGACTTAGAGCCACTTAGCCAACCATGTGTTCTATATTGTTCCAGTGTAATTTATAGCTAAATCTTGTCTCACCCCCCAATTCCCATAGAGATCCATTCAAATGCAGAGCTGTTATAGTATCGCTTGTAAGAGTACCAGCAAATAAGATATCAAGAGCCTTTTGATGTTGTTGGGTCACAGACATCATAAAGTCATGGCATGCAAAGGATATGCAACCAAATATAAAAAATACGGCTTTTCTACCACATTTAATTTAGCGTGTTCAATACTTTTTTCCTGTGTCATTTCACTTTATTGCACATAACTTTTTTAAAGAATTGGAACGTTACCATTTCTTTAGCTGTGTAGTTTTATTGAGTTAATACCAATGTCTGGTCAAAATCTCATGTGAATAGCTACATTGGAAATATGTTTGATAATAAAATTGTTGACGTGTCCAATACTTATTTCCCCCATTGTAAATAAAATAAAATAAAAGTGTGGCCATGCAAGGGGAAATTAAAGGGCTTGGGAACCTTTAATAGAATTCTTAAATTCTCATTTATAATAATAGTAATGCAATTTATAGGAACATAAAAATGCAATTTGTATAAATGTATTTCTTAAAGGGTAAGTAAACCCTAAAACAACTTTTTTTAGCTGATTACTGATATATTTGGACATATCCATGTGCTAGAGATTGATCCTGTTGCAAATCACAACATTTCATCGCAATGTTTAGCATTTTATAGGAAGAGTATAGTGTATTTTGGCTAACTAGAATTTTGGTGTTGAAACGTAGGCTATTGCAGTTGAAATTGACTATTGGCTGTTGTACAGTATATGTGACGTGGCAGTACATGTGATGTCACACCAACTGGTGCTTCTGGCTACGCCCTTCCACCTTACACTATAAATACGTTCCAAATCCAGCAAGTTGTGGAGAGGAGCATTTGTGTGAGTGACAGGCTATTGATAGAGAGAGGATGGCATAGGTGTCAACCCATACAGTTTGCCCGTATGATATACGGTTTTTCCAACTTTTCAAAGGTAAACGGGCGTATAAGGTTATGCTCCAAGAAATCTAGTCAAATACGTTTTTTTTTTCCTCCAAACGTTTCTTCATCAACCTGCCCATGCAGGGACTACAGATGAAAATGAGCCCCAATGGCTAAATCTGGCACATTTAGTCTATGTTTATTAATGTGCATTGTCCCTTTCTGAAATAAATAAACCTAAACCTATCATTAATTTAATCGCAGCAATCACATTTTCTTTCTCCCTCTTGGCTATTTTCCCGCTTTGTGAGGCCATGTGAAAAAGTAGCAGGACTGATCTAAAAATGACACAGTAGCCCACAAGATACCTACGTTAGTTAACTTAGCTAACAGTTATGACTGGTCAATGTTCATGTTTATGCAGTTTTGACAGAAATTTGATGTTTCTTGAGGTTTTAATGTGGCTATATGACTCAATTTAGCGAAGTTACTATGAGTTTCATTGTATATTAATTCATGGCTAACTTAGCAGTCTTTAATAATGTTAACTGTTACTAGAAAATTATCCAAATTAAAATGAGAGCTAAGTTTATAACTAGGCCTATATGTAGCCTACATTCTCCAGTTTTCTGCCTCTGCAGCTGGAGCGAGGGGCTCCAACAAAATACATTATGGCTGTGAATGAGCATACACGTAAAAAAAAGGCAGTGGCTTGCTAACTCCAGCCCAACCCTTTCATGAGTATCTTTCTCACCCCCAATTTTGGCATTTTTGGAACCGCAAACAGAGGTGTGGTCGCTCTGAAACAGCCCATGGAGTTACCCTGTAATGTAAATAGTTTATTTGATTTATTGTATGTTGGCTTCTTCACCTGAAGTTTTCCATGAGAAAATGTTGTTATTCTACTCTTTTCTGGACACCATACGTACGCAATGTTTGAAGTCAGTGTAATATGGCAACACCGTGACCGAAAGGCAGAGGTAGAAAATACAAAACTTTTTTTAAGCAGATTTCTGACTTTCACCCTGAGCGTTCTTTTACGCATTCTTTTACTCAAGAGTTTTATACATGTGGCCCCTGGTGTAATATACACACAGTACATATTGAAAAGCTCCCTAACCACAATGCCACTCAGCCCTTCCAGTACTTCTTCACATCTCCTGATCATGTGTGGTGGAGCTTGTTCATTTATACTCTTCAGTTTCTGAGATTTGGCTGTCCAGACACATTGAGCCACATTCATTCAAAAAAATTTGAAGCATCAACAGGGTAAAGGTGAAGTCAGGCTGTCAAGTAGCCTCAAACGAGACTGAGCATGTAATCCTGAGGTTGTGGTGTGGCCAGCAAAAATTCTGTATCTTTAGCTGGAGAGTGACATCTTTTACCAGCTGTAGAAGCTATGCATTCACAATCCTGTCAACAAACTCTCTCTCTCCTTCTTTATCTTTCTTTTAAACTTTATCTTTATCAGGAGACATCTTCTACCAACTGTTAGAGCTGTGCATTCACAAGCCTTTCTCAACAATGTCAGAAAGATGAATGGGAGCTTTGTCTTTTGTGCCACAAAGTAAAGTTAAATGAAATTCAAACGCCATGACTAAAACAAATATCAAAACCCTGTAATTCACTATGAAATTCTGTCAGCATTTTGTTCATGATTCAGTGATTATTGCATCACTTCTGTACTGAATTTTGTGGAATGTGTTTGCAAGAGCAGACATTACATAATTACAGTATACACTACCGTTCAAAAGTTTGGAATCACGAAGGAATTTTTATGTTTTTGAAAAAAATCAATACTTTTATTCACACGACATTAATAATGTTACAAACGATTTGAAATAACTGTTTTTCAATTAAATCTTTACATATGATTTCAATGCCCCAATTTCAGCAGCCATTAGTCAAGTGTACTAACAACACATGCTGTTGTTCTGTTTTAATATTTTCTATACTGTTGTTATTTTTGCATTGTAAACAGGGCGTCCTTGTAAAAGAGAGCTTGCACTCAATGGCCCTTCCCTGTTTAAATAAAGGTATGATGATGATGATGAACACACTGTGTCAACTCATCCTTACAGGGTAGTTTCACCAAAAAACAACATTAACCATATTTAACAGATCGAGGCACAACTAATTCATTTTGTCGCTGGCCGAAACAATATGTGAACCGAAATATTGACAGCTAAAGTTACAAATTTGGTAGAGATATACGTTAAAATGATGTACACCTACAAATTACATAGGCGGAGTTAGCTATCATTGCTATTTTATTATAACGTCAGAAAATTACATTGATACGTTGTTCAATAAAGACGTTTTGGCAAACTAAACCAAACAGGACTCGAGTGCTGTCGGTTACAGAGTGAACAAATGATACAACTCCGGTCTTCCTCTGCCTTATTGAATCACCCGGTAAGAAACCACTATATTATGATCCATGACCATGAAAAGTAGACTAACATAGTCATTAGTGAGCTGACCATAATCGAACGGTTTCACTTTGAACATATGATTACAGAAGCAAAGTTAACAATAACAATATTGTTAGTAAACTCCTCAAAAAAAGTTCGGAAACGTTATTTCGGTCGATTATTCCTCCCCTTTAATAATACCAATTGGTATTGTATTTTATATCGTTGGAAAGCCTGATTAGTCACCTTTACAATGAGGTACAACTTGTAAGGATCGTGCATTCGTGGAATGAGCAACACAGCTAACCGTGTGGGTAGCGGCCCAAAAGAATGTGCCAAAATCCCCTGCAATATTCTTCTGTTGGTATTCACTCTCGTTTTGAGTTGCTTGGTGGACTGGATGATTGCACTCTCCCACAGTAATAAGGAAAAAACAACACATATTGGCCATTTTTACACTTTATTCATTTTACACTGTCAGGGACCTCAGTAGCGTGTGGAAGATCCATACGCAGCCACAACAGCTTGGCACCTCCTCCTCATGCTGGTCACCAGCCTGGTCACACACTGCTGTGGGATGGCATCCCATTCCATCCCACTGGCATACACCTGCCAGCACTTGAAGCTCAAAACGAGAGTGAATACCAACAGAAGAATATTGCAGGGGATTTTGGCACATTTTTTTGGGCCGCTACCCACACGGTTAGCTGTGTTGCTCATTCCACGAATGCATGATCCTTACAAGTTGTACCTCGTTGTAAAGGTGACTAATCAGGCTTTCCAACGATATAAAATACAATACCAATTGGTATTATTAAAGGGGAGGAATAATCGACCGAAATAACGTTTCCAAACTTTTTTTGAGGAGTTTATATCAAAAATAAGTTAGTGCTGTTGTTAGCCATGGGTTTATTGGTATTAAACAAAGGTGCAAATCTGGGTTTTTGAATCTGTTTTCCATGCAGTAGCTGAGACACACATCAGCTTTTTGGCCTTTTGAAAATTGCTATTTTTAAAATATAGCCTCTTACTAGATTTTGTCGTAGGTGAAAGGCTTCTGTTTTGAGCCCAAATAGGTTATCCTGTGCTGAATGCACTGCCTGTTTCGGAATTAAACTGCCCGGTAGAAAACATTTCCATTTCAGTTGGAATTGCGGTAGTTACCACATGTAGGCTAACGTTACACCACTCGTTTACCTAGGTTAAACATTAAAGGTTAACGTTAGTGGACAGGGATGAGAAATTAATAAGTGTTGCAGAGTTCTGTTAAAGCTAGCTAACATGATTCACGATACCAAAAGTAGATAAATGAAGGACTGTGTTTTCCGAAACGGGAATTTTGACCAAGCTTTTTCATGCAGTGTGTCCCAATTTTTCCCTTTTAAACCCATGCACCCTCGTACACCTTGAGTTCACACCCTCTCACGTCACTAAAGTGCGGTCCTGAAGGAGGACCTTAGGGTGAATTGGGACGCAGCCAGACTCTTCTTTTTGGCAAATCTCGCATAGCCCTGTTGGATGTTTTGCTAAGTTTTAGTGTTTTATTTAATCCACTATGCCCCAGCCCTAATCTGGTCATTACTACTTCTTCTCTTCTGTACCCCTTAAAGTAAATTTTTTCCTTGACATTTTTTTGAATATTACACAAATGTCTCCCCATCAACTCTCCCTCTCATTTCTCTTGCCACATTTGTCACACTGAATACAAGACTGA
Organism: Ilyophis sp. 1 JC-2022; assembly: GCA_022702515.1. NCBI lineage: Eukaryota > Metazoa > Chordata > Actinopteri > Anguilliformes > Synaphobranchidae > Ilyophis > Ilyophis sp. 1 JC-2022. The sequence continues at coordinate 41,562,334 of CM040394.1, forward strand.
GTGGAACTTAAATACACAGGACTAACAAGCAAATGATAAACAGGTGAGCAGCGGGGCAGGTGAAACACATTGGTAATCAAGGGCTGAGACGAGAGGCAGGGCTGACACACTGGGAAAGTGAAAACACAAGCACATAGATGGGAGATAGAGAATGAAAACAAAAACACGAACATGACCAAAAATGAAGTAACAGAAAATGCAACACAGGTTGAAATACTGACAGAATTAGCCTACCTAATAAAGTAATGTACGGTAACATAATAGCCTAGATGCGACGTCTTCCACTTAACTAGTTGAATTGACATATACTTAATAATAGCCCGTTACTTGCAACCACTGTCCAAAAATTTATTTTTTGAGTGCATCTGTCACATGCTGGAAGGATGTGGCCAGGAAGGAGAGAGATTTTAACCTGGAGCACTGGTAGATCTACACTACTTTGCGCTTCCTAATCATTTTGGAGCAGCTGTGCTCACACAAGTAGGCTATAAAATCGTCTTTCTGTCAATGCGATTATGATTCAAACACTGTCTATCAATGAATCCATCTAATATTGGTCTGGTATTATATACCAGACACTCAATCATAGCCTACTTTTACATATTTCTCTTTTTATGACAGAAATATGTAAAAGTAGGCTATGATTGACTGTCTGGTATATAATACAAAAAAAGAGATTTGATAATTGTAAGTAGGCTAGGCAAAGGAAAATAAAACCAATATTTTTTTCAAAGAACATGCACTCATTCTAATATCCATGTTTGCCAAATATGCTGTATTTTTCATAATCATCTATTGGCAGCGCTAGACATAAACTACCTTTTTCAGAACAAAGTTGCGCAGGAAAAAATTATAAAGTTTAAACACTGAATACACATATTTTACAGACACGCCTCCTTATATCAAATCTCCACTCCGCGCACATAATGGCGCGTATATACTGGAGAGACGCTTAAAACAGCGGATAAGTCAGTCAAATGTCTGAATCGCAAATAGCTTAAGCTACGCGGAATTTCAGAAGTAAGTCCCATTTGTGCGTGCTTATCTCAACTCTGAATCTGGCCCTAAGTCATGTTCAGTGTCTTATGGTCTGAGATGCCAAGATGGAAAAACAGAAACTATTTCTTTATATGGAGGGACCTGGATGACCTTGTAGGGACAGTGCACTGAAAAGAACAGACGTGTTCTCATGGAAGAAGCACATTTGAGCCTTATAGCCCTTCGGTGGTTGTTGAGAGGGGGGAGCTCTTCCGCGCAGAAAACACACAGATAGCACACAGGTTAATTGCCACGACACACTACTCTGAAGAAGACAGAAAAGAATCTGCGAGGCTTAAGAAAATCACTGAAAGGATATGCGCACTGGCTCTCTCAGAGAAGCTGCACTTACATTCGACTGAGTGCTCCGCCAATGGCTCAGCCTTCCAGCAAGCTGCATGCTCCCCCCCCCCCCCCCCCCCCTCACAGAGAAACAGGCAAAGCTGTGGCAGGCTTGTACCATTTACAAATGTGTACCAGCAGCACCAGCTTCTAACGCATCAGAGTGAGAAAGGCATGACAAAGCAGAAAGAGAAGAGGGTATGAGAGACAGGGAATAAGATTGTCAAAAGAGACAGAGAGAATACTGTTGCTTTATTTCATAACGTATAATAAGAAAAACATTACATTACAAGCATTTAGCAAACGCTCTTATCCAGAGCGACTTACACAACTTCTTATTACATCTTATTACATTTATCCATTCCTACAGCTGGATATACTGAAGCAATTCAAGTTAAGTACCTTGCTCAAGGGTACAACGGCAGTGTCCTACCTGGGAATCAAACCTGCAACCTTTCGGTTACAAGTCGAGTTCCTTACCCATTATACGACACTGCCACAAAAAGCGTGATAACATATTACAGCCACTCTGAGCTGAGACAAATACTTAGGTTTCATACATTATTGTCTTTCTCTGTATAGCCTGTATACTAATATTTGCTTATATTCACAATTATCTGCACCGGAGGATCCCATACTAAAATGGCAGCCAAGTACAGGTATGGCCGCCTGGAGACAAACCCACAAGGCGTGGCACAGAAGAACGTAACTCATTGGTCGGTTATGAGGGCTCTTTTAGTGTCATCCCGAATGCGCTTGAGGAAGGGCAGGACGTTGGTGCTGCCTGTCCCCCGGTTTCCCTGAGTGGCTTGGGCCCCCCCGAAGGGGCAGCTGACGAGCGTGGCCCGGCTGGCAGGTATGGTGATGTATCGGGTCACGGTGCTGAGGTGGAAGCAGCGCAGGTCCACCAGCGCCAGAACGCAAGAGTTGTACGAGCGTCGGAGCTCAGGGATGGAGCTGGTGAGGACAAACTGGCGGAGAGGGGGCCAACTGGACAGCATCTCCACCAGCTGGCGATGAGTTGGGAGCATGTAGGCTTGCATCGTCTCCATGAAAAAACGGCCTGATGAAAAGGGGGTGTGGTTAAAGATGGGGCACCAGAAGAAGGGGTTGGGGGGGATGGTAGGTGGTCGGGTGGGGTGGGGTGATATGGGGCTCACCTGTGTCATCACTGTACTGTACCCCCAGCAGCTGGTCGAAGCACTGTATGGAGGAGCTTTGGCCTGCACTGGCCCCGATGAGACGTATGGGTTGTTCTCTGACCCCCTCATACCACAGGCCATCCGGGAGGTCGGGGTTATCCGACCATCTGCCACCACACCCACACTGCAGGGTTAGATCCAAGACCCCTCCCCCACAGCAGTCACAAACTCCTCCCCCACAGCAGTCACAAACTCCTCCAACACAGCAGTCACAAACTCCTCCAACACAGCAGTCACAAACCCCTCCCCCACAGCAGTCAGTCCAAACAAAGAACAATGCTTTACATGTTGTCATGGTGATACATAAAAACAAATAATAATAATCTTCATGAACTCACCCCATGAAGAAGGTCCGCACATTGTTGTAAAACAAGGCAGGGTCAATGTACTCTGAAGAAAAACAAAAGTAGACAATTTGCCAGAATGTTCCAAGTCCAAAGGCAACATTCCGAATGGCCAGTGGCACAATCCCTCCACCATCCTCTCCTCTATGTCTGTAAGCTCTCCAGAACATTCTGCCCTCACCTACTACTGTATCTATAGCTGTCCTGCAGGTAGCTGTCCTACAAGTATACCTGACCTACAGCTAAGCTACGGGTCAGGTACTTTTCCATTCAAGCTATCTATATTAATACATAGGCTGTGTCCGAAATCGCTCCCTATTCACTATATAGTGCACTATTTAGGGTATCAAAAATACCCAAAAATAAAAAATGTAAAATCTGACACCCTAAATAGTTCACTCAATATCCCCCACAATGCACCACAAAATGTAGGGTACACTACATCACCGGAGACATTTTTTTTGTCAAGATGGCGATGGCTGAGCCTGCGCTGGTCTACAAATGTAAATAATGTAAATCAGTTTAGTCGGCTTTGTAACAGAAATATAAATAAATGCGGTAGATTAAATATATTACAAAGTGTTAACTATTTTTTTTATTTAACAATTATTACTGTTTAATGGAAAACGCAACTTAATTAGCTAGCTAGCTACCTAGTTACCTAACTTACCTGTTTTCCTACAAGACAACAAATCCCTTGTTCAAAATAAAAAAAGAACACTTTTTTACTGTTTCTTGCATGCTTTCTCACCAAGCCGGTGACCGCTGTGATGCAAGCGCTGCGCGTTGCTAAGTAACCTGCTCAGAAACAGTAGTGTCAGAAATCGTCTCCTCCTTTCACCATTGAATCTCTATCTAGTGCTCTATGTAGATTTCCATAAGTAGTGTATAGGGAGGGAGTGAATGAGTGAGTCATTCCGAACACAGCTGTAGTTTAAATGTATTATCATGTATTTGATTTGTATTATCATTTTATTATCATAATTATTATTGTGATAGCTTAACAACCAAACTCTCTATCTTATTCTTGTTCTTCCACCCAAATATCTGCATACTACTCCTCCTATAGCTTTTAAGCTAGACATGCCAGTCCAACTTTATAATGTTCATCCTGGCTCAGAGTAAGTTGCTTGTATTTATCTTTTTGACATCTTTTATATTTTGTGAAATATTCACCTTTTTGTCCCAAAACATTCCCATAGAAAATTAATGGTGGAATGTTGAGTCTTGTGACGTCACAATACACTCTGCTGCTTTTTTATGCTCTCTGGCAGCTGAACTACTCCCTCTCCAGCAGGCATTGTCACAAGTCACTACAGCAGCTCTATATATAGGTGCAGCTAAAAAAATTAGAATATCGTGAAAAAGTTAAATATTTTTTGTCAGTCATTTCAGAAAGTGAAACTCATATATTATATAGATTCATTACACATAGAGTGAAATATTTCAAGCCTTTATTTCTTGTAATTTTGATGATTATGGCTTACAGCTAATGAAACCCAAAATTCAGTGTCTCAGAAAATTAGAATATTTTTGCTTTAACATATTTTTAAAGTATCATATTTAATATTTGGTCGCATATCCTTTGCATGCTGTTACTTCCTGAAGTCTGTGACCAATCAACATCAAAATACTCTCAATATCTTATTTTCAGGTACTGTTACAAGCGATACTATAACCTCTCTGCATTTGAACTGATCTCTATGAGAATTGGGGGGTAAGACTAGATTCAGCTGTAAATTACGCTGGTACAGTATGGAACACATGACTGGCGAAATGGCTGTACGTCATCAAGGGTCTAAGGTATCAAACGAGCCCCAAACCATCACTCTGCGGCCAGATATGGAGTAGATGTGGATGGATCCCTTTAAGGGTTGCTTCTCCTGACTTTTCCCCCCAGAGTTCTATAGGAAAATGAGTCAGGAGAAATAAACCTTGCAGTGATCCATCCACATCTACTCCATATCTGGCAACAGAGTGATGGTTTGGGGCTCGTTCGATAGCTCAGACCCTTGATGACTTACAGTCATTTAGCCAGCCATGTGTTCCATACTGTACCAGTGTAATTTACAGCTGAATCTAGTCTCACCCCCCAATTCCCATAGAGATCAGTTCAAATGCAAATGTAATGTAATGTAAAATGTAATGTTTTCCACTGCATGTTGATGCGTGGAATGTTCACGTTCTGTGTGAAAGGTTCAGTTTCAGGAACGTTCTACTCCAAAGTGGGCAGGTGTCTTCGTTTTTTAGTCTGGAGCTACTCCGTCTAGGTTATATAAAAACAAATCGTTTTTTTTACTTGAAGTGCTGTCAATGTGTCTGTCATTGACAAATAGCTAATGACAGGAATAAAACTTAATTTGGGTGGCACACAGGGTGGTCAATAATATTTGAAGAGTAGTCAATGCCACCCTGGCAACCCCTTTAGCTCCGCACCTGCATAAAGTTACACTGACAAAATTTTAAGATGCTATCTAACTTTCTAATCTGGTAAACAAACTGCTAAACAACTGCTCAAGCAACCACACAAGTTTATTCATAAACTTTACATTCTAGTTTGTATTTCTCGGTTGGCATAAGTAGACTTACATTTCGTGCTTTAATGTTGATACACATACTTTTACTGCTGTGGGAACATTGCTAAAATAACTCTCATGTACTAATTAACATTGTAAGTGCTGACTGAATGTAATAAAATGTGTGTAATGTGTGTAAACTGTCAAACAGCTGAGGTGGGTTTGTGGAAATGCCTCCAGTGCAGCTAAAAAGTGAAAGGAGCCTCATGGCTAGGTCGTTCCTGACAGTAACCTACTGTTTGTAAGCTTGAACATCTCTGTCATTCTCCTGATGGAATCCCTCACAACAGTAAGAGCCTCCTGTATTGCTGTGATGTCATGGGTCAGCATGGAGTTCATTATCGTGGCGACACCCTGAAAGAGAAAGCGAGCCCTACATCAGTGAGAGGGATAACTGCCCCGATGTTCACCCTGCCCTAAGTAACTGCCATTTTCTCTATAATTTATTTTACATTCACCATAAGACAGCGGAACATTCATAAATGTAGGGTATGGAAAAGGGACCTTTATTAATGACACACATTAATATTTATGGCATAATCTGGTCTTGAGAGGGTAAACCATCACTCAATATACATTAAGTCTAATTAAAGACAATTAATAGCAGTAAGATTTTTTGGCAAGAATGAAAACCAGCATCAGTGTCTGAGAATCCCTCATAGGTATCATAAAGAAGGGAAAAAGAAACTGAGATCCATCCATAGATACCCCATACCTGCAACCCTGCACAGGCAGACTGCTCGACCAGTAAGGAGACCAGGAAGAAGCCTTTGCTGCTGTCTCCCCCTGGAACTGTGTAGAGTATGTCTACGTTCCTGCACGTCAACACACACATGCCACAGCTGGGCGTCAAAATGCAGTCTGTTGCTGCAACAACAAATTCCTTCCTCAGGGAAACGCAGACAGACTTACTCAATTTCCATGGGCCTGGCATGTCATGGAGGTCGGGGATGAAGAATTCCGCAGGTGACCGTCATGGGTACGAGGACAGAAGAGGCGCAAACATAGTCTACAGTGAGATGCATGCTTTCATTCGGTTTCTTTTATTTGGTTTCTGCTTCAACATTGTATTAATGGAAAGAAAATCAGCACAGCACGTGCGCTGTTAATCATCGCATTTATCAGAACACAAAGTTCTCACATCATGAAAATAAAGCGACATTTTGTATTTGACCGACTGTCAAGTAGAGCGCACCTCTCAGGGTCTTTCAGCCTCCAGTTGGCCAGCACACAGTCAGCATAGCCTAGGATGGGCGGGAGGCCCAGCGTTTCGGAGACAGTGCAGTACGGCACAGCTAGCGCTTTAGGCAGGACCTATCACACGCAAGGTCACACAACAGACATCTGTGCCATTATACTAAAAAACACACATAAAGCACACTCATATGGCCTAGACACTTTATACAGACAGATTGACATTTTAATGATGCATTTTAGCTCTTCTGGGAAGACCAGAAGAGTGCAACTCAGAATCCAAGTAGAGGAGTAGGAATGCACTATATGTGTAGGTCTAAGCACTAAAACTGGCTGAAATAAGCATGCATTGCTAACAGGGAAACAAGCTCCATCATGCATTTTGAGGCTCCAGAAGAGCCAAGACTACATTTTTGCACATTAGTACTTAAAAGGTAACAAAACACGCTGGTTTAGCTAGACCCCGTCCCCTTTTGAAATTTGAAAAATGCCGCAATCTGGGAGTGATAAGGAAATAACATCACTCCAGGTATCAAACCACGCCCAAGCGAGCCCCAAGAAGCTTGCCGCTGCCGAGGCAGAAGCAATGATGGAGAATGCGACACGCATAGCCTCGTTTGGGCTTATAATGATGCGGCCAGTAAACAACAAATCACACACTGTACAAATAGTTACCCATGCCATTTATTTTTAATAAACTATATATATATATTTTTATTTATTATTATTTAAAAAAAAAAATAAACTAGCTAGCTACTTGCTAAGCTAGACTGAAAAACGAATCAAAAAACAAGATACTATCAAAATATTCCAAAGATAGGTAACTATAACTTACTAGAATATTCAAAAAAGCTCAACTGTAAACTAGCTATATATATCGCTCATTTGCTCGCTCTCTCTCTCCTATCTCCTCTTCCCGTCCACGGCACGCAGATCAATCGCTAAGATTAACTTTTATAGCTGGGGCGTAGCCCGCCCTCGCTCCAAAACTTCCGGGCGTAGCTGTACAGATTTCTATTTCCTCACCGAGTACCGAATACGTTAGGGAAGACCTTTCTGGCCAATCACAGATTGAACGTGCAGTACTTTTTTACCACTAGAGACACTGTTGAGCCAGATTCTTAAAGTTTATGCTTTTTTGTGTCGACTGCAGTAATTTGTCAAAATTTGGACGAGGATCAATGAGTAATACTTAGAAAAACCCAAATGTATCAGTTATCATCTAAAATAAGTGGTTATAGTGCTTTGTTACCCTTTAAAAAAAGTGATACACTTACATACACTTACACTATCCTGTAGATCTTGCAAGATAAACTGTAAACTTTTTTTATTATGGTTGACTACGTTTCACACATTTCTTTCCTTCGTCAGAGTCTTGAGTCGCTCATAATCAATAGCTGCCAACTAAGCAAGAAACGTAGTGCTGTGCAGTTTATATCATTTATATAGTTAGTTTTAACGGTTAGAAAAGGTATATTGTGTGACCTGATTATTTTAAAATGTCACCATAAAAAAATGCAATGAATGGAAATAAACAACAGGTACTAGTTCAGGGGTTAACTATAAATGCAAAAATTAAATGCAAGATTCAGCTGATCTTCACCATCATTCTGCATGTGTTTGAAGGGATAAAATGGCGGCGGCATAAATTTGCGAGTCAAAGATAAAGATCTGTGTTGATTGGACCCTGCCCACTGCGGACAGCGCTGTTGCCAATGTGGCCAATGTAGGTGTCAGCCACATCCAATGAGTGACGGTCAATCTAGTCGCCACCGCTGCTCACCGTTGCTGGCTGGTGCCTACCCTCCTGCCACACGTATCCCATGGTGATAAAGCCCAGCGCCATGTGAGCCAGCCGCAATTCCCTATGGCCCCTGAGGAAGCTGGTGCTCAGTAGAGGCATCTGTAAGACGGGGGGGGGGGGGGTGCAGGGTGTGGGCAGGGAGATACAGTACTTATGGCAGTACTTTTTCATGCATCTTGCATGCTGACAAAAACTGCCAGTATAATTACTAGATACATATAACCAAACAAAGAGCCGCCCACCCAACCACCAGGGAATGAAACTCAGCTTCAGTGCACAGCAATTTCAGGGTTCTCCAGCATGCTTTTTGGGGTGTCTCACCTCTGCAACTCTAGCTTGGAGCTGATGGGTCTGTACAAGAAGGGGGAGGTTTCGTGCTAATTCCATCCATGCACAGTAATACTCTGGGAGATCCTTCTGAAAGCCAGATGTGATCATATTTAATGCAGGTCTTTCTAACATTCATTTTACCAGTTAAAATGTCAGTTGTGTTTTATTTATTTTATGAGAACACTGTATATGTACATATGTATGTGTGTATGTATATACACTGTAGTATACAGTATGTGTATTAATGTGTATGCCTTTGTAGATGTAGGTATGTTAAATGCATACTGTTTGTGTACAGTACCCACCAGAATTATTGGCAACCTCAGTTAATATGAGAAAAAAAGTGCAGGATTAAATTCAGTTAATTGTCAAATGTCCTCTGTAACCAGAAAAATCTGAAAATTATATAGTTTAATTGATCAGAGGAAAAACAAATCTTTCATGCCAAATATAGTTTTTATTTTGAAGAAGCTGTGTTTCACAATTATTAGCATATCTGTATTTAGTACATTGTGCACCCTGCCTGCATTGAGTCTTCTCCTGTAATGTTTTATGAGGTGGGAGAACACATGGCAAGGGATTTGATATCATTAATCCATACAGAATCTCTCGAGATCATTCAGAGTCCTTGGTCCTCGCTTGTGTACCACACAAAAAATGTTCACTTACCACAGAATCAAGGTTTTGTAGGGATGCTAATAATTGTAACACACATCTTCAAAATAAAAATTATTTTGCATTAAATATTAGTTTTTTCTCTGATCAATGGTATCATAATTAAACTATATACAGTGCCCTCCATTATTGGCACCCCTGGTAAAGATGAGTAAAAGAGGTTATAAATCACCGTTTGGTGAATTAGCTTAATCTCACACTTAAAAAAGGAGAAAAATCCAACCTTTAATTAAATTTAATTTATTTTGAGAAAAATAAAATCCCTCATCAAGAAAGAATTATTTTTTAACAAAGCCATGTGTGCCACAATTATTGGCACCCCTGCGTTTAATACTTTGTACAACCTTTTGCCAATAAAACAGCACTGGGTCTTCTCCCATAACATCTAATAAGGTTGGAGAATACAGAGCAAGAAATCTGAGACCATTCCTCTTTACAGAATCTCTCCAGAGTCCTAGGTCCTCTCTTGTGAACTCTCCTCTTCAGCTCAGCCCACAGGTTTTCAATGGGGTTTAGGTCAGGGGAGTGAGATGGCCATGGCAGAAGCTTGATTTTGTGTTCAGTTAACCAAAAAAAAATGAAAAAAGAACGCGCACCATTTGCTGAAAACACAACGACAACAGAGACGCGCTGCAAGATGAAAACACAGCAAAATGAGGATAAATGTGCGACATTATGAGAATGCGCAACATTTCGAAAAAAAACTGAAATGTGTTTCCCTACGACCGAAATATAGGGTGGCACCATCCACCCTTGAATCCATAGAACTCTATGGTTGGATCCACATAAATTGAAAAACTGAGAGCGGAGTAGACAGGATACACCTGTCATGAGAAAGAAAATGTGGAACATGTACTTTGCAACTGCATACAAAATATTATCTGAAGAATTAAAAAAAGAAGGAATCAGTAATATGGACCTTAAATCAGTTTTCAATAATCCATCTGGGAGCACAATAACTAAACATTTATTGTCATTCCTACAAATAACTGGACTGATTAACAGAATATAATATATTGTAATACCTTCAGTAGGTGGCGGTAATACTCCATAAATGGAAGTGATTCGCCAATCGCCATTAAAAACCAAAGAAGAAGAAGTAGACGACAGGCTAACGTTATAACTTTCAAAGATTTAATTCCATCTTCCAATTTTGCCATTTATCGAGGGTGTGATCACGATTTAACTTTTACCGTTCGATTGAACAAGTAGACTAACGTTAGGAGTCTAATATAGGCTATCAATAAAGGCTAATAATAGGCTACTAGCACTTTTTTGTCACCATTGCACAATTTGTCACAATAAACTACGTTTTCTGCCAGAAATGTATGGTCAAGCTCACGTGCATTCACTGTTGTCTACGTTCTAAATCTCCGGTTTGCCCTCCCTAACATTAGGTGAGTTCAAACGCATTATTTCATTAGTCTATGTTTTTCAAGCATAAGTAGGCTATCTAATTTCTTTAAATGACTGAACATTAACTTTACGTTGCGAAACGTGATCCCTGCCGTTCAGGGGACAGGTAGTTGATTTCACATTTGTAAGGGAGATTATACATTCATTAAAGAAATCCTGGTTAATTCCCCCATGCATATGAACTACTAGTCTATAGGAAAATAGTATGACTAGTCTAGAATGTGTTGGGCTACTTACAGAAGCCCTGAAAGGCAAGGTGAATTAAAATATATATATATATAAATAAAACACCTGGTAGGCTACGTACGACAGTATCTCTTATGTAGCCTACGAGATAAACTTGGCCGACTTTTTTTTTTACCTTGCCTTTCAGGGCCTCCGCCGTTTAACCGTAGGTTGCCTCAAACTTATGAAACCAACCTAAATTCGCTGGAATCTAGACGTCTAGAAGGTTGGAAATCTAGGTTGAGACGTTTTTACATAAACGGATCTAACCCTTATTTTATTTAGCATTCACCTGAACGCTAGGCTACACAGCGTTTCACCGACTTTTCAACACAAAAATGTTAACTGGGTAACAGACAGCTATAGCCCGGGCTTAGCTACCATAGGCAATGTGTATAAAAAAAAAAACAATGGTTATTTACTAGTCTTCAAATGCCCGTTTTGTAATCATATAACCTCAAAATTAGATTTTTTTTCTTGGAAGATCAGGCAAAACATGATGTTATTGGCGTGTGTCAAAAGCGCTGCACGTGGTGCTGAAGCGTCAACGCTAAAGGAGAATCCCAGAGGATTCAAGCTTGTCAAATCTGTCAGTAAACATATAGAGGCATGTTCAGCTATGATCATTGGTTGCTCAGTCCATAGATATAAAAACCTAAATACCGCTCACTATATGTGTAGTTTTATATAGGCTAATATAATAGGCTACATAATATACTGTATATACACTGCTCAAATAAATGAAGGTAACACTTAATCAACACAGTATACCACCAAGTCAATTAAACTTCTGGGATATCGATCTGTCCAGTTAGGATGCGTAAACTATTGTGAATCAATTTCACCTGCTTTGGTGCAAATGAAAGTGACAACAGATGCAACAGGAGAGGCAACAGCAAGACAACCCCCAAAAAGTAAATGGTTTTGAGGCGGTACGTCGAGGAGATATCGGGGAGACGGGCCATTACACAAGGAGAGCTGGACAGGGCCGTTGAAGGGCAACAACCCAGCGGCAGGACCGGTATCTGCTCCTTTGTGCGAGAAGGAACAGGAGGAGCACTGCCAGAGCCCTACAAAATTACCTCCAGCGGGCTACTCGTGTGCATGTTTCTGACCAAACTGTCTCTGACTCCATGAGGGTGGCATGAGGGCCCGACGTCCTGTAGTGGGACCTGTGCTCACAGCCCAGCACCGTGCAGCTCGATTGGCATTTGCCAGAGAACACCAGAACTGGTGAGAGAAGGTTCATATTGAGCACATGTGACAGACGTGAAAGAGTCTGGAGACGCCGTGGCGAATGTTGTGCTGTCTGCAACATCACCCAGCATGACCGGTTTGGTTTAATTGACTTAGTGTTATACTGTGATGATTAAGTGTTCCCTTCATTTTTTTGAGCAGAAAAGAACTTTGGGGCCGTTGGAAATATTTTGGAACTTACATGCGAAAGAGTTAATAAATTTGCAGAAATTTCTAAAAACATGTTTTCACTTTGTCATTATGGGTAATTGAGTGTAGATTTATGGGCAAAAATGGCAATTTTATCCATTTAAAATGAAATCTACAACACAATAAATTGTCTAAAAAGTGAAGGGGTATGAATAGTTTCGAGCACCACTGTATATATATCAGCAGAAAAATAGTTCAATGCACACGTGTTTCTTCAATAGAGGTGCAGGTTGCAGCAAGACCACGTTCAAAAAAGAAAAGACACACTGGGCTTTGTCCAACAACTGATGGTTCAGCGTAAACCGCCCACTCAACACAGGAACAACTTTATTATGAATACACTCTTCCAATTTATCAAAATTCAATTGGAAGCACAAAGAAACGAGAGAGAGAGACGAACAATGCGTTTCGCTCCAGCCCAGTGTGCCTTTTCTTTTTTGGATATATACAGTCATGTGAAAAAGTAAGTACACCCTCAAATGGTAGTCAGTCTTTTTGACACATCTGGACACAAGTTTATTTTATTCTAATTTTAACCATATTGGTTGATTAAGGTAAACCAATTCAACAAATGATGCTAAAAAAGTAGACTTTGGAATCACTTAAGCAGTTGAAAGGAACATACATGGACAATCATTTACACCTGTTTTGTGTACCAGTAATCAATTTGAATCAATATATTTAACAGTAAAGGTAGGGGTGTACTTACTTTTTCTTCATGAGGAATTTGCATTTATGTTCATTTCAATTGCGTAAATGATTCCAAAATCTACTTTTTAGCATAATTTGTTGAATTAGTTTACCTTATTCAATCAAAACGGTGTCCAGATGTTAAAAAAAACTGACTACCAAGCGATACTATAAGCTCTCTGCATTTGAATGGATCTCTATGGGAATTGGGGGGTGAAACTAGATTCAGCTGTAAATTATGAACTCAATCTATAGTAGAATATGTGTGTAATGTAATAAAACGTGGAGAAGGTGAAAGGGGTGGGCAGACTTTCCAGTTTGACTGTATAGCCATTTAGCCAACCATGTGTTCAATAGTATTTCTGTGTAATTTACATTTGAATTTAGTCCCACACCCAAATTCCTATAGAGATCCATTCAAATGCAGAAACGTTATGGTATCGCTTGTAAGAGTACCTGAAGATAAGATAAAGAGTTTGTTGATGTTGTTGGATCACAGAGATCATGAAGTCATGGCATGCAAAGGATATGCAACCAAATATTAAATATGATGACTTTATTTAAGTTTATGTTAATTTGTTCAATTACTTTTGGTCCCCTAAAATGGGGGGACTATGTGTAAAAATGTTTGGCTAGTTCATCACAAAATTATCAAACTTAAAAAAAAAATTTCAGCAACTTTAATTGATCAAGAAATCGAAAGAATAATTAATATATTACTTCTTACCAGAGGATCTGATAGGAGGAACCCGTACTTCTCCGACACACAGAAAGAGCTCAATTCAACAGGCGCAGATACACCGAGGCCACTGGTTCTGTCGTCCATGTCTACGCCGGGAAATAAATGTGTACTTCCATCACAGGGTGCTTTTGTGGCACTTTTAAACCAGTGACCAATCATTCAAGTCGCGCCATCAGACACCCTCCCCTCCCAGAATCAGAATCCCCAAACTGCCCGAAGGGAAGTGATGATTTGCGCGTGAATCGAATTAAACTCCGCGCTGTGGTCTCCAGTTTCCTCTTTGTCAACAAACAGGCGCTCCGTGCCGTCATATAGCTGTAATGTAGTAACAAAATACCAAAACATGGTAACCCTAATGGCATATACCGCTACCGTCGAGCAATTTGCGCGTCTTTTTAAACCACTTAGGCGACACCAACAACGTTTTCCCTTTGATTTTGATTTATTGACTGACTACAGAACCATCTGCAGCTATTGACCGTATAGTTTACGTTTCAATTTATAAATTAATCTTGAACTATTTTCATTTACAAACCCCAATTTAAAAAAAGCTCGGACAGTATACGTAAAATGCACATAAAAGCAGAAAGCAGTGATTTGTAAATTCTCTTTTACATTAATTTAAAACAGTACAAAGGAAATGACTTAGGAGAAACATTCACCTGATTAAAAAGCAACAATAGGCTAACAATATTCCCAGACTAGCAAGTATATAAACAGCAAGAGCAAGGCAGTAGGCTAGTGTGCACATTCAACCCAATTTGGGCTCAGGTGCAGGCCAAAATGAACAACTAAAAGTACATAGTCCAATGAGATTCATTATGTCTCTAATGTTTATAATTGAAATTTTTAAAAAAATTTTTTTTTGATTTCTTCTATATCAGACAAGAAATATATAGTAATGTTTTCTTTACCTTGACATGTTTCGACGGAAACTTCCGTCTTCCTCAGAAGTGTCACCTGATGGTAGTGTGACGTGTCATTATCAGCTGATGTTACTGAGGCGTGACTGCACTGTCAGTTTTGACAGAGCGGTCACGCCTCCTGCTGTCTGGTCGCTCCTTTAGGACGGTGCTCCAGGTATGAGACAGCATGTACGCCCCCTCGTCCCGGTTCATCGTCCTTTGGGCTCGCTTCCTGTATTTCTATCGCTTCCATGATCCAGCGTTGGTATCTGTTGTCCTCGGTGCGGATGACTTTGGCCTTGTCCCAGTCCATAATGTGATTTTCCCTTTTGCAATGATCCGTGATGGCTGATTTAAGGTTCTCTTGTTGTGACTTGTCTTTTATTGATCTCGTCTGTCTTTTCTCTGTTTCTTTTTCACATTCCTTTTTGTGTTCTTTTTGCCGTGTGCTGAAGCATCTTCCTGTTTCTCCAATGTAAATTTTATTGCACGAAAGGCATGGTATTTCATATATGACATTGCATTTTTTGTTTTGTTCAATTTTGTCCTTCGGATGTACTAAAAGCTGTCTCAGTTTAGTGTGTGGTTTGACCGGTGTATTGATGTGATATTTTTTCATGACCCTTTGTATGCGTTCGGTGACCCCTCTGATGTAAGGTAGTGTTACTGCGCCTCTGTTTTCTGTTTTGTTTTTGTGTTTCTTTTTGCCTTCCTGTGTGTTTTCTTTCTTTTTAGCCTGTCTTATTCCTTTATCTATTGCCCATTTTGGATATTGGCATTTCTTTAGTGCATCCTGTATGTGTTTTTCCTCCTGTTTTCTGTCTTCTTCCTCCGTTATAATACTGGCGCGTTCATATAACGTTCTAATCACTGATATAGCTGGGATATAGATGCAGCATCACTAGTGCAGATTAATTATGCTAACCAATAACCAAAGCACACATTATAAATACATAGGGAAATTCATAGAAATCTCTAAGAACAGAAACATAAAACCAGTGACGGCGCCAGGAACTTTTCTCTCCCTGGGCTAAGGGTGGGCTAGTCAATTCATGGGGGTGCCACGGTTAGCAGTGTTTCCCCCAGGATGGCTGTTTCGTGCGCCGGGAGCGTTGAGGGGGGATGCTGCTGCTGCTGCTGCGATCCAGTTGGATTTTGCCAGCACTGACACACAACCTCTACAGCAGGCTATACAGACTATAGGCACCTCAATAAAACTCCTTTCTGCCCTGCCTCTCTTCACTGCCTGCACAGGTGGCAGAGCATCCATAAAACAGTCAGAATTGTATCATTCTGTAAATTGAAATGGCATTATAAATGTAATTTGGCTTCATCAATACGAGTGCTTAAAAATATCAGACAAATAAAATAAGACACCGGAAAATTATGAAAAGGAATGCGAGAAGAGAGGATAAATTATCATTTTAAAGTTTAACGTTATGTAAAAAAAAAAAAAAAAAAAAGATGACTAAAATATCGTTTAACCGCTGCTCTGTGATTGGGATATTTAGGAGTTTCGTTTTCTAACGAAGATGGCAAACTTTACTTACTAGTTACGCCGCTAGACGTGTTTCATAAAGCTGCACCATAACGTTTGCGTTGGTTTCTGTATTATCCGAGCAGATGTCACCATTCTTCCCTATCTGATTTAGCCGATACATTTACAGGGAAGAAAGATGAGATCTGTTACCTGACCATGGAGGCAAGCTCCGTTTATTAGCTGAAGACGAAGATTGAAAATGATCATTTAGTTAATTTAGGTTAGGCATTCGCTTTCCAAATCTACTACTTATCTGTGCGTGGCCAAGCAGCCAACTTGTGATATTAGTCTACCGCCAGTCAAAACACTGTAACGTTAGCTTTACACATGGATTTGGTTATCATAGGCTACTGAGGGAATTCCACACACTCCACAAATCATATCCGAACACGGATCACAAAATAGAGAGCTTAGTACTCGTTTTCTATTGATTTTTAAATGATAGTAGCCTAAATAACTTTTCAAACAACGACGTTTCCATTTTATATTTTTTGACGGGGCGGCAAACTCTGTAGGCTTGATGTATTGCATGTATGGGAAACATTAGCTAACGTTAGAAATCAGTTTATGTTATTTTGTCATTTGCGTGAGCTCCCTACACACACACACACACACACACACACACCCCTACGTCATAGCGTAGGCTAAACACGCGTAGTAAGGGTGAATATCAGAAAGGGATTAGAATTGTTGATTTAATTTTATATATTGCTTTATTATAATTATACAAATTGTATTAAAATGTCTGGGTGGGCTAAACCGGGGCTAAGCAGATTTGTGACGGGGCTATAGCCCACCCTTGCCCGGTGAAGCGCCGTCCATGCATAAAACCATAAAATTATGTACGTGCTTTGTTGGGGTTTGAGTGAAAACCTACAGGATGGTAGATCTCCAGGAACAGGATTGGGCAGCCCTGCTCTAGACGGAGGGAAAGGTCAGCCATTTTGAGCTGCAGATGACAGCACACCAACAAGGTATGTCCTTCAGGCAAGCTGAGATGCAAATAAGACTTGAATGTCAGGTTGTGGGAAAGTGAGGAGAACATGAGTATCATCAGAATGTTAATGGTATGAGAAAACAATGAGAGGAGACGACAGTGCCAAGGCAAAGCCATATCTTCAAATTCAAGTTTCCTGTGGGAAAGAGGGATGTGGAAAGACGAAGAGCAACACATGCTGAACAAAAACTAGCTAAGATATAAAACATGCAAGTCCAGTTCCACTGCAAAAAAATGGATTCATGCAAAAATGAGAAACCACCACCAAGAAAGAGCCTCCATCTCATGTCAAACAATGATTCAACTAAATGCGACAATCATCTCAGTTACATTACATTACAATCATTTAGCAGACGCTTTTATCCAAAGCGACAAAAATTTAATCAAAGTAACTACAGAACAGATAAGACAAACCACATCCTTCCCATAATGTAGCAGCTATCCCTAGTAATGAACATTGAATGTAGTTTCACAGTAAGCCGTGGGTAAATCAGCTATACTACAATTATATTCTAAATACTATTATAAACTACAACAAACAGACAAAAAAACACAGGGAACAAGTATCATGAGAGGTCCTAGATTAGTATATCAGTCAAGGTGGAGTCTGAAGATGTGTGTCTTCTGTCGTGGTTCGTGGTTGTGTATTTTCTTTTCTTTTGTGGTTCTCGTCCTAGTTTCCCGATTGTTAAATCAATCGGATTTTCCCACGTTCCATTTTGGGGTTTGCTGTCCTCATTATTGTTTTCACCTGTGCTTCTACCTGCAGGGTATGTAAGTTCCTCACTTCCGCTTCCCCGGTGCTTGTTTGTCTTTCGACATTGCATCAAGCCAGGTACTAGCGACCTCCTGATATTAAACTCCGTTTATGTTCAGGGGGGACTTGCTATTAGCTATTATTCAGGTATAGGATTGTTTCCTCCTGCTAGCGTTCAGCGCTATTTATTTTATTTATTCCTTGCTGTTCTCAAGGAGACAGTTTTTCTTTGTGCATTCGTTTTAGTTTTACACTCTTCCGGCTTTGACCGAAGGTGTTCTTTTGTTTGCTAGATTTGCCGTTCTAGCTCATTAAGTGAACTCGGGAGATTTTGTTGGTATTTCACTAGTTTTCTAGTTCGCCCATTTTAGTGAGTTTATTTTAGTTTTTGGCTGTTTCGCCTTAGGGAATTAGTTTCCTGTTATTTTTTTCTTTCTATTTAAGCACAAACCCCATATTAAGTGGGGAGGGGATAAGGGGGTCATCCGTCAATGGAGTTCTGGCTGTTTAGCCTTTGGGAATGTTTTCTGTTTAAAAAAAAAATTAATAAATAATAATTTTCTCCTTTTTATTGGTCCTCACTGCTCTTGTTACGTTATGCTGTGGTGTTATTCCCGATGAAGAGACGGAGACATCTGTATGTAATTCTTGTGTCTTTACTATGAACCACGGCCCATACAGTCCATCCCTTAAATGGGTCCGTGTAGCAACAACCCCATAGGCCTCTATAACTGTCTTACAGAACATCTCCCCTTTTAAGTAAGAACCCTTTTTTAAGACGTTACATATCCATACTTGAATAGGCACGTTCAACATCATGCATTAAGATACATTCACCACATAACATTTTATGAACACAACTCAATATGATATTATCATAACTTTTTTAGAATTCACCTTCTCTCCACCCCCTTTTCTTATTTACAAGTCCATACGCACTGGGGGGTGTGACACACGGCCTGAAGTTGTCACATAGTTAGTTGCATCGGTATATTTGCAATTGTCTGTGTCCTTGGTAACCTGAGTGTCAGTGTTACCTGGCTCTGGACTTGTGGCCGGTATCTCTGATGGTCCCTGAGGTTGTGGATGTTGTATTGTGCGCAGGTGTGTGCGGTTTCTCCTGACCTGTCCATCGTCTGTGTGTATAACGTAGGACCTGGGTGTTGTCGCTGGTTGTATGACTGTCCCTTGTATTTTCTCTCTTGGGAGCCACACACTTTGCCCGGACTGCAGTGCTGGTAAGGGGTGGGCTCTGTGACGCCGGTTGTAGTTCCGCTGTTGGTTCTCCTTTGCCCGCCTCTCCGACTTCCTGAATCCTCCGATGTTCGGCCAACGGGGGAGTAGGGATTTTTGGAGCTGTGGTATTGTAGTGTGTAGCTGTCTTCCCACGAGGAGCTGTGCTGGGGAATAGCCACTTTCCAGAGGTGTGGCACGGTATGTCATCAAAGCCATTTTTTTCTCACCTCCTCCTTTCCACAGTCCTTTTATAGTAGCCACTGCACGCTCCACCTCCCCGTTCGCCTGGGGATACCTTGGGCTGCTGGTAACATGTGTAAATCTGTACTCCGCAGCAAACTCTTTGAAGAGTGCCCCGCTGTATTGCGGGCCGTTATCAGACATAACTGTCTCTGGTATTCCGTGGCGGCTGAATGCTTCCTTCAGAGCCGCAATGACTGTGTTGGCAGAGGCCACGTTGAGGTGGGCTACTTCAATGTAGCGTGAGAAATAATCCACTATTAGAAGGTAAGTCTTTTTCTCCCAGAAGAATAAGTCCGTACCCACCCGTTGCCATGGCCTTTCTTGCACCGGAGTGGTCAGCAAGGGCTCTCTGTGCTCTGCCCTGTTCTGTGAACATGTGCTACAGTTCTCTACCAGCTGACTGATGTGTACTGACAGTCCTGGCTACCAGACAGACTGGCGGGCCCTTGCCCTGCACTTAACAATCCCTTGGTGACCATTGTGGAGGTCACGGAGGACTTCTTGCCTCATGCAGTGAGGTATCACAATCCTCTGGCCTCTGAGCAGCAGCCCTCCAGCCATGGTGATGTTTTCTCTTTCCGGCCGGTATGGCCCCAGCTCTGGTGGGAGGGTGTGTCTCTCGAGCCACTCAGTCTCACAGTATCTGATGAGCTTTGCACAGACGGGGTCGGCTTTCTGTTTCTCTTGTATCACTTTCAACCTTGCTTCTGTAGCAGGGAGACTTCGAACAACTGCATCCACAAACACTTTGACGTCTGCCTCATTGTCCTTTTCTGCTTGTGTGAATGTGTGTGTCACAGGGGCTCTTGATAATGTATCTGGCGTTATTAAGCTCTTACCTGGCACATGCACGATGTCGAATGTGAACTTCAACAGCCTCAGCCGGAATCTCAGTATTCTCGGAGGGAGCTCGTCCAGGGCCTTGGTACTCAATAGTGGCACCAGAGGTTTGTGATCTGTCTCTAGCTTGAACTTCAGTCCCAGGAGATAGACCGACAGACGTTCACACGCCCACGTAGCAGCTAACGCCTCCTTCTCGATCTGTGCATAATGTTTTTCGGCCTCGGACAGCCCTCGAGAGATGAACATAATCGGCTTCCATATTCCATCTGTTTGTTGTTGGCACAGGACACCCCCAAGACCAAAGGATGAGGCATCGGCAGATACACATGTCTCTGCTGTTGGTGAGTATGGAGCCAACACACTTGATGAACTCAGTTCCGTTTTGAGTCTCTGAAACGCCTCTTTCTGTGGTGCTCCCCAACACCACTCATTCTTCTCACTGAGCAGATCTTTGATTGGACGGGTGTATGATGCAAGGTGAGGTAAAAATTCCCCAGATAATTGGCCATCCCCATCACTCTCCTCACACCTTCAATCCCGGTTGGTTCCGGCATCTCCCTGATAGTTCTGACCTTGTTTGGATCTGGTGTCACGCCATCTGCTGTGACACGGTGACCCAGGAACATGGTACTGTCCCTGGAAAACACACATTTTTCGTTATTCAGCGTCAGACCTTCTTCTTTCAGCCTCTTCAGGACCTGATGCAGCCTCTCATCATGCTGCTGCATGTCTTCCCTTTCTTGCTTTTACTTCTTTTTTTTTTTTCTTCTTTCAGGTTTAGTTCGTCAACACCAGTTGTTCTACTGCTGTCAATCCGTTTTAACTTCTGACACCATGTTACGTTATGTTGTGGTGTTATTCCCGATGAAGAGACGGAGACATCTGTATGTAATTCTTGTGTCTTTACTATGAACCACGGCGCATACAGTCCATCCCTTAAATGGGTCCGTGTAGCAACAACCCCACAGGCCTCTATAACTGTCTATTACAGAACAGCTCTGAGCTGAGTTGTTCTGATTCCCCCACCTTCGTGTTTGAATCTCCGACACCTTAAAGACCCATTACATCCTCAGGCCACGACGGAACACAGGCAGGGTTGGAGTAGAACGTAAGGGAATGGGGAGTTTGTTCCACCACTGAGAAGCTTGGGTGGAAAAGCTCCGCAGTCGGGACGAGCGAGAGCCGTTGACACGGAGGGGGGGAAGTGCGAGTCGCCCTGCTGTAGAAGAGCGAAATGGTTGAGCAGGAACATAGTTCTGGATTAAGTCCTGCAGGTAGGCGGGACCTGTCCTATTGGCTGCAGTGTAGGCCAGGGTCAGGACTTTGAACCTGATCCTGGCTGAAACTGGCAGCTAGTGGAGTGACCTCAGCAGGGGGATGACATGCGGAAATTTCGGGAGGTTGAACACAAGCCAGGTAGCTGCGTTCTGGATCAGTTGAAGAGACAGAATGGCACAGGCTAGTAAGCTTGCGAGCAGGGAGTTGCAGTATTCCAGGCGTGAGGTGACTATGGTCTGGAGAAGAAGCTGGGTGGAGTAGGTGGTCATCCTCAGGGAAGTGGTAGCCATTCCAAAACCTTTATTCGTATTTCTGAAGGTACTTCATGTTTGATTTCGAGATGTGCTTCAGATCATTGTTTTGCTGGAATACCCAACCTCTCTTCAACTTCAATGTCTGGACACCGGCTCACAAGTCACCTTGTTTAGCAAAGGGTACTACCGGCGGTGGTTGGGGGACAGACCCATGCAGAATCCCGCTGTCTTGGAGTGGCTCAACCTGCGTGCGGCCAACAGTCTCCAGATCCCATTTATCGGCTATGCTGTCATGGATTTCGTCATAGGAGGAGTGCACTTGCCTAGTAAAGGCATGCTGATTGTGCGGGATGACTGCTTGGGCTTTGAATGGGGGGTGTTGGGGATGAACATCATCCAACACTGTTAGGGAGCAGTGATACGTGGGGTGCAACCTGGGGCTCTGATTCTTGTGGCCAGCTAACAGGAAAAAGTGCGACGAGAGTGGGAGCGGGCGTTTACAGTCTGCCACCGACTCTAGAACCGGCCCCCCATCCTGGAGCAGCTTGGTAACGCTCTTCTTACCCGGAGAGATCCAGTCCAGGTTCTAGCCCACTCTGAGTAGTACACTGGGCACAAGTGGCGGGGGCTTGCCTGAGGGGCAGTGTGGGCTGGTTGAGGGCTTGGAAGACGGGTGCGAGTGGAAGGTGGCCCGGAGATTAGTTTGGGCGCGAGGAGTCTGGGTACTATTGCGAGTGGCTAACATCCACCCTTGTCCCATTGAGTTTCTTAGGTGGCGCCCTCTGGCGGCCATTGCCAGTATCGACCCCTCATAGGTGCAAAGTGGCCGCAACATGGTGCTGCAGACCCCCAGCCCCGGAAAAGTGGTCATCGACGTCCGGACCACCTAGGCCCCAGCTGGAGCAGGGAGCTCGTTAGCTGGAGGCCGAGGGGCTGACAC
Source organism: Ilyophis sp. 1 JC-2022 (assembly GCA_022702515.1). NCBI lineage: Eukaryota > Metazoa > Chordata > Actinopteri > Anguilliformes > Synaphobranchidae > Ilyophis > Ilyophis sp. 1 JC-2022. The sequence continues at coordinate 41,585,351 of CM040394.1, forward strand.
CCGACTAGCAACAATGGTTTTGGGAGTTGAGTCAGCGATGGGCTGGGGTGTTTGTGGCCCACAAGGAGAACTTTGGTAAGACCGACGCTGTTCTCCATAACATCCCCACAGGAAAGGTATCGCCCTCTCCCTCCTAGCCTTTTTCCAGAGTTGCGGTCTCTGCTGCGGGAATTGCTGGAGAGCCGGGTGATCGCTGAAAGTGCCAGCCTATGGGCCGTGACGCTGATCCTTGTGAGGAAGAAGGATAGGGCATAGCGCTTCTGCTTGGACTACTGGCGGCTAAAAGCAGTGACGCACCGGGACGGCTACCCTCTCCCCTGGATTGAGGAGTCGTTGACGGGCCTAAAACAGGCACAGTGGTACTCCACCCTGGATCTGGCCAGTGACTACTGGCAGGTGGAGGTCGATCCCGCGGACCACAAGAAGACGGCCTTTGCCACTCCCATAGGCTTTTATCAATTCAATTGCATGCCATTCATGCCAGCGACCTTCCAGCGACTGAGTGCTAACAGGCGTCCGACGAGTTGAAGAGGGCCCTGCTGACTGCGCTGATTCTGGCCTTTGCGAAGTATTGCGGATGCCAGCCTGGAAGGTTTAGGAGCAGTGCTGGCCCAGGTGTAGGACGGGAGGGGAACGGAATGATCAGAACTACAGCTCCTTCAAACTTGAGCTATTGGCTATAAAATGGGCCGTCACAGAAAAGTTTTGGGACTATCTGTGGGGTGCCCAAGTCACCGTTTTTACAGAAAACAACTCCCTGGTACACCTGGAGATGGCATGGCTGGGCGTGACAGAACAGCGTTAGGTAGCCCAGTTAGCCAATTACTAACTTACTTAGCTTATTGGCCATAAAATGGGCCGTCACAGAAAAGTTTTGGGACTATCTGTGGGGTGCCTAAGTCACCGCTTTTACAGAAAACAACCCCCTGGTACACCTGGAGATGGCACGGCTGGGCGTGACAGAACAGCGTTAGGTAGCCCAGTTAGCCAATTATTAACTTACCCTTAAGTTTCGCCCCAGTCGTGTTGATGTGCTTTCCAGGTTGCCAGGGGAGGGTCGACCAGCAGAGCATGGACTGGTGTGCCTGGTGCAGGGAAAAGGCCCCGCGGTGGACTCGGACTGGAAGGAGCTGCAGCAGGGGGATGACCAGAATAAATTATAGCCTTGTGCATTAGTTCAACAAATAATCCAGACGAGAGGAGCAAAGGGCCCCATCAGAAAAATGTAAGTTGTGGAGGGAATGGGAGCGACTCCAATTAAAAGGGGGGGTCTTGTACAAAAGAACCTGCACGCCAGACGGGGGTGAGGAGGTGCAGCAGGTTTTGGTGCCCCCTGAGAAGCGGGAAGATCTGTGGCAGCGGTACCACCAGACCTTATGCCACCAGGGAGTGGGGGAAATCGAAGTAGCCCCCAGAGGGTGGTTTTTTGGCCCGGGATGGGGGCGAACATCCGCGGGTAGTCCCAGGGCTGTGAGCACTGTGCGGTCGCCAAGGCGGGACCGGAAGTGCGGGCCCCCCTCATCCCACTTTCCACCTCTTATCCATTGGAGGTGGTGGCCATGAACCATCTCTCGCTTAGGTGCCCGGGGGATTGGTAACGTAGATTGGTAACCATTGGTACCCCTACCTCCTGGTGATTACCTATCTCTTTTTCCGGTATGGCTGGGCGGTACCAGTAAAGAACCAGTCCGCCGAGACTACCGTACGGGCTTTTTGGGGAGCCGTGGTCCAACACTGGGGGTGTCCCAAGTGGCTCCTTTCAGATCGCGGGGCAGCGTTCGAGTACTTTTTGGTCGCGGCGTTTTGTGAGCTGTGTGGATGTACCAAGATACGCGCGACGCCATACCATCCACAAGGCAGCGGGGCTTGTGAGCAATTTAACCATACACTGTTGTCTTTCTTAGGCTCCCTGAGGGAGATAAAATAACACTGCTGGCCTGAACGGTTGCTGGAGCTGCTGCTGGCCTATAACAACTCGGTAAATTGCAGCACGGGTTTAACCCCTCACTACGTCCTGACGAGGAGGCACGCCCGGCTATCGGTAGATATGGGGGCCGGGGTTCCCGTGATGGAGAAGCGTTGGGACCTGGAGGGGTGGGTAAAACACCATCATTAACATTTGACTCATGCTTACCAGCAGGTGGTGGCTAAGGCCGCCAAGCAGCAGCTCCGAGATAAACAGCAATATGACCGCCGGGCCAGGGACCTCCCTCTGGTGATGGGATAGAGGGTCCTTTTGAGGAACTTCTGGCGAGTTTGGTAAGCTGGCCCCTCGGTGGCAACCCCGGCCTTACATCGTTGTCCAGCAACTGCGTCCAGACTTTCCCATATTTCAGATCCGGCCGGAGGGTGATGGACCCATGAGGACCATTTACCGGAACCATCTGCGACTATGCCCGGTGAGAGGATGGGATAAAGAACCAGTGCGACAGCTGCTGGTCTTCTGCAAAAAGGAGGTGAAGCCATATTTTCCTGCGCCACAAACAAAACCGGAGTTTCTGTGGCCCTGGGTCCTGAGCCAGTGCCTGACACCCCCGTAGAGCAACCGGTGGAGGAGCTAAATAGTGATGCGCCCCCTGTTAAGCCGGAAGGCCAGTCCCCTCGACGGCGGGCAGCTGGAAGCGAGCTGAGGCGGCCTGCAAAAACAAGAACAATAACAGCGGCTTTATATCCAGAACTGGCGGCCAGCAAGGACAGCAAACTGCAGAGCTGATCAGTGCGATGGAGCCAGGGTGCCAGGGGAAACTGCGATGAGCTATTGCTGGGGGAACTGACTTCCCCTAAACCATAAGGAATGTGTTTACGCCGTACCCTGCAACAGTGTGTGGGTCTCAGACTGGAGCGAGCGAAGAACTGAGTGGTAGCGGGTGTGTTTTTTCTCCCCTGCTAGAGCCGGTGTCTCGCATCCAGCCCGGCGAGTGTGACGAGGGCGACGGTACGCAGTGAAGGCCTGTGTCCCGCGATTTTCCCGAGTGACGGACGGCCGGAATTCTCTTTAGCGACCACCAAGGGCGGCAAAAACTGTCCGATTGTGTGTTTGAGTGTGTGATTATTTTCGGCCGGATGGCTTGTGTTTGTTTTTTTTGTTTTTTTTAAATTTTTGTGGCAGTTCTCCCCATGTTGTGTCACGGGTAGGACTTTTGTGTTTCACGTTGCTTGTTTGTGCTGTGGGATGTTTGTGAGTTTGGTTATTTTATGAGTGTGTACTGCCATGTCTGTTTGTGTGTGGGCTTTTCCCCTTATGAGTATTGTGGGGCCGGGCGGCCAGCAGCCCCCGAGGTGTTTGAGGATGTGATCACAAGTGTGTGTGTGTGCTCATTTGCAGTAACCTAAATATTTACAAGAGCACAGTGTGTCTGCGTGTGGTGTGTGGGGGTAGGCACGCTTAATTACAGGTGGGGTTGGCTTCGTCCGGCAGAGTGGAGAGACAGGGAGGGGAAAAGGAACCCACAGACAGGCATAGCCTCTGTTAGTTGTGTATATAAAATAAATATTGTTTTAAATGAATTGTAAACAATAAAATGTAATTTTTACCTTTTACTTCTGTCTGGTGTACTATTTGGAGAGTGGTGGATTCTGCAAAAACTTGGTCCAGATTCGGGCACAGGATTTGCCCGTTTCAAATCGTGACAGAATTATATTCGCTCATTTTAGCCCTAACGAGTAAATCACCTGGGCCAATCATCTTTTTTTAAAAGTAACAAAAAAAAAATCCAAATAAGTTCCCAAACTTTTGCACAGGGCCCTTTTTTCTTTTACTTTGAAACTGTAATTTTTTTAAATAAAAAGTCGTCTTGTGTTAAAATTTGAAAACATGAGTCATATTTAACTTTGCACCATTTAGAGGTCAGCTTAGCTTCTGTCCACTTAAATATGAATTGTAAAAGGCATTTTGACCAAGGGTGCCCAAATTTTTGCACCCCACTGTATGTCATGAGAACAATTTCTCCAAACCATTAATGTTGGCCAACAATGTCCAGTGATCTCCTGCCTTGAAGCAGACATTTTCTTCTGAAAGCACAATTTATTGGAACTGGTCTAAACTTTGACATATTGTGCTTTCCTTGCTATTTGTACACTATAACCTTGAATGAACACTTCCCCAAAAGTGAATTAATTAAAATACTGTGGAGCTGGGATTTCCACCATCTGTGCCACTGGCGCGTTCCAAAATCCACAAGAAGCATAAATACAGCTTGACAAAAGACTTTCCATACATTTCTCAAAAAGGAAACCAATGCTCTAGTTTCGTTTCCCATACCTTCTCATTGTTGAATTACAGGGTAATTCAGATAACAAATAGAGATGGATGAATAGAATGTATGGGGTGCCATTCTAGTGAAAAATACATTTAGTTTACGCTATCTGTGGTTTGATTGTTGCATGGTTTTCTGATGGTCTTTTATGGATCAATTGACTTTTTAGTGCTGTTTGTATTGGATGACCTTAACTGAGGGTAAATACTGTGTACTGTGTGGTCATGTGACATGGCAGGCCAGCTGCACAGGCTAGTGTGAAATAGCAGTTTCCCTTTCTGCTTTGGGTTGGAAACCCAATTTGCCAATCAGTTGAGAGTTGAGAGTTGAGAGTGCTGAGAGTAAAGCCTGTATCTGATCCTTCTATGTTATATTGGGTACTAGTATGACTACTACTACTGCTAAAAATAATACAGGATTGCATTCATCAATTATTAAGCTAAGAAGTTGTGTGATGTTTAAAATGTGACACACACAGAAAGATAGGAAACCAAGCAAATATTACTTAGTCACAAAAAGAACACAAAACAATCAAAAAAGTCAAATGAAAAAACACACCTGCAAATAAAGAAATAAACCCACTCACTTTGATTCAATCGATTTTATTTTCCTTTCCATCTGAGACATTCTGATGTTGACATAAAAAGCAGAAGTATTAAAGTATAGCTGAGAGATGCAATGCGGCCTAAGCTTTACGTGGTCACACGCACACAGACACGCACGCACGCACGCACACACACACGGATACACACACGTTGTGAGAGAAGACAACACAAACATGCCTGAACTGTACAGAGAGGGAGACTCAGCACTGAATAACCTTTAAGCAAACAGATGGAGGCAGATGATACAAGGAGACACAGGTATCCAGGTGTTTGTAAGTATGCCTAAATAAGGATGTGACTACAGGGGCAAGTGTATGTAACCCAAAAGTCACACGAGCACTAATACGCTGCCCTGTACAATGCTAAGGTTCTTGGTGCACAGACAGCTGGGAGTCCTGCACTTCCTGTTCCCACAATGAATCTGATAAATATTGAGAAGAGAGGCCAGAACCTTACATTACAACTTCTAACAGTCCTGTGTGTTTCAATAGACAGCATTACTTACCTATCTAAGCTTTGCAGCAAATAACTAGTGTGACTGTCTACTCTTGTTTTGGAGCCATGCAATTAATGCACACTTCCCATAAAATAATTGTATCTATGTTATCATTGTTGCTGTTAATAATTATGAATGGGTTGATATTAAATTATACGGAAGAGATTTTTACGCTATGGAAGAGATTGAAGGCGGATCGTAATTTAAATGCAACCTCTCTCAGGTGCGTTGGTACTGCCGGGCGGCGGGTGCTGTGCATTTTCGGCGTCCCTTCCTCTGCCCTGCTGCTCAGAACCCTACTCATGGGATGTGGTGCTTCAGGTGTCATTGATGGGGGGGGGGGGGGACGCCGGTCAAAAGTGTACAGAGAGAAATGCGAATTACCTCTGGGTGTTACTTATGATATTGTGTTGTGATTGTACCTTTCTCTGATGTTTTACAATTTTCACTTTATGTTTCGGTATAAAGAGGAAGAAGAGGTATGGTTTTAGGATTCATAACCTCTGATGCAACACTTATGTATGCAACTGCTTTTTTTATTTTTTATTACTCACTTTTACAACTGTAATAATTCTGGCTAACAAATACAGCAGTCTCGACACAACTTCTCTTGTTGATCTTAACTACTGCAGTGACACATTGTGGTTTTAAGGTTACTGTCAACAGCACACAAACACAATTTGATATTCAGTTAGATACACTCCATAGTCACTCACCTGCACCCTAGTGCTATTGCATGATGCACAATTGTATACTTGATAGGCTATTCACAGGCTAAAGGCACATCTGCATCTCCTCATATAGACCCACACTATAAGGGCTAAGCATAGTCCCTTACATACATTTCAGTTAACAGAGGGGAAAACTTCATATTATTTTGAGTCTGATGAATCAATTAAAAAAGAACACATTCTTTCATTCTGTTCTGGTAGCGCAAAGATAAGAGTGCACGCTATTCTTCCAGGCTCGGACATGTTCACTACTTGGTTTGCCCGAGTCAAACCCTGTATTCTTTATTGCCTGTATTCTTCTAAATAAACAGTCTAAATTTTCATATAATGTGGCTGGAAATGAAGTGAACTACACACAGAATCGCAGGTATGAATAAATAATTCTCTACGCTCAAGTGAAACTGACCACACACTTCACATCCTTCTCTGCATGCTCAGGAATAAGAATATTTAAAATCTCAACAGGAGTCAGAAGGAAACACAACTGCACGACTTTATATACGTAAGTAGTTGAGGAGTTAACATGAGTGGGGTTCATATAAGCATTTTCGGCAGGTTCATAAGTTGGGTTCATATAAGCATTTTTTGCCAGGTTCATAAGTGGGGTTCATGTAAGCATTTTTGGCAGGTTCATATAAGCATTTTCGGCAGGTTCATGTAAGAACTTTAAGGTGTTTTGTTGTGCTGCCTTGGGAAAGTGAAGCCAATGGTCACTCTCTGAAAGAACAGATGTGAGGTTATTTCTGGATGTTAAGAAATTAAAATTAAATAAGTGTCTCCCCCCCACCCCATAAATGAACTGAATATGTGTTTGGGCAGAGCAGGAGTTGATAATGAGCAGCCCTATACCTGACCTGCTGATCACGAGAACCAATAAACATTCAGAGGGATGATTGAAGGTCAAAGAAAGGTCAAAAACTCTCCATTCAGCTGGAGTACCTTGGTTTCCTTATTGGACAACATATCTGATGGAGCTTTTCAAAAGTAACTGAGAAAAATAGGCCTACACCATCTTATAAAACATTCTTTTACTCTCATTCTTCCCTTTGTGGAAAAAAAAAAAAACGTATTCTGTGTCAACTTGGAGGAGCGATACTGTTTTTAAAATAGTTTTCTCAGTTCTTTTATTTTTACTTTTGCAAAACACAAGTACACAACTCTGTGGATTTAGCCGACACTGTGACTAAGCGAAGATGCTGATATAGATATTTTCCAGTGGAGGTACGCAGTGTGCATGACTCATCTTTTTGTAACGGCGCTTACGTTGCATCATGTTAACGGCGGATCAAACAGCATGTTAGTATCAGTTAGACTGCGTCTGATAACCGTGCATTTTACAAGACAGGTACACATCAGCTAGAAACAGACAGACAGTAGTTGAGCATGCCCCGCATGAGGACAGTGTCACACAGGGCGTGAAAGTGATCTATAATGTACAGCCCTTTTTAAATATTTTACACATTTTGCTGATGCAGAGAGAGAGAGAGAGAAAGAGAAAGCGGTACAAGTTACAGTGGCTTTGACCTGTAGACTGTCATCTGCAGTTGCGTTCTATGTTAATATGAATCAAAAGTGGGACATCGATAGGACTTTTTTAAGACAATATATTCAGGGATTTTCATAATCTCAGAGATGAACGATTCAGAGATGAACATCCTGCTCAAATATATTTGTTTTTCTCTTTTCTTGTTTCAGAAAGAAAGGTTTTTTCCCCAGGTGTGTGTCTGTGTCGGGTTCATGGTTTCGGAAAATGTCCCTCGGATCCCTCAAAAGAGCGAAACCTTCTTCTTCAGGTTGTTCCGTTTCCATAGCGACAGTCGGTCAAACTCCACGATAGACATTCCGAACAGTTGCTGGAACACCTCAGGGTCCAGGTGCCTCTGATTTCAGAAAGGAAAGAGGAGGGGAGGTGATTGAATGAAAACACAAACTTTAAGAGTTAAAGTCCTGCAGCTCAGAGGTCCAATGCAGCAGGCTACAGATATGGCCCACTCACAGGGCTCTACACTAATGTTTTGGCTGGGCCGACATCTGTGAATGTATGTAACTGACTGGCTCCGTGGCTGTCTGGTCCCCGTTGTTGAAAATCTCTTGCACAAAATTAAAATTTTACGGTAAAAAGTTGAAAAGTGAATGCACAAAATTCAAATTTTAAGTAATTACAGTAAAAAGTTTGCTGTCTGATCCTGCGTGAGTTTATGATTTAAACTTTTAATTATATATGTTTATCATTCAGTATCAGTATGTTGGCCGATACAAAAGCATTTTATAATGAAAAATGAAAGTTGAAGTGCTTTAAAAGCAAAAATTATATAAAAGCAATGTTTGTGGACACCTGTGGATATTTTTAAAGATACAAGTCAATTGGCTGAAATGTATATTCTTTCTAGTAAGCGTTAGCGCCCAGTGAATAGGCCTATTGTTTCAGCAGCGGGAGGGGTGATACTTTTAAATCTCCTATTCATGTGAGAGCAATGGATGTGCATTAGCCTCATACCTCCAGCCTGGTCCTGTCCACTCCTGGCGGGAGTTTGTTCCGCCCCCTGTGAGTCACAATGAGTGTCTCGTATGGATAGATCTGCAGAGAAACAGACACAAGGTCAATGTAACCTGTGTCGCGCTTAACCCTTTAAGGTGTAAGATCAGAAATATGTGATTAGAATGTTCTTAACTGAACATTCTAATGTTGATGTAACAATCACTACTGGAGGACTTCTAGAACACTGACTTAGAACTTTGTAAAACATATTCATCAAAGGGTTAATGCAGCATCAAAGCAAACTGAACACAATCAGCCTCATGCATTACAATATACCGGAATACAACTGGAGTCTCACTTAATACAACATTTACACAACCTGAACTATGTGCATTAGCCTGTCGTATCCACCAATAACCTTAGGCGCAAGCAATACCATGGACATTGTTTTTAACAATGAGCACCTGAATATGCTCAGTTTATTCTTCAATACTGCCGTACATAGCTAAGTCAGTATTGAGCAATCTATTTGTACCATCAAAAACCTTAATTTACATTTGTACCCAAACTAATATTCCCTCACAGCTAACTGTAGGATGATTCATTGTTTACATTACACATCCGAGTCTACATTAGTACGATAAACTTAACTCATATATGATTTCAGGAACACATTTTAGCAATTGGATTCCCCAACACAATATCACAAAACATAAAAACAAAGTATGAAACACATTTATGTAGGTTTATATGTACTAATGACGCACACGTTCACGTTCCAAGCACTGTGAAAAGAGAGAAAGTATACAGGTGCAGCTCAAAAAATTTGAATATCGTGAAAAGGTTCAATATTTTTTGTCACTCATTTCAGAAAGTGAAACTCATATATTATATAGATTCATTACACATAGAGTGAAATATTTCAAGCCTTTATTTCTTGTAATTTTGATGATTATGGCTTACAGCTAATGAAAACCCAAATTCAGTGTCTCAGAAAATTAGAATATTTTGCTTTAACATATTTTTAAAGTATCATATTTAATATTTGGTCGCATATCCTTGCTGACTTACAGCCATTTAGCCAGCCATGTGTTCCATACTGTACCAGTGTAATTTACAGCTGAATCTAGTCTCACCCCCAAATTCCCATAGAGATCAGTTCAAATGCAGAGAGGTTATAGTATCGCTTGTAACAGTACCTGAAAATAAGATATCGAGAGTCTTTTGATGTTGATTGGTCACAGACTTCAGGAAGTAACAGCATGCAAAGGATATGCGACCAAATATTAAATATGATACTTTAAAAATATGTTAAAGCAAAATATTCTAATTTTCTGAGACACTGAATTTTGGGTTTCATTAGCTGTAAGCCATAATCATCAAAATTACAAGAAATAAAGGCTTGAAATATTTCACTCTATGTGTAATGAATCTATATAATATATGAGTTTCACTTTCTGAAATGAGTGACAAAAAATATTGAACTTTTTCACGATATTCTAATTTTTTGAGCTGCACCTATAAATATGCAGGCTGTTTTTTCCTCCACCCCTAACCACTCACCTTCTGCTCCAGGATACTGGGGAGAGAATTCCCCCTGTCCATCCGCCCTCTCTGCATCTCCCCATTCTGGTGAAGGCCCCCCCCCCAAAAAAAAGTTCATACGGCAGAGAAGACCAGCAAAGAGAGTAAGATAACAGTCAACAGTACAGCTGCCAATGTAACAGCTACAAATATCACTTTAAATTCATGAGACTTCCACAAATACAAAGAGCTATAATTCCTTACAGGCGTCACACGTACTCATCATTTCCATCGGGTACAGCAGGGACATGTTTTTCATAAGCCAGATTTTGTCCCAAGCACTTTTTAGAAATCATAGAAATATATATTTTTTCTGTTGAGAGTGTTCTGACAATAACCTGTGTATTAAGAATGTTGGAAAAACAACAGGAGAACAATATGGAAAAATGGCTGCGGTTAGAGTAGACTATTTAGTCTTTCAACACACAGTGACTTGCTACAGCTAACTGTAAGTTTAAGGAAGCTGTATTTCTGAAAAAGATAAGTTTAGGACCTTAAATTACCCCCGACATGCCATTGGTATAGTTCACCCATGTATATTTTGCAGTAATATAATATGAAAGTGTGCGTGCACATATGCATGAGTAAACCAGTCTTACCTGTACACCTGCAGAAGAAAAAGAGAGCCATATAAATACAATATAAACACCACAGTAACACCATGTTCTTGTGATAATTACTGTGCAATATTGAATCACTTCACAGCAAACACAATATCAGTAATAACCAAACCGCTCAGCTTATGTAGTGGCATGTTACACAGTTATAACATATTGAAGTAAAACCAATAAAAACAGGTTGTTTTGTCTCTTACCAGGCCTTGTGATTTCATTCCCTGCGAAGGGAAACTCCGCTGACTGCAGCTGCAAATACAGACATGACATGAGACAGATTGCACACTGTGTGTGTGTGTGTGTGTGTCTGTGTGTTTGTAAGTGTGGTTTAGGGTTAGGGTTAGGGTTAGGTTTAGGAAGTCCCAATAATGATAGGAATACAAGGGTTAGGTTTAGGGCTAGGGTTACGGTTAGAGTTAGGTTTAAGACGTCCCCACAAAGATATGAATACAGGACTGTGTGTGTGCGTGTGTGAGTGAGTGTGTGTGTGTGTGTGTGTGTGTGTGTGTGTGTGTTGCCGAGTGTGTTGCCACCTTAAACATCTCCTGATCTCTGGTGACTCACAATGACGGTCAGCTTGGTTTTCCCAGAAGCGTCAGAGTCAGCACTAAAACAATCTGATTCTGCACAAAAACCTTCATATACTGACCAGCTATTCACACACACCCACACACCCATAATCCTTTTACATTTTAGTGTCGTATTAATAAACACCAAGCAACCATTTCAGCTTCCAGCTCCAACATTCCAAAATGATTGAGCAGCAGTATATCTTAGCCGTCAGGTAACCGGGCTAGCAGGTTGAACATCCGGTGGGGCTTTGCAGTGAGATACTGCACCTGATTTGCTCCAGTAAATATCCAGCTCGATAACATTTTATTCAAATGTTATTAATTGAATTTTCTCCTGCCTCAAACTCTCATCCAAACTCGGCTGTTGGAGTCACAAAGACGGGTTTTACAGTGCCCTCCACTATTATTGGCACCCCTGGTAAAGATGAGTAAAAAGGTTATAAAAATTCACTGTTTGGTGAATTAGCTTAATCTCACACTGAAAAAATTAGAAAGATCCAACTTTTAATTGAAATAAATTTATTATGAAAAAATCATCAAGAAATAATTATTTTTAACAAAACCGCGTGTGCCACAATTATTGGCACCCCTGCATTTATATATAAAATAAAGTAATAATTTTAAATATTTGGTCGCATATCCTTTGCATGTCATGACTTCCTGATGTCTGTGACCCAACAACAACAAAAGACTATTGATATCTTATTTTCTGGTACTAGTCTCACTAACCAGGTGGAGTAACCTTAGTTAGGGCTCCCTGGGATAACTGTTCATTTCGGTACCAGGACATACATAATATTTTTTAGTTTAAAGACACTTCTTCATGGTGCAGAAACATTATTTGCAAGATTCCCAGATGAGTAGCACCTTCACATGCTGGGATAGAAGATCTTAGCATCAGAGGACAATTAGATAATGCCTAGTAGCAGTAGATAGTCCTTCTCTCTGGAGTTCAGGGTCTTGCCGCCCACTATTTCATAAGCACACCCCAGTCAATGTGCGTATAGCCGAACCCATATTTTCACACAAACATCGCATTACAGGTTTTGAAATGAATGGAGTCAGATAAACTTTTTTTTGTTTTCCTACCTGCAACAAAATTTTAATCCTTTTAAATGTACAAACAGCACACACTGCTATACAGAAAGCCCCACACACTGTACAAACAGCACACACTGCTATACAGAAAGCCTCACACACTGTACAAACAGCACACACTGCTATACAGAAAGCCTCACACACTGTACAAACAGCACACACTGCTATACAGAAAGCCTCACACACTGTACAAACAGCACACATTGCTATACAGAAAGCCTCACACACTGTACAAACAGCACACATTGCTATACAGAAAGCCTCACACACTGTACAAACAGCACACGCTGCTATACAGAAAGCCTCACACACTGTACAAACAGCACACACTGCTATACAGAAAGCCTCACACACTGTACAAACAGCACACATTGCTATACAGAAAGCCTCACACACTGTACAAACAGCACACACTGCTATACAGAAAGCCTCACACACTGTACAAACAGCACACATTGCTATACACACAACCTCACACACTGTACAAACAGCACACATTGCTATACAGAAAGCCTCACACACTGTACAAACAGCACACGCTGCTATACAGAAAGCCTCACACACTGTACAAACAGCACACATTGCTATACAGAAAGCCTCACACACTGTACAAACAGCACACATTGCTATACAGAAAGCCTCACACTGTACAAACAGCACACACTGCTATACAGAAAGCCTCACACACTGTACAAACAGCACACGCTGCTATACAGAAAGCCTCACACACTGTACAAACAGCACACACTGCTATACAGAAAGCCTCACACACTGTACAAACAGCACACGCTGCTATACAGAAAGCCTCACACACTGTACAAACAGCACACGCTGCTATACAGAAAGCCTCACACACTGTACAAACAGCACACGCTGCTATACAGAAAGCCTCACACACTGTACAAACAGCACACGCTGCTATACAGAAAGCCTCACACACTGTACAAACAGCACACGCTGCTATACAGAAAGCCTCACACTGTACAAACAGGCACACTGCTATACAGAAAGCCTCACACACTGTACAAACAGCACACGCTGCTATACAGAAATCCTCACACACTGTACAAACAGCACACGCTGCTATACAGAAAGCCTCACACACTGTACAAACAGCACACGCTGCTATACAGAAAGCCTCACACTGTACAAACAGGCACACTGCTATACAGAAAGCCTCACACACTGTACAAACAGCACACACTGCTATACAGAAAGCCTCACACACTGTACAAACAGGCTCACTGCTATACAGAAAGCCCCACACACTGTACAAACAGCACACACTGATTTTTGGTAAGCCCTCTTTACTCACCCGAATCAAACCCGAACGGCCGCAGGCAGGCAGGGTGCTGGATTTGGAGCCGTTTGAAGACGACCCTGAAGGGAAAAAAAAAACATGCGTTTATACACCCTCAGCTTAGTTTATGCTTATACTGCATGTATCTATCCACATGTATTAGTCTGAATTTATATCTCTTAAATTCAGAAGGTGGAAAGTCCCGGGGTCAGAAAGTCTTGCCATGTGTTTCTTCCATCCCCGAGCTCAGCCAGCTAATTTCACAAATTAGTTTGTCTACCTCCTGGCTGAAGAATTGTGCTAATTTGCAAATCCAGGTGATTGGAACAAAATACTGGGGAGGATTTTAAATTTCTGACTCTGGACTTTCCACCTCTGCTTAAATACGTTAACTCTTAGAGTCTGTGCAGTTGCGCTCCGAGGATCGGGGGTTCGTGCCTCTGCTCCTGCCAGTTCCGAGTTTGACTGGTGCCCTGAGGGAGTGGCAATTGGCGGCCGCTCCCGGGGTGGGGGGAGGGACTCGGCGAGAAACGTCGCGCACATAACGGCCCTGGGCAAGTAGGAATCACGGTCAGGAGCTCGAGGAGTCGCGCCCTGAAGCGTGGCGCCCTCCTTCCTACTACCCGCTGATGGGGTTGTGTAGCAGAGATACTCAAGCGGTTGCTACATGGGGAGAATTGAATAACATAGGGTTCAATTGGCTACCAAATTGGGAGAAAAAGGGCAAAAAATCGGGGGGAAAAACCCTGCTAACTCCTTGGCCTGTCTGGAGTTCTCTCTGATGAATAATTAATGCCAGCATCTCAGAGAGGACAGACAACAGCCAGATCTAATCAGTGGGATTTGTGTCTCTCTTCAACAAGAAGAAAATTCTCCGGTCCTTATTTCATTATGAGATGCTGAGAGGTGGCCATTTCCGGGGTCTGGACCCAGTACATGTGTGGATGAGCCCTTAGAAATGGGGAAGTGGGCTGACATGGGGGCAGAAGATCGGGCGGGGCAATAAAACAACATTGATAATTACCCATATACATTTTTGCAACGATAACGATAAGGGGCTATTGAGGGCTATTTTCGATTGTTTCTCAACCTACACAACGTAGCTTGTATGCACAGAAATATAATATGGATGCCAATCACGCCCCAGGAATATCCCTCGACAGCCTTGTAGAAAGCCAATCATGCCGTAGGAATATCCCTATGGAGCTTTGGGGACAGCCAATCACGCAACAGGAATATCCCTTCCCAGCCTTGTGGCCAGCTAATCACACCACAGGAATATCCCTATGCAGCCTTGTGGACAGCCAATCATGCCACCGGAATGTCCCTATGCAGCCTTGTGGACAGCCAATCACACCACAGGAATATCCCTCTGCAGCCTTGTGGGAAGCCAGTCACGCCAGAGGAATATCCCTACGTACCAGCTTGTGTTGGTGAAATACACAAAAACCACTTCTCAGTATAGCCATGCATATTGAGCAATAAAGACACCAATATGAGCCGATGTGAGAGTGACAGGTCACATGACTGTTCAAGAAAAATAGAAACACATCTCTTCCTCTGTAACTGTGTGTCTAGTCCATATAAAATCAGAGGGTGTAAAGGTATGTTTCCGAGGTGTGTAAAAATTTAATGAAAACAAGGGTATCTTCACATACGTGCACAAACGCACGCGCACGCACACACACACACACACACAAACACACACACACATGGAGGCTCACCCATGTGCATGTGTGTCCTATCAGGCAGTGAGCGAGTCTTCCTGCGGAACGGAATGGTCTTGTCCATTTCCATTTCCTCTTTCAGGATCAGCTTCCCCAGGTTGGACTGGATCTGAAACGTAGATTAAAATTTCAGGGTTCAGGTTTAGACACATACAGTCACAAAGGATAAAGATATTCCCAAGACGTTCAAAATTACACAGAGAAAGTAGTATTCTGATGAATGGGAATCCGTGGGATCACTGATATAATTGTGCTCCCAGACTAAACAAGTCATATTTTTAAGGAATTTATGAATACTTCCTAGGTGGTCAAGAAAATGTATGGATGAAAATGCAGGGGCTGCTGGCTGGCTCATTCGGTTAAGGCACCACGCTGTGGCGATTGCGTCACCCACGGAATGGGAGGGTTCGGTCGGCTAGGGTTCCGCTTTCATCGCTATCTAGCGACCCCTGTTGGTCGATGGGGCGATTTCAGCCAAAGCTGCGCTCTTATGGAAACCAGTGATTTCCGCATACGAGAAGCCCTTCCTCTGACATCGCTCTATGCGAGCTTAGGTATAGCGTGAAAAGAAGCAGTTGCCAACACCAAGTGTTTCGGAAGAGAACCGTGGGTGTCTATACTCTCCCGAATCGGCAGTGGGGTTCGCAGCATGAAGGAGGCTGCAGTTGCAGATGACAGGCCATTCCAAATTGGGGGTGGGAATTGGATGTGCTCAGCCCCACGTTGGGCACTAAATTAATTTAATATTTAAATTTTAAATAAATAAATAATGCATTTTTAAAAATAAAACGGAAACATGTCAAAAAGTCACTCCTCCACCACCTTTGGTACAGTAAAACTCTACAGTAAAAAGCTACTGAGCATGAGATTATCTACATGCTTCATCAGGGGAACAGCCAATCACAATGCATTTCCCCACCTTTTGAATTTGGAAGCTCCAATCAATGCAGAGTTTAAATGCACAGAATGGTATGTGGCAGGACAGATATCTGCTTGACTGAAAAATCTATTGCTGTTTATGGGTGTTTATGGGTGCATGCATATTTCAGGGGAGCAGTGTGAAGTCAGATGTGCATGACCTCAGTAGTGTGGACATGTACAGGTGGACAGGTACTGTGGACAGGTGGTGTAGACATGTACAGGTGGACAGATACTCTGTACAGGAGGACAAGGTCCACGTGTATAAACAGTGCTGAGCAGAAAAATGCCCTCAGAAAGCTGCGTAAGGGAGTTTCCACGCAGAAATTTGTACGTGCTGCGAGAATAATACGTGCTGTGATAATCTGCGTACATCGGCACACGCTGGACACCATGCTTACGCAATGTTTGGAGCCAGTGTGATATGACGACACCATGATAGAAAGGCAGAGGGAGAAAATGCAAAACTTTGCGTAAGCAGATTTCCGACTTTCTCCTTGAGCATTCTTTTACGGATTCTTTTGCTCAGAGTTTTATACAAGTGGCCCCAGGTGTGCAGCCTGTGCCTCACCCTGTTCAGTTCCTGCTCCTGCGCTCTCCTGGACTCCTCTGTCAGATCTCCATCGTCGTACTCCTCTCCCTCAGCACCTTCTCCGCCCTTGCTCTGCCGTTTTTTCCGCTCAATTTCTGAAGGGACGGGAACACACAAATCAGAGAAGGGGTGGTGGAACATACCATTTAGAGCAGCGCGGGGGTAACTGCTCTACTGTAAAAGGGTGCGGCAGGGTGCAGGTCATACCCATGGTGGCCAGGGAGGGGGGACAGGGCCAGTACTCTGTCTCGATCTTGGAGAGCTGGTTGGGGTCTGGTGGTTGGGCAGCGGGAAATTTGGAGGATTTGATGATGGGGTCACCCCTGTGTTTGGCCTGCGTAGCGGACGCAGAGGCATCTGCAGAGAAACAAAAAGTTAAACCGATTTATAAAAATTGCCCAACCTCATGCAGTGACATCACGTGAGCCGCGTCTCACACCACCCTGTCTCAGCACAGCACATAACTATCCTGTTCACCGCACATATTTAAACAATCAGACTGTGTAAAGAGATAAACAGATTGCATACCGTGCTTGTAAATTGGTGGCTTCATGTAGATATTACTGCCGATGTCTGAAACAAACCAAGGAGCGATCAGGACTGTGGAAAGGTATGTGTGCAAGTATACATAATGAAAACACATACACACTTATGCTCAAAAGTGCTATTTTTATTTAACCTTGTGACAGTTAACGTTTCAACCGTGTTGATGTGTTGACACACGGGGTCCAGGGTTCGAATTACGCTGGTGCCCGGGAATGCCCGGCATACCTAGTTCTGGCCATGGCATACCTAGATCGATGAAAATACAAAGTTCGGGGGTGCGCCCATTTATTTCATTGAGTCACCGGCACTTATCTGTCATGAAAATAAGTGGATGTAATGTTCAGCCACACCACTAGGGGGACTGTTTTTGTTTAGCAAACATAATTATGGGATCGCACTTGTTCGGCTGTTGTTTGGTTGCGGGAAAGTCGTCTGTGTGCTAGGCGTGCAAAATTACGTCAGATGAAAATGAATAAAAAATGTCGAAACGGAAACAAATAGACTTAACAAAGTTTGGTTTTACAAAAAGGTCAAACAACGACGAGAAAAATGGAAAAGAAAGTGAGAAATTGGCGCAGATTACAACGAGCGTGGTTAGCAAAGTCAGTGCTAATGTCAATCTAGCTAACGTCAGCATAGCCAGTACATTAAGATAGACAAACATTTCTCAGTTCTGACACGCGCAGGCATAGAAATTGTTTCAATGTTAAGGTACCTAAATATACTATGTAGCCATCTAGCCTATTTGTTCTGTTCTTGATTGAAATGTCTTAGAATGCATTGTTATGAAATTCCACTCGGCTCCACAATGGTACGTGATAGCGAAAGTGCTCTAAAATACAAATGTGCTGCTCTAATTTGTACAGGATAAAAAAACATACAGGTTCTTGAAGACGTGCGTTCAAAATGTTTACTTTGTTCAAGTTTGTTGCAAGGTTATGGCAGGTAAATATATCTGTGCTGTGAATTAATGTAGCCTAGCCTTGTCGGTTGCCAGGTTTGTGTTGATGACGTCATATTGAAATACTGCGCTCCAGAAAAAAAGCACTACACCACTGTGGGTGGGCACCCCCGAAAGCTTCGGGGTAATTCGAACACTGACGGGGTCTTCATCAAAACCTGATTTCGAAATGCAAACGATTAAAAAGACCCCTTTGTCTTTAGAGCATAATTTAGTCATCCTTGCCGACCTTCCAAATTTTCCCGGGAAAATCCCGAAATTCACTGCCCTCACCCGGTGTCACTATTCTCCCGTAATTCTTCTATTTTATGACAAACTTTCAACATTTATCAGTGTTTCCCCTAGTTTAGGAGATAATCTCTGGTGATGTGATGTGTTGAATATAGCTTGCAGACTCAAAACGCAAGCAGTCGGGGTAACGTTAGCCATAACACGCTGATGGCATAACATAAATCATAAGTGGTAAGTGGGCGTGTCTGTGACTGGCTAAGTGGGCGTGTCTGTGGCTGGCTAAGTGGGCGTATATGTAGGTGGGTAAGTGGCCGTATCTGTGGCTGGGTAAGTGGATGTGTCTGTGGGTGTGTCTATGGGCGAGTAAGAGAATGTGTCTGTAGGTGGGTAAGTGGGCGTGTCTGTGGGCGGTACCTGGCCGGTGAAAGTGCTGCACAGGGCCCATGGTGGCGCTGATTTTGCGGGTTGGAAGCGAATCAGAGGACTCCTCTGGCAAATCCCTCAGCTCCCTCCCTGAGCTCTAGAGAAAAAAAGGTTATGGTAAAGCACTGCAGCAGATCACTGCAAAACCTAGGCAGAAACACATTGTTTCTGAATATCAACACCAATACTATTACAATATAGCCAAATATATTTAAAAGTATTTTGAACTAATCAGTCTTAACTCATTCAGTGCCGCAGGCGACTTAAGTCGACAAAAATACGACCGGTCTAAAGTGCTGAGGGCGACTAAAGTCGACCACAGTCGTCTTTACTCTGCTACACCGGTCAGGAAAAATTTAACAATGACCAATTTACAATTACGTTTTTTTACCCGGAATTGCATGGAAATGGAAATATTAGATGGAAGTTATATTTATCCCATCCCATGTTAAAAAAAAAACCTCATGTTGAACCAGCTAAACCAAATCGGGGCGCGGAAATAAAGCGTCACCGTTAATTTGTACCAACACGCCTCGGCGCAAGTGACCAAGATTATAAAGAAATTGAAGACAATCAAGTGGACAATATAACAAACTACTGCTGTGCTACTGTCTCAGTAACGGGAGAAAATGAACAAACGCACTTGATCATTGCGGGAGTGAATTACACGGTATCAAAACCAAATTGGCATAAGCGAAGGTTCCGCTGTAACGCAATTGGCGCTACAAAACATGCTGTTTTGTTTTGTTTGCTTTACTCCCATAGCTTTCAGTCATTCCACGATCGTTTGGTAACAGTTTGAGTCATGGGCAGTAGCCCATCAATGAGTTTTATAATTTCCCTTTCCTGGTTTTATTTAATAATTGTCTGATTTTCACTTCTGTCAAGTTATTTCCCATGTCTCTTGCAGTGACCATCGTTTGGTGGTACCATTTTTTAATTATTAATTTATTATAATTTTTTTATATGCTAAATTGGGCATCCCTACATTATTTTGCGAAATATTGGGAGGAGGTCATGCAAATAGATTACTTTAGCACGTGTAAAGTCATTTACTATCCCCGAAAAGAAGTTTTGAAAAGGTATTTTAGGGTGAATTTTAGTACAAATGGAAATCAGGTATTAAAAAACATAGAATCGATAATATAACAGCTCTAATTGTAGCAAGACACATATGGGTGTGTTTGGAATATCCAGAAGTGAACCTTCTGAATGATTGTGTAACAATGGGTGTTAACTAACTGGGCCATTCTAGTTAACTTTCAAAATACCCAAGAAGAAAATTTGTGGATACATCACAAACAGAAAGAATACATTTTGTAATCATGAAGCAAATATAATTACATAATAATGTTACATAATACAAGAGTAACTAGCATTTGACTAACAGGCAATACAACGTATATTACAACAGTGAATAACAAAGCAAATAAAAACTTTATCAAAATAAAACCCATGATCACATGGAAATGTGATTTTATGTGACAGTAATGTTGCGAGTAGGCTTAGTGCTCGTAAGCATAGTTATGATCATTTCAGTCCTGACAAACATAATTATGTAACTCCCGGCAGAAACTAAGAGACATCTATTAAACGGTTTGTTATAAACCGGCAGCTTATTCAGTGTAAATGTCCTACACTGTAAAAATACCATAAAAAACGGCAACATACCTGTCAGTCTTTTCACCGTTTTCTTAAATTTAAATATGGTTGTTTGCGGCTGGAGTAATTTACATAATGACTCTTAGTTGATCACCCGCAAAGTTTGAAATGATAACGCGTGCAAATACTTTGGCTGCTCCTGTAAAATAACACCCCTTATTTGCGATCTTAGTAAATCAACCCTAAGTAGCACTGAAAATAAATAGTTTATATTTCCATCAATATTGTTTGACGTTGTTCTAATAGTGAACTGAACCAGAAGGTGTCTTATTTAGTGCCACCTATCCTCATTAACAAATGTTCAATAGGTAAAATAATGTGTTTTATTAGAAGTTTGCACATTGACAAGATCAATCTAAAAAGAATTTCTGTCGGCAGCCATATTGGCTTTGCACTGCTGAGGCTTAGTATTCCAGAACCCTCTGGCATTGAATGAGTTAAGTAAGACTTCACACTTATGCCAGAATTGTGTCTTGATAATGAATGTGAGAGTTAAAAGCAATGAAACAGCAAAAGAAGGCAGCTGCATTAGGATGCGACTGTGGTACAGTGCAGCTTTCAGGAGAGACACATGTCTTAGCAGGCTGATTTATGGCGGATCAATACAGTTTCCTGCCCTGATAGCTAAGTGGCTCTTAGCAAAGCCTGACACCAGTCCTTTAAGTTCTTAATGTCATAGCTCTGGAGCTTTCATCTGATGTGAAAAACCACAGAGAATTCAAGCATCAAATTCGCTATTCGTTGAAGAGCACTATAGGCCCGCATAACAACAATCGATACACTAAGATTACAAAAACACAATGAAATTTCACTGGTAAGAGATTAAAGCATTATGCATATTTTTATATTCATAGTTTTACTGAATGTATTTATTTAGTTATAAAGCAAAAGCACAAGATGCCTTGGTGTACAGGGAATGCCACATTGCTCGGCCCATGTTGAATTTTTCAAACAGATTTTGGCTTACCAAAGAGTTGGCAAACCCTTTGAGCAATTCTTCAAGTGTAATTTAATTTTTTCCTACCTATTGACTCAGTTACTAGTGCTTAAGAATTTATCTTTTGTTACCAGACACCTAGACAGGTACAGGATGGATACACAGGCAAGCTATTGGCAAGGTGTGGCTGTAAGGTATGGTAGATACAAAACAGGATTATAGATGAGTATGGAATTATTCTGGACTAAATTATAAGTATGATCGGCTGGTTATGCCCAGGATTTGTTTTTGTATGTTTGCCATGCCCATGTTATGCCAAACTAGCACTTATCTGTCCATCCCAGATCCCTGTCACCCTTCAGACTTTTCCTCTCCCTCTTCTCTTTGTAGCAAGGTTGGCCGTACTCTATAGTCCAGTGAAAATTTACAGTCCAAATTTTGTACCAAACAGGAAATGTGAAATGTTTTCTACTTTGAAAGTGAAAATACACCAATTTAAATTGGTGCTGAAACAGGTTCTTATATTGTAGCTATACATCTTAATTAAAGTTAATAATCAATGATAAGTGTTAAGCGGGATCTAATTATATTAACTCACTCCCTGATACCTCTTGTATATGCATAAATTCTGTTTGTGGAGTTGGCTTTTACTGTGATGCTCCATCATTGAAGTGTGGGTGTGATGCCTGTCTGTAGCTGACAACTGTTAGTAAAAACAGTCTTGTCTGTCTTTTAGTCTGTCTTGCACTCTCAAAAACAAACAAAAATATTATTATTGAAACATTATTATTAAATTATTAAACACTGTTATCCAGAGTGACTTACGCAACTTTTAGCATTTTTACATAGTATCCATTTATAAAGCTGGATACATACTAAAGCAATTCAGGTTAAGTACCTTGCTCAAGGGTATAACAGCAGCGTTCTACCTGGGAATATAACCTGCAACCTCTTCGTTTGCAAGCCCAGTTGCTTACCCATAATGCTACACCACATTAACTCATTTCTCATTGGTGAGGATTTACTAGAGGTATATGCACACAGACAAACAAGGAGTCAGTGAACAAATTGAACAAACTGAATGAATAAGAGGAACTGGGTTGGTCAGTTGCAAACTGCTTTCTCAGTTGCTGACATTTAATTTCAATGTATTACAGTGCCTACAGAATGTGTTATGCTGTAAATTGTATAGATGTGTAATGTAGTCTAGGAGCTAGGCTATAAACCCAGATGCCTCAACTTAACATTTAACTTGGCATCATTTTGATCCACATACAATCCACAAGTGAAATTAACACTGTCAAACTGACAAATATGGCTTTTTACTCAAATGTCCAATTCACAAGTTCAGATTTTTTGATTGATGTTATAAAAAATAAAAAATACAAATAATAATAATAGTAATTATTGTCATTATTGTGACAAGCAGGCTAGATCTAATCCAGTGGCTGTACTGAGAGTAACCAAAGTGCTCTGAGACAAATATACTGGTGAAACTGCTAAACTGGCTGCTTGTTTGTTAGCTAGTGAGTCTGGGGAGAAGTCACAGTTTCTGTTATTCTAGTTGCAGAGGACATTGTTTGTGCGCCTCAGGGTTTGCTATTGGGATTTAGAAGATCAAGTTGGTGTCAAAATCCAGTCCTGGAGGGCTGCAGTGTCAACTGGTATTAGGTATTTTTTAGCACCAGTGATTCATTTAAGTCACTGATTGGCAACATAAAATGATAACATAAAAGTGACTGCTCTTTTTATGGAATTAAACTAACTAATTATTTTTTACATCATTTTTATTTCCTAAAATAAGATATAAGATGTATAGATTTTTTTAAAAATATAAATGTGTACAAATGTAGCACAAGCAACGAATTGAGATGTCAGGCGTCTTCAGCTTGGACATCAGCTAACTTCCTCCTATGAGGATTCACTGAGCAAACATTGTGCTGAAAGAATGCTGGCTATATATCCGGTGCATTGTTAGCTAATGAAAAGACAGGCCAGAAGCACTAGCTTAGGACTCTTACCCCTGGGGAGGGTGGGGGTGAGATGGAGTGGGGAGACATGGATCTCTGTGAATGACAAGAAAGAGAGGGAGGAAGGGAGAGAGTAGAAAGAGCGATCAGCACATCATTTCACTGAGAAGAATTCAATGATGCTAACGTTAGTGAGAACTAATCACATATTACAAATCATTCAATACATTTTGAACAGTGAAACAGGCAGTATGGTTCTTTCATCCAAAATAACACCTGGAAGCTTTATATCCAGAAAAGGTCAGTACAGTAACTATGCAGGCTTATAACTGACAGGTCAGTACAGTAATCATGCAGGGTTATAACTGACAGGTCAGTAAAGTAAACATGCATGGTTATAACTGACCGGTCAGTACAGTAACCATTCAGGGTTATAATGGACAGGTCAGTACAGTAACCATTCAGGGTTGTAACTGAGAGGTCAGTACAGTAACCATTCAGGGTTATAACTGAGAAGTCAGTACAGTAACCATGCAGGGTTATGACTAACAGGTCAGTACAGTAACCATGCAGGGTTATGACTAACAGGTCAGTACAGTAACCATGCACAGTTATAACTGACAGGTAAATACAGTAGCCTTGCAGGGTCACAATTGGCATGGGAAAGATTGAGTGCAGTAAAAGCGGGTGACCTCTCGGCTCCTCGACCGCTCGACTCGATCCAGAGAGGAGATACTGAAGTGGGGCTCATAGACCATCCAGTCTGGTCTCTCCACCTCCAGAATGGCTTTGTCTTTGGGGATGGCAGCCAGATCCTTGTATCCAATCATCTTCCTGTCCAATTTTGTCTGGGGGAGGGGAAAAACAGAGCGAGATTTAGAGAGGGCATCATGTTTAAACGGCTCATATGTACAAAAAAATACGTACATATGCGCATGCCAGTTTCCCTGCCATCAGAGTCGCCAATTCCCACAGTCTCAAAAATGTGAGTATGCATGAGTCATACCCTGCGTAGATGTGCGCATGTGTTGACGTCAAGTTTGTTTTTATAAACCACAAAACCGTGGGGAAAGTGTCGTACAGATTTTATTGTACATAAGCACGTATGTTTATACATGAGGCCCAGAGAGAACAGAGGAAAGGTGCACATTATATAAGGTGCAGTGGGTAATGCTTATTGAAAATTACAGACCTGCTATCATCAAAAAAAAAAACAGCCTAAAATAGTTTAGGCATATTTCTGCTGCTGTTTAAGTTTAAACCTCCAGATTCACAGGTTGCCATTGGGGACTGCTGGTCTTACCACAATGGTGACGGCTGGAGACCCAGGGGCGCTTGGACCCCGAGAGGATAACCTGCTTCCTGGGCCGGTCCCTGTCTCCTGTCCCATAAAAGCAGGGGTCAGAGGTCAAAGGTCACACCAACACAAAACATGGCACGGCTTTACATATCCCAATATTTAAAACTAAAAAGGGTGTACTTTTTTCACATCACCGTGCACACGTACACACACTTAACACGAACAAGCTTTGTATGTGAAATACACAGTAAAAGTATCTGCTGTTTAAAAAGGACATGACGCACTCGGTAATGTGGCTCTGGTTCATAATTATTTTTATTTTTTTTACCTTAGATAAGATATGGCCCTACATTCAAATCTCACATCAACCCATAATTGCTATAAAATTGAATGAAAGTTTGCTTTTTTTGCACTAGGGCGTAGCCATCTTGGAACAAGGTTATGACGTCACTATGTTGGTTCAGCTCGGCTGCTCAATGTATTTCTATGGGTAAATAGCTGTCTTTCAATGAGCTCAACGATGTATCGTGAAGAAAAAAACAAAACACAAAACGCACAGACGGTCCTTTTGTATTGACCCGGGATGCTCTAACGAGTATTACCGAACCAAACGTGTACATTTTCATGAACCGCCTAACTAGCTACGTTGGTTCTATACTGCTACCAGTCAGCCAGCTCATCTCTTCTGATAGACCGTAATGGTTTTGCCCTCCCACGCAACCACAGCGTCTGGCTTCAGTCGGTTTGTTGATCACTACAGACCACACAGTTCTGTGCTGCAGACCCGTCGCCCCGTCCCACAGGTGCACTCTGCATTTTAGAGCAGCCAGCCAGCGGCGCAGCAGTTGAAGTCTCATCAGAGGCAGTTCGTGAAAATGTACACGTTTCGTTCGGTAATACTCATTAGAGCATCCCAGGGCAATACAATTTTTTGAAATTTCAATACAGGGCCCTATCTTATCTAAAGTAAAAAGCAAACGAACCAGAGCCACATGACCGAATGCTTCATGTCCCTTTTAAATGTAGCATGTGTTGATTAGAAATGATCACGTGATATCATGATATTTCCGCATTCATTTTTAGCTAATAAAAATACAGTGGGAAATGTGCGCTGCCATTGTACTTTAAATATTTATTTGTCACATCATGTAGGGAGCATCTTATGCACACTCATTGAAGGTGAAAATTCACGGCAGGATATGTAGCCTACATTCACAACCAGTCACAAGAGCTCACTACCGGGCAAACTGATGCATTGTAGTAGTGGGGTTTACCTTTTCCATGCTTACAGAGGGATTTCTTAATGTGTCAGTCAGATGGTTCTGTGAAAATAGACCAGAGGATTAAAAAAGCACATTCATTAAAAAACAGAACGCTAGAAAGGGAAAGATCCTATGGGCGAGTTAGTGAGTGTCAGGCAATGGATCCAATCAGAGAAAGACCTGTAGTATCAGAACATGTTTAATCTAAATTCAACATGTTTAATACGGCTTCGTTTTACACATCACACATTTCACACGTCAAATACTGTTTCATTTCACTCATCACACATTTCACAATTAGGCAGTCATTCCACCATGAAGCCTTCTCTTGGTTGATGACAGAGGCAGGCTAAGTAGGCCTGGGTTTGGTTAGTACTGAAAAGAAACAATGCTTGGTTTGGTTAGTACTGAAAAGAAGCAGTGCTTGGTTTGGTTAGTACTGAAGATAAGCAGGGTTGGGCTTGGTTAAGATAAGCAAGACTGGGTTTGGTTAGTATTGAAGCTAAGCACGGCTGGGTTTGGTCATTACTGAAGCTAAACGGGGCTGGGCTTGGTTAGTACTGAAGATAAGCAGGGCTGGGTTTGGTTAGTACTGAAGTTAAGCAGGGCTGGGTTTGGTTATTACTGAACATAAGCAGGGCTGGGTTTGGTTAGTACTAAAGATAAGCAGGGCTGGGATTGGTTATCCATACGGAAAACCCATATAAATAAATATATTTGAAATAAATACATTTCCACATATTTATATGTATTTAATATAAATATGTAAAAATATATTTTCAAAAATATATTTAAATTCAATTTTAACCATTTTTAAATATTTGTCACATATATTTAAATGTATTGATACCATTGAAGTTCTCGTTGGCTTTTCTCCAGGTAGGATTTACATATATTTGTTTTCAGTATACATAAATATATTTATTCCAAGTACATGCAAATATATGTAATCTGTGCATTTTCATGTATTTCTGTTTGATACATATAAATATATTCACTCTCCTTGTATTTGATTTTATTTATTTCCAATATATGTAAATGTATTTATTCTCAATGTGTGTAAATATATTCATTCTCCTTATATTAAAATCTATTTATTCTCAATATATGTACAATTATTCATTCTCTGTATATGTAAATATATTTAATTTCTCAATATTGCACATTTTGTCAGCATATCTGCAATTCCTTTCAGGATCTGCGATACAATAAAATAAAATCTTAAAGAAAGGAATTCAACGATTTCAGTTGGTACAAAAATCTAAAATTTATTTATTTAACAGAAAATATCAATTAACACAATGCATAACATGCTAATCAGATCGAACAAGGGCATAAAAAAACAACAACAATAACATAAAAAACCTAATATAGCCTACAGTGTAATATACAATGGGAATTGGCGGAGCTGTAAATTACGCTGATATAGTATGGAACACATGGTTGGCTAAATGGCTGGTAATTTACAACTGAATGACAGCAAGAATAAGGCAGCCGGATTGCACAAGACAGAGACACATAGACACACACATTACATTACATTAAAGCACACTAGTCGCCACTTCTCTTTCTATGATGAAACCTCGACTCAGCTAACTTAAAGGAGAAGTTCGGTATGTAGCATGTTAAGCCCTGTTAAAAGGTTATTTACAATCATATACAACGGTCCATATCAACATTTTGACGAACTTTGCAGTCTTGAGATATATTCTTTATTGCTCATGTCACAGCTAACTTACACAATGGATCTGGACGGACATATAGAAAATCCTTCAAAAAACACCATAAACTCTCGTTTTCAAAGACAGAAAACTCTGTTGATGTTCTGACACAAAAAAATGTCGCAAAGTATGCTTTGTATCGGGTTTTATTAATCATTTTATTAAATCCACTGACTGGAAGTTTACAAACGTATGGCTGTACGGCGACTGAAAATAGTTATATAAATTTTTAAACGGTTATTTAAAACATTACAAGACACCAATGACCACACCGTCTTTGAAAAGAATAGTTGATGGTGTTTTTTTGAAGGATTTTCTATATGCCCGTCCAGATCCATTGTGTAAGTTAGCTGTGACATGAGCAATAAACAACATCTCTCAAGAATGCAAAGTTTGTCAAAATGTTGATATGGACCTTTGTATATGATTGTAAACAACATTTTAACAGGGCTTAACATGTTAAATACCGAACTTCTCCTTTAAGAGTTCACGGCCTGCCCAAGCTGCCCATGCGTTGCCTTCTCGTGGCGTTTCATCACAGCATCTGAAAAACAAAAGAATAAGAGACATGCATTCACAACCCATTTGTGATCTCAGAGATAAAAGGGGTAAATGAACCAAATAAGGCAAATCAACATGAGTGAGATGGAATGAGACAGAGGTCTCATAAGCATATGCATTATTAGGATAATTTGACCCTTCCTGATGGTGAATTAAGGTGAATTGAGGTGTGGCAGTGCCCAATTAGACAACCTGGAACTTGACCCTTGTCTACAAGTGCAATGTCCATTAGACCTAGATTTTGGATTCCTGATGACATAATTAACTTACCCATGATAGCTTTAACCTTTGTGTGATCCAAGCCATCTTTTGCCTCCAACCCTCCTCCTTCGATTTCCCACCTAGGTATGGAAGCATTATTTGTGGAAGAAACATTGGCAACATTTACAATACTATCAATCAATGTCTGCAACTGTACTTCTAAGGTTACTCTGCAGTAATGTGTCGATGTTGAATAATCTGAGCAGGAGACATCTTACCATCGCTGTGGGGGAGTTGGCATACACTGCCGCCCTCCACACATTTTTGGGCACATCCCTGTTTCAGGGTGGATTTCAACCTGAGGGTACAACATCAATTGAAATTAATACTGCTAGTCGTGGGGTTAACCCCCACCCTAAAAAATAAATAAATAAATACACACACATACTGTAAATACATACAGTGCAGTCCATAAGTTTTTGGACAGTGACACAATTTTAGTTGTTTTGGTTCTGTGCTCCCGTACATTGAATGTGAAATGGACCAGTGACTATGATGTTAAAGTGCAGACTTTTAGCTTTAATTTGAGGGTTTTTGCATCAATACCGGGTGAACCGTGCAGCAATTGTAGCCATTTTAGAGGACGAAAAGTACCTGGACAAATTTACAAACTTAAAAGAAGTCATCCTATTTCATTTGGTTGCATATCCATGTATGCCATGACTTCCTGATGTCTGACCCAACGTCAAAAGACTTGGGTCAAACAAGCCTCAAACCATCACCCTGCTGTCAGATATACAGTAGAT
Organism: Ilyophis sp. 1 JC-2022; assembly: GCA_022702515.1. NCBI lineage: Eukaryota > Metazoa > Chordata > Actinopteri > Anguilliformes > Synaphobranchidae > Ilyophis > Ilyophis sp. 1 JC-2022. The sequence continues at coordinate 41,614,904 of CM040394.1, forward strand.
GTGGATGGATCACTTTAAGGGTTTCTTTTCCTAACTTATTTTTCCATAGAGCTCAATATGAAAATTAGTCAGGAGAAACAACCCTTCAAGTCAGGGCCGGATCATGGTCCCGTCATTTTTTAATGTCCACTCACCCTGGCAGTTTGTCACTGGCAAAGTTAGAAAATCCAAAGTGCCACAAAAACATTGGGGAGCACTGACTGCAGATTAAGTGCCTGCAACATCTCAAGCTATTTAGCACTTCTCCCCCTCAGAGTCAGACATGAAAGACTTGAATTGGATGAGTTTGTTGGCAAAGTTCATGTCCAGGTCAGATGAATATGCAGTGGAGAGTGCATTTACCTTTTCCACTATGACATCACTGTTAGACACCTGATCTGACATAAACAGTACTCCAAAGAGACTGGTCAAGCACTTGTAAGCATCCAAGCGATGTTCAAGGCAGGCCACTAGCTTATCAATGACCACATAAAATGTTTCTATTTTGAACGTCTCCGTCCCCTCAAGTGTCACACCTGGCTCTGAACTCTCATCTGAAAATGTTTTGCGTTTCCTCTTTCCCTGAAGATCATGCTTATATGACTGAGAGACACCTGTCACATTTAAGGCTGCCCTTTCAAAAGCCTCAAACTGGTCTCCCTGTCCCGCCACAAAATCCCTCAATGAAAACAAAAGCTGTGCTGCTGAAATGTGAATGTCACTTTTCTGTCGGTGCATGCTTGTAGCGTGGAACTGGTCAAGTATGACATCCCAGAAATGTGCCATGAACACCATCTCTAAGGTGTCCAATTTAGCACATAGTCCAGTGGCCTCAATTCGAGTATTTCTTTTCTCATTATGATCATTGCACATACCACCGAAGGCCTCTCTAGTGTGGGTGTAATTTTTCCACAGTGCCTTGGTTGACTCTGCCCGAGCACTCCACTGAGTACTGGACAGCGATTTTGACACATTTGTCTTGAAAAGACTTTCCCCCCCCCATGTGTTGTGTGAGAAGAAAAAATGTGTACAGTGACTGCAACATGTTAAAAAACTCAGCCTCTGGGCTACTGCCACCTATGGTGTTAACACCAACTAAGTTAAGTGACATACTCTATCAGAGGGTTTTTTTTGTTTCAGGTGGGCCTGTAACCCATTGTATTTTCCTGACATGTTGCTTGCATTGTCATATGACTGACCTCTACAGTTTGAGAGGTCCAACCAAAGGCCCTCCACCATCAAAGTTACACAGTCTGCTAAACTTTTACCAGTGTGGCTGTCAATTGGCTCAAAGCCCAGGAATCGCTCTACCACATTCCCGCTGCTGTTAACAAACCGGAATATGAACGTCCACACGTGACAGGTCTGGGGTGGAGTCAACAATTATTAAATAATATTTGGCATCCCAAATCTCATCTGTTATTGTTTGCCAAGTTTTCTGTATACCATTTGCTGTTGAGGGTTCGCCTTCAAAGAATGGCTCTGGGGGAGTGCCAAAATTACTGAAAACTGAACTAGTGCTAGTTCCTTCCTCACAGCTGACAATAGTGCTGCTGTCATCATTATTACTATCAGAGGGTTTTTGAAAAAAGTTGGCAATGAGTGGAACACTTTGAAGCAAAACGGCCTCTCTTGCCTCCTTTTCTTTTTTGGCTTTCCTTTTGGAAGCACCACTATTCCAACGTTTGTGGTCCATATTTCAGAACTAGTATGCTATTTATATAAATATATTATAGAGGATAAATGATCAGTTTAACGTTATGTCAAAAAATATGGCTAAAATATTGTTGTTTAACCGCTGCTCTGTGATTGGGATATTTAGGAGTTTCATTCTGTAACGAAGATCGCAAACTTTGAATGAGTTAGTTACGCTCCTAGTGTTTTATAAAGCTGCACCGTAACGTTTGCGTTTGGTTTTTGTATTATCAGAACAGTTTCAACTGTCACAATTCTCCCCCTATCTCATTTAGCCTATACATTTACATGGAAGAAAGACGAGATCTTTAACGTTTCCTGACCATTTTAGGAGGCAAGCTGGCTCCTCTTTTTAGCTGAAGATGACAAAGATTGAAGATTATCATTTAGCTAATTTAGGTTAGTTATTCGCTTTCCAAATCTAGGATACATGTGCGTGACCAAGCAGGCAATCGTTATCAGATTAGTCTACCGCCAATCAAAACATTGTAGTTTTACACTCGTAGTTGGTTTTGCCATAGGCTCCCGAGGGAAGTCCACACACTCTGCTAATCTGTTGAATAGTTGATCATTTCTGAAGACGGATAACAAAATGGAGAGCTTACGCGAACACATTTTCTATTGATTTTTAAATGATAGTAGCTTAAATTAGTTTTTAAAAAAATTACTTTTACATTTTATATTTTTAGACTCTGCCTGCTAGCATGCGTTGACTGAATGAAAAACGACAATGCACATTTTTTTTATTGCTATGCGTAGCTGTCGGGAATACATTCTGGAATCGATAAGAGAATTGATAAGCTCGAAAGCAAACGATTCCGAAGAATTTGGACAAGTTGGAACCGGTTCCTAACGGGTTCCCACCCCTATTGGTCACGGTGGCCCGGGGGCCCTAGTGGTCAGCTCATGCTTTAAGCCCCAGGGGCCTTGGGGCCCTCACACTGTAAGTGCTGAGGGGCCCAGGGGCCCTAGTGGTCAGCTTATGTTTTAAACACCAAGGGGTCTGGGGGCCCTCACATTGTAAGCACTGAGGGGTCTGGGGGGCCCTAGTGGTGAGCTCACATTTTAAACACCAAGGGGCCCGGGGGCCCTCACATTGTAAGCGCTGAGGGGTCTGGGAGGCCCTAGTGGTTAGCCCACGCTATAAGCACCCAGGGGCCTAGTGGTCAGCTTGTACTGTGCGCACTGAGGGCCCTGGCATTCAACTTCCTTCGGAGGTCTTGGGCCACGCACCGCGCGCAAGCCTAAAAGCAGTAACCTTCCAGAGACAGGCGACTGCATCAGAGCCAGAGGAGCGCATTTTTTATTTTTTTATTTTATTGGCAATCATATCAGAAAAAATTACGATGCCAATAATTCGAAAAATGACGGATATCGGCCAGGCCCTTATTATCGACCCCCTACTTCAGACCCTTGATGACTTACAGCCATTTTGCCAACCATGTGTTCCATACTGTACCAGCATAATTTACAGCTGAATCTAGTCCCCCCCTGCCCCCCCCCTCAGAAATGCCTGTGAAGCCATTTGTACCAAACATTATAGTATCCTACATTATGGGCTATGTATAAAAAGTGCTGTAATTTCTACACGGTGAAACCAAAATGTATAAAAAATACCCTTTAATAAAAGCTGAGAATCTGCAGAATTAACCACATGTGAATTTTTTGATTACAAATCTAAGATTGTGTAGTATTGAGCCAAATGAGGTAAAAAAAAAGTATTTTGTCCCAAACATTATGGAGGGTACACTGTACACACACAAATATGATACATATAAAACCTACCCAGTACTAACACCAAACAACATCAAACTTGATCAAACTTACCCCACAACAACCCCGTCCAAAAAACAGTCAACATTACAGTAGTTTGGGGTAAGGTTTAGACTAGTTAGAACAATATGGTAGCCTGACTTACGGTATTGCCTTCTGTATTTTCCAGGGCTGGCCCAGGGTAATGCCAGGACTCTGCCTTAAGCTTGTCAAGAATTTGTTGAATAACTTGAACAGCCTCCTGTATTTTTAGGGCTCCTAAAACACAAGAAAATTAGATTAGCTAGCTAGAGAAAGACAGAAAGAAAAATACAGAGAGGTATAGACAGACAGATAGAGGGATAGATTGATACAGAAAAAGCTAGAGGGATAGAGATAAAAGCAAGATAAATAGAGAGGGTGAAAAGAGGTAGAAAGGGCAATAGAAAGAGATAGAGAGGGACAGAAAGAGATAAATAGGGAGACAGAAAGAGAAGGCGAGAGAAAGAAAGATATAGAGGGATAGAAAAAAGGGAGCGATAGAGAAATAGAAACAGATAGAGGATATTCTATAGTATATACCTTACTCTCTTTAACCTCCTGGACATCCTATCTGAGTTGATGCATCTCTGATGGCAAGACCTGTTTAGTCAATGATCTTGTCTAAAAATGTGCGCTCCTGAGCGACCTTCTCTGTCTTTGCCTTGATATGTAAATACACAAAATCAGTATCACTTTTCTTAATTCGTGAAATAGAGGGAAAGCAAGTAATATTACCAATAAGTTACCCACCAGTTTATGAGCTGGCTCCAGTGTCCACTTTGAAGAAGAGATGTGCACGGCCTGAACCCTGTTGTATTTTGGATTAGGCTTCAAGGGCCTTTTTGTCAGAGGCTCCCCGCCCCTCTTCATCAGGCATTTCCATTTCAGCCAGGTAGGCCTCCAGTATTGATTCTCTCCATATAATTGTTAAATACACAAAACATATCTTGGATAACACTGTGGACATTTTGGTCTTATATTACTGTCACTTGCTAGCAAATGTTAGTTAGTTAATTAATAAACTTAACGTTATGCAAACTAGTTAGCTTCTGGTTCAGGTAACGTTAACTCAACTAGCTAACTAACATACGTTAGCGTAGCTGCGCCTAATCTCGCCACCTGATCCCAAACTCGCCATTCCGCTAGAGGCGCTATATCATCTATATCCATCTATAGATCACGTTGATTGTAATAAATTCCATTGGCAATAGAAATTTAATGAGGCGACACGAACGATGTTTGCGGTTTTCCTGTCCCCTCAGAAAACAAACGTCTTCCATTCATTACCAAGGCTGTCAAAAAACTGAGAAACATTAAGGAAGCCGAAATAGACTCAAATAAACCAACATGAGTTGAACCTATTGGTTTCAGTTCATTGGGCAAGTAGGCTACATTTTCGCATTTTGGAAATGTCCTTGTTGAATCTCGTCAGAAGCGCTTCTGTCTCATCATAGCGCTCTTCTATTGTTGGGTCATGATGAATTTGTATTTGATCTTCGAATTTGATGTTGTTCCCATTATATTTTTATGAGCAAATCACAAATTAATAAATGGAATACAATAATAAGTTATTAAGTGATTGATTAAAATCACATATTATTATTTGGTTAATTAATCAATTCTGCATGATTCCGATGTCAAGAATATTTGATACCATCCAATAAATAAATACTTTCCATAAACTTATAGGGTGAAGTCAGAAAAAGTGGGACATCAGGTAAAATGGGACATAAGATTTTAGGTATTGTGCTCTTTAAATATAAACATTCAATGACTTAATCTGGTGTTAAGTTATTGCGACAGGGGTACTTGGTGATGGGCAGGGTTAAACCTTCAGCGCAGATTCATTTGAATAGAGAAGCCCTGGCTCTGATAATAACGGTACTAAACTCACAGATTTATTAACAACCTATCACACTATTACAATTTCATTCATATGCAAAATGCATTTGCTTTCTTTAAAAATGTATTTTTAAAGGCAGGGGTTGTGAAAAAGTGGCGATATTAGGCACAGCTACACTACCTCGGCAGATTTTTTTATGTCTCTATGTCTTACTCAAAATGCTATTTGTGTGAAATTGCATTACATTAAAAGCTAGCTAAATTTCGTCAGGAAATGGATTTACTGCGACAGAGGGGAAACAGCCATTTAAACCACTTACCAGCTAAACTGGCCAGCTATCCTTCGGTTTTTTGTCTTTTTGCCTTGAACAACATAAAAATGCCGTCATCGTGGTGGTCTCTCCCATCTGCGTACTCCTCAATATTAAAATCCCTACATTTCACTATGGCATACATTTTTTATTACCAAAACATGACGAAGCAGTCGTCAAAGTCTTCTCGCCAGTCGCCACCAATTAACGGTTTTCTAGTGTAACGTTAAGGCGCGCGAGGGTTGTTAACGAAAGTTACGAATATAACTACGGTTCTATGAATTCTGGATGACCGCCAGAGGCAGTGCTTAACACTGGATTTATCCATCTCGCGGCACGCGACAGGTCGAGACTTTATACCAACAAAGTAATGTGTGACCCAGGATGATGTTGGACGGTGACGTCTCCTCTATAAAAACCCCTGTCATCTTGGGAACCGTCCCAACAGAATCTTCTCGCCAAGATTCAGAGTAACAGGAAACTCTGGCGGTCATCCAGAATTCATAGAACCGTAGTTACATTCGTAACTTTCGTTCTATTTAATTCTTACTGACTGCCAGAGGCAGTGCTTAACACTGGATGACTTCTAACAACAAGGTCACGAGAAAACATCACTTACTCTTAAGAAGAGGTTGAAAGCCCCTGTACCCACGGAATGTGGAGTAGCAACATTGACCCTGTAGTATCGTGTGAAGGTGCAGAGGTACACCTTTCATGGCGGCCCATGACGTCGACACACTTCTTGTTGAATGACACTTCACACCAGAAGGCAGAGGACGGTTATTACATTTGTAGGCATGAATGATCACATCCACAACCCAGTGGGAAAGCCTCTGCTTGGACAGCACAGAGCCTTTTTTAGGTCCTCCATAGCAAACAAAAAGCTGATCAGACTGGCGACAGCTCGATGTTAGATCAATATATGCTTTAAGGGCCCGTACTGGGCACAATAGCTCTGTCTGCTCATCCCATCCCCTAATGGTTGGGGATTAAACACTGCTAACTCAATTACTTAGTTTATGTGGAAGGCAGAGAGCCTTTTTGGAAGGAACGACGGGTTACGCCAAAGTGTAACCCCCGAACCATCGGAATTCCAACGCATACATGATTGGCTAACAGACAATCCATGGAGTTCACTCACACGCTTTGCTGTTGTGATGGCAAGAAGAAATGCTGTCTTGGCCATTTCAGTTCAACCTGCCCCAAGGGTTCGAAGGTGGGGCCAAACACATAACTGTAAACGCTTCGGATGCCAGATTCGACCCTCCAGTTGTGATAGGAGGTCCAGTGTGCTGGGGAAACACCAGGAGGCCCCATTGAGGAGCGACTGTGGCATAGGAAACCATGGTCTCCCTGGCTAATTTGGGGCCACTAGGAGCAGGGTGTGGTGTGGTGTAGAGTCGCCAGGATTAAGGGAGTCGGAGGAAAGGCGTAAAGAAGGCAGTCTGGCCAGGCATGGGCCAGCGTGTCCTGACCCAGTGGGCTGGTCTTCTCCATTAAGAAAAACCAGAGGGGGCAGTGAGGCAAAGAGGTCCACCTCCGCCCTGCCATAACGGTGCCATATAATGTTTACCACCTTTGGGTGGTGTCTCCACTCCCCTGAGGGAGGTTTCTGGTGGGACAAAAAATCTGCCACTTCGTTTTGCACACCAGGAAGATGCATGGCCCTGAGGCTCACAAAGTGGGGGAAGGCCCACGTCAGAAGTTGCTTTGCCACGTGCAGAAACGGGCCAGATCTGGTGCCCCCCTAGTGGTTTATGTGGAAAACCATCAAGGTGTTCGTATAACAACATGTCTGTTCCTCAGGTACGGCAGGAAAATGTTTGAGAGCCAGGAACACAGCATGGAGCTCGAGCACAGATGGCTCCCCATCACGAGAGGGAGGCGTCTGTCGTCACAACCTCTCGACGAGAGGGGATCGAGCCCAAAGAGACACCTGTAGTCAAGTATGCCCTCCTACTCCAGGGCTGCAATGTAATAAGGCACTGCTTAGTCACTTTTACCTTCCTGTTTCTGTGCCATTTGGGGTCCAAGTGGAGGCTATTCACCCATACCTGGAAGTGGCGCAGCGAAAAGAGACCCAGCAGTATTACTGCTGCGAGCATGCCCATCAGTCGGAGGTAAAACTTGTAGGTAAACTTGTGGAGGAGAAGGAGAATACCATCCACCTGCTGTGGCAATGGCAGGCTGTGTCAACTGATTCACATGCTCGATGGCGCCCTTCTCGAGAAGAGAGGATATATTGAGAGCTTTTGGGGTCCCTGACCATGGTCATCTTGACCCCGCTGTATGGGGGCCAGCATTGGAACTGCAGCTTGTACCCTTGAGACAGTGTCGCCACTACCCAAGGGTCTGAAGTGCTGTTTTTCCAGTAATCGAGATGCTGCTGGAAAAAACGTCCAACGGCCGGCCCCAAGGTTTCAGGCTCTGCCCCCATGGCCTTTAGGAGCCTTGGGGGGCGATGACCAGGTGCCTGACCTCTTGGCATTTGGAAAGTCTGCCTTCCAGGGGCATAGTGGCGCTGGTCAGGCCACTGAGGGTGGCGCTGCTGGACCCTCGGGTAACCACCAGGGTGAGCTGGTGGATGGGGACAAGTCAAATTGTTCCCTGAGGGGGGCCTGGAATGCGGGGTAGGACCCTTTCGCAGGCTAGCAAACTCCTGTCTAGTCTTTGTCGCCTGGTATTACTGGGAGAGCGCAAAGTGTCTTCCTGCATGCTTCAAACAGTGGGGACCGGGCGAGCCAGACTTGGCGGCGAGCCAGAGTAAAGGTAGACATTAGTTCCCTTGACATAAAAGCGAAAGCCTGAAGTGACGCATCACTGAGGCTTTGAGCAGAGGGGTCGACCTCTGACTGCAGGGTTTGAGAAAGGCCCAGCATGTGGTGCGAGAGAAGGTTTCAAATGCGGCCCATGCGGGCAGCAGTGTCATAAGCCCTAGTGATAAGGTCATCAGTGATGCGACACTGGGGCCGGGGACAGCGTGCATTAGCCCTCAAAGCCTCGTCAGGAGAGACAACCAGGGATGCATTAGTTGGATACAAAGCAGGCATACGGTCTAGTCAATAGGTGCTGGTATCCTGCATAGCAGTTAAGGCTCTGCTTCCACTAGTGTGGTGGGAAAAGGACTTAGGGTCTTATTAACACTTATGTATCTCCTCAATGTAATCCTTCAAAGGAGGTACATTGAAAGCAGAAGGTTGCAGGGCTCGCCTGAAAAAGGCGCTAGTGTGGGTAGCCACAGCAGGGGCCACATCCAGCTTCAGGCGTGCTAAGGCTATGCGAAGGGCTGGCCTCAGGGTGTCCTTACTATTTTCAGAGCCATCAGCAGAACCGTGCTCGGCCTCCTGAGAGCCACAAATTGAGGGGTGAGAGTGCACGGAGGTTGAGTCCTCTCCCTCCCTTTCCTGAAATTGACTGCAAGTGGCAATTGAAGCAGTGGACAGTGTGTCGTCCTCAGGGCCGGAGGGGACCCATGGAGTAACTGGAAGGCTCCATGACAGGGGCTGCGACAGTGGTGCCGGCCTGCAGTGAAAGCATGAGAGCCTTAATTTCAGCTAATCCCAGAGGGGCGGCCGCCTTGATCTTTTTCTTAGGGGGAGCCCCCATAGCCTCCGCCTTGCGATGTTTGGTGGCGCTAGATGATCCTGTCATAGCACGTGGTGGCTGAACAGGGGCTTCAAGCCTTTCTGCTTGAGCCAGTCTGGAAGCTTTCAGTGCCCGCGGCATGTAACTGCTGTTACTCCACGCCCAGGCATAAGGGATAGAGATTGTGGCCATCTTCAGCCTGAAGAGGAGCCATGCAACTGCCACATGTATGAGCTGCAAGCATGGTGAGTAATCAAGCTTGCTAGTGGGAAAGAGCAGGAAAACTCCAGCACTAGCAATCAAAAGCTAGGTTAAATACTGTTCTAGCTACCGCGAAGCTAACTGGCTATTCACTAGCCACAACGCTGTGAACGGTGAGCAATGATTAGGCAGTGGTAATGTTGGTTTGTAGCGCGGAGAGACAATGACGCCTGCATAAAAGTGCCAACAATGAATGAGCTAATGAGCGAAAACACAACAGTTTAATTGCAAATCCAAGGCAATCAAAGTTTTGTAGCACGGGGAGGCGAGAGCACCTGCGCCGAACCGCCGGCAATAAATGAACAAATGAGCGAAAACACTCGTAGCTGAACTGTACAAACACCAATGTCACCGACGTTTTGTAGCGCGGAGAGGCGAGAGCACCTGCACCGAAGCGTCAGTAATGGATGAGCTAATGAGTGAAAACACTCGGTCGCTAAACCGTGCAAAAAATTAACAAGTGTCACCAAAGTTTTTGTAGTGCGTAGAGGCGAGGGCACCTACACCGAAGCGCCAGCAATGAATGAGCTAATGAGCACAAACACTTGGTAGCTAAACCGTGAAAAAAATTAACAAGTGTCACCGCCGTTTTGTAGTGCGGAGAGGCGAGAGCTCCTGCACCGAAGCGCCAGTAATGGATTGGCATTAGCAGGTGTTGGCGAATCGCTGTAGTGGAGCAGCAAGCTAGGATTAAGTATCTACAGCCTCTGGAGGACGGGTTCCGAAGCTCCAACACTCAGTGTTGCGAGGCTTTGCGATGCTGCTAACTGCAATTGCAATTGACCTGTAGTAATCACGTTGTGATTTCTTGCTAGAAGAAAAAAAGGACAGTTCCCAGGATGACAGGGGTTTTTATAGAGGAGACGTCACCGTCCAACGTCATCCTGGGTCACACATGACTTTGTTGGTATAAAGTCTCGACCTGTCGCATGCCACGAGATGGATAAATCCAGTGTTAAGCACTGCCTCTGGCGGTCAATAAGAATTAAATAGAACTTGTTGAGTAAGCAAGGAATACATGCGAGATACCAAACCACCAATCATATACTGCCATTTCAAAATGACAACAAAAACGGATGTTTTTTTTTTCTAATAATTTGGCGCCCACGCTAAACCCCTCCTCTGAGTGGCGATAGTCCAATCATAGCCTAGCAACCGTTACTGTGGACCGTCAACCTTTCTAGGAGAGAGCATTGATTGCTAAACGAAGAATTTCCGATTTAATTAATCTAACGTATAAATATTCCTACGGCTATATTCCTATGACCTAACCTGCTGTAACTTACAAGAACAATGCTGTTCTTTTATATCTATATATTTATGTTTTCTGCTTCTCCTAGTGATGCCTGACTTTTGAACTGTGATCGGTAACATTAGGCTTCCTTTACAGCTTTATATTATTTATCAGAACGACATGTCGGTGCATCCCAATAGTCGGAAAATGCAACCTTAACTTTCCTCCTCCACAAACACTCCTCTACTCCGTGCCCCGGAAACGGATCTTTGTGTTTTAATCTAATGTCGCTGATTACATCTTAATTACGTATTAATGGTTACATATTAATTAATGTCTCGACGCAAACCGCAATGTCAGGTACATTGTATAGTGTAAATGCAAATACTTGTACTCGAAACGTTCACAGTTTTGCATACTTCCGGGTAAGAGAGGAGTGGTAGTGGAGGAAGGGAGGTGGGGAGTGAAGAATATTCAAAGGCATACTGCAGACCTTTCCGTCTGTCGTGTAGTAAGTAACGTTAGAGCCATATAAAGATCGATGAGGGCTGTCAAATCTTTGTAAGTGGAATTCTAAAGGTGGCGCTGGAAGCTAGCCTATGCATTATATTAGGCTATGTAAATGTAATAACTGTATTTTTTTCTACATGTAAAAAGTGCAGGCTGAGTAGAATTTAACTTACGTACAATTATTGTGTATTGATATTAATAAAATCTTTAAATGTTTTTTTCTGATTGATTAGTCAGTTGGTATTGATACAGTATACTTTAGGATCTTTTGTTTTTATACCCGCCCATGCATTCTATAGGCAGGTGCATGTGTGTGTTCATACAACAATTACACTCACTGGAACTTCTCAAGTTGCTTAGGTTTACACAAAATACATGTAAACACGCACATACACAAATAAAAAAATATCACACAGAAATAAAGTCTGTGTTAACTGGCACACACAAACACACAATTAAAATCATAGGTCAATTTAAAACGGAATTGAACTATTCAAGATGCTCAGGTGTAGGCTACCCTAAAGGTGCATACTGTACAAATATGCACACACACACACACACACAGGAAACCATCTCATAGATTGAAAAAGTAAAAAATGTAATATATTTTAGCATACATTTACATACATGTCATATACATATGAGCTTTTTATATTTTGAAAATACATATTACCAATATATTTACATATGTTTTGGAATTCACCAAAAGTTTCCAACGCAACCTGATACCCAAGGCAATTTTAGTCACACACGACACAATGGCAGTTGAAGTAGATTTATAGGCAAAAATTTTTTTTTTGCCATATATTATAATATATGTTCTATCAATGGAGTTTTGAATTATATTTTGAAAATATATTTAAACATCTATTTAAATATATTTGGAATGCGGCCATATACATGGCCATATACATACATACATACATACATACATCTAAATATATGATCTTTCCATATGGGTAGTATTTAACATAATCAGGGCTGGGATTGGTTAGTACTGAACATAGGCAGGGCTGGTCTTGTTTAGTATTGAAGATAAGCAGGGCTGGGTTTGGTTAGTACTGAACCTAAGCAGGGCTGGGTTTGGTTAGTACTGAACATAAGCTGGGCTGGAATTGATTAGTACTTGGTTTGTACACCTCCTGAGAAAAACATTTTCCTACTGGAAGTGGTGTTGTTACACCAGTTGGGTGCTCGTTTGTCAGGACCAAGCTGAAACGTAATGCCCCAGTGCACTGACAGAGACACTATCTATAGTATATGGGGATGCTCTCTTTAAAAGAAGACTTTAAACTTAAGTCCTGTTCAGGAAAGATCCCATGGTGCTTACCACACAGAGTGGGAAGATCCCTGGTAACCAGGCAGAATTTGCAGTCGGGCGCTACATTCATTATAAATATAAATAAATAAATAGTTCCTCCCTCTTCACCTCAACTGATTTGTGGTCCAACACAAAATGGCTGCCGTGCATCATTCATTCTGGGGGTTACACACTGGCCAGTCCCCCCCCCCCACCATAAAATAATGTATTACTTTGAGTTCTCTGATTGCTATATCCTCCTCACCCATTTGGTGTGGGACCTGTTGACCTGGTTATAAAAGCACCTCTTATTGGCCATACAATTTTATATAATTCTAAGGGGAAAGGTTAACTGTTGCGGGTGGAGTTTAATTAATCTGCTTCAATTGAGCAATGTCCATTAGCAACCACAATTTATCAGAAGCCGGCTATTTTAAATCATGCTATCACAGAGCATGTGTTAGCATTCTGAGACATACACCATACACCAGTCTCGGGACATACACCAGTCTCGGGACTTGTGTCTGCTGCTAAAACAGATCGGGCTACTTCACTTAATCAGCTTATGTTAGAGCAGTGTCCTACGTTCAAAATGACACTGACTTTAATCTTTCAATAATCTGGGGACATGTTCCACTGCAGTACTACAACTAATATTTAATGAATCACAAACTCCAGAAAACACACACACACACACACACACACACAGGAAAAATATATATTTAAAATATTTATTTAGTTAACAGTCCTATTCAAAGTGATATACAGAAACAGAATTAACAAATACAAGGTGTATACATCTGTAGATGGTCAAGTGTAATCCGGATATTTTGTATAGGCCTATAACTACAGTATATTCAATAGTGGGGAATGGGTTTGTTCTTGCTTTGCAGCAGACCGCATCTGAATCTTCAATGTCATTAGTATTAAAGTAGCTTTAGTAGATTTGGGACTTGAAAGTACTAAATTAGCAAACCTGAAACCTAAAATTTGACTTCTTCTTTCTTTCCCCTGTTTACCCAGAACAACAAAGCCATCATAAAGGAATATTAATCGGCATCTTAAACTCCCAGATTCACAAAAAAACAGATGTGGGGAGGCATCATATTGAGAACCTTTTTAACCAATCAATTCAAATAAGTGGCTGTCTGCACAGTCCTTCCACCAATTATGACATCACTGAAATAGAGGGATCTGATTGGATGGAAAGCTTCCCCTTTCTATTTAAAAGCCTATTGATCCAGTGCAATGCAAGGGCAACACAATTTTCTTCATAATTCATAATCCATAAATTGGTTTCACCATGTGGACAAATTGCTTGCATGCCCGGGAGCACTTGCCTACCTCATTTCACTATAGTCTGACCTGCTGAATTTCATTTTCTTGTGCTTTAAATACATTTTTGTAAAATTCAGAAGACAGAACTGACCACAAACTGGCCCAGACTGGCCCTGAGGGAAATAGCCTATGTCAGGTAAGAATGTGTACAGATTCAGGCTTGTCTCACCTTGAATTCAGATTATTCAGGTTAAATTCTGGCTGGGGGAACTGGCAATTCCACAGAAAACTGGTGTCCAAACACAAAGAGGAAAAACTCCTTGGTTGTGTGCAAGAGTAAATATAGTCCATGTTTGTTCTGGCGGAAAACTGAGTCGCCATGTTTGCCTGTTGGAGTTCAGGGCTGCCTCAGATGTGAGCAGCAAACTGAGTTGTGTTAATTAAAGCTGCCTCCCTTCTAGCAAAATGCATCACTTTGTGCAAACTGCCACTTTAACCAAGCTGCGTCACCAGATTGCATTCTGAGATAAAACAAACTGACTTTCAAGGGACGAGTGCGTACATGGAAGCACTCCAAGAGAATCAGAGAGAAAAAAAGAGTGGAGAGACAAGAATAGAGAGAGAGAGTGAGAGAGAGAGTGAGAGAGAGTAAACCAAACAAATTAGAATGCTATCGGGTCCTAAAAAGAAAACAAGAATTGGCAGAGAATCTCTTCCCCGTCAGATACAAAGCAAAAACAGATCATGACCAAGTACAGTGACCACAATCTACCCATAACAAAGGCAGACATAAAAATTTATGGGAAACCCAAGAAAAATAGACTATGTGGTCAATTTGATACTCAAATCCCAAATTATCTCCCAATTATCCACCAGGGATAAACTTCCAATTGTGTTGGGAGAGGGACAAACAGCAGCAAAATATTTGACAGTCTGCCATAGTCTGAGTGACAGTGAGACAATATATACAGTGCAGGTATTTGGACAGGGACACCTTTTTTGTTGTTTTGGCTCTGTACTGCAGCATATTGTATTTGAAATGGAACGGTGATTGTGAGGTTGAAGTTCAGACTTTCTAGATTAAGCATTAAATTATGCTGGAACAGTATGGAACACATGGTTGGCTAAATGGCTGTAAATCATCAAGGGTCTGAGGTATCAAACAAGCATCAAACCATCCCTCTGCTCCCAGATATGGAGTAGATCTGGATGGATCACTTTAAAGGCTGTTTCTCCTGACTTCATTTTCCTGCTCTGGTCGACCTGACCGTAGGAATGCTGCCTGTTTCTCTTTTCCTCTCCACAGGTATCAAAGGCGGTTTTCCCCTGCCATAGAAATGAGTATAATCCTGAGCGGCCGCCCACTAATCTGGAACCATAATTTATGTTATTATTTTTTATTTCATTTTAGCCTGCGACACACATTAAACAGGTTTTTGTTGTGTTTCATTGTTTTGTAAGCATTACAGCAGAGGTGTGAAAAAAATTGTATTACACTTTTACAACTCAATTTTTTATCAATCCTTAGGCCAGGGGTCTTCAACCTTTTTCAGCCTAAGGACCCCCTTGGCCGATAGAAACAGAGCGGGGACCCCCAGATATAAAAAACAAAAAAAAACAAGTGGTTGCATCATGGGAATCATTCTTTTTTTATATAGTTTTTGTCAACAAAAGTAGCTTATTATTGCCTATTAATGCTTTGAATTTACTCAATATTATATATTTTTTGTCGAAAATACATTTAAAAATTGTTAGATTTAATTTTTTTTAAATCCCACAAGAATTGGGGGACCCCCTGCAGTACCGCCGCGGACCCCCTAGGGGTCGCGACCCCTTGTTGAAGATCCCTGCCTTAGGCAATTAAAAGCCACGCTGAGGCCCTTATCTATGCATACAAATCTAGGTTGTCATGAAGTCTCCTCTCCTGAAGGTTTGTATTACTTCTGAAGAGATACACAGAGCACAAAGCTAGTGTGAGCGCCCAGTGTGACAACAGGATACTCTAAGGGTCAGGTTTTCCTTTTTTATTTTAAGTTTGAATGCCAATCTGCGACAATCAATTGAAAGCTTGAAACCATCAATTGAAAGTCTTAATGTCTATGTAGATAATGGTTGTTGAGGCCTGCCAGTTACATTTTTGGAGGCTGCTCCAGCTTCAAGCGGAGATGAGCGTGGTATGTCTGGCCTTGTTACATGGATGTAATATTTTGCCCAAAGGTGGAGACTGCACTACTGGCTGGACATAACAATGATTGCCTACAACCATAACCTTTGTTGTTAAAGTAAATGGCCATTTTGTAGAGGTAGTCAATAGCTGAGCTGAATTACATTCATGTTTGGTCTTGTTAAAAAGGCTAAAACCATGAATCCTTTGATAATAATCTAAAGGTGCTTAGCCCTGCTTTTAACAACATAAGATCACTTTAATAATCAAAAATATTAAGTAAAAAATAATATTTGAATGCGATTTTTATTTTTAATAGTAATTAATTATTTGTGTTGCTTGTTCCCTTGGGTTATCTTTAAGAGGGGTAACCCGTTAAGAGGGGATAACTAATAATTAACAGAGCTGGATTCAGACCTGTCAGTTGTCTTGCCTGACGATAGAATCAAACAATGTTTTATGCTATGTTTGTATTCTGTATATATTTATATATTCTGTAAATACGTTTATTCTACGTTTATTGAATTTGTCATGCTTTGGAAATGTATGTCATGCCACAAAAACTATTTAGAATTTTAATTTGATAAAGAGAGCAAGAGAGATAGAGAGTCTTGTTTGATTTATCTTTAATATTTTACCTCATGAAAAAAGAACAGAAACAACATTGCAAATGCCATTTCATTCTCCCAATGCAGGTAGGAACAGCAGAGTGCATTTACTAATGTAGTTAGAGCAGCAATTCTCCCAGTTCCAATATATTAAGCCCAGTCTATTAAGCTGAGTGTTTGTGCAGGGGGGTCTGTATTCAGCTGGTTAATGTACAGGGATATTATGCCAGCTGTACATAAAGCATTACAATACACTTGAATTATTCCCCAGTTTATCATCACTATTTATCCGTATTCAAACTTCACCACTGGGTCTCATTTGGACAACATGGGCTGATATGTTTGTAATATTTTACCCCTGACTGACTGACAGATGTCACCCCCACCTGGATGTGTGAACCAGCATGGACCTTTCCACCAACTTACGTTTCAGGGATGATAGTTCCAGATTTCCACAGATTCACATGGATCATTTTTACACTGACAAAGCAAAACGAGCATTTATTCGTTCATGTGACAAATGGTAAGAGGAGGGGAAAGGATTACCGCCTAGCGTACTTCTTCGGGCTTAAAAAACACAGGCAAAACATTTAAAAAAATAAGCAAACTATTAATAAATGGCCAATTATCAGAAGATAAAAACAACATCAGTTCTACAAATCACCATTATTATAGAGACCTTTACAAGTCCAATGACTTGAGCTTCACCATTCAACACATGAGCTAACTCAATAAATCTGTAAATAAAAAAATATATAAATAAATAGATATAAAAAGTAAATAAATCTGCATGCGTGCAGCATAGGTATTGTAGGTAAATTCTGCAAGTTCAAATAGCATGCTACAGAATATATTAAAAAAATTATTTTGGCAAAAAATAATTTTTTATCTACTTTCACGTAAGACGTTTGATGAATTGACTTGTTTGAGGTAAATTGAACCTGTACCGAAATATGCCCCATTGGATTCCATTGAAAAGCAAAGTGGAGCGGTTCAAGCAGTGACCAGAGCTCTCGAAAAAAAAATGTGACATGTATTATGACCATTACCGATCAGCATGGTGTAAATAGTTTCGAAAAATGGGTCCAATTAAAAAAATTGAATTATCCTTTAGGTTTGTGCATGATCTTCTAGATGCACAAGAACTCTTCTTACAACACCTATATTTCCTATACAAACTTAACACTGTATCTTCTTTCAGATACTACAATAGAATCTACAAAGCTATACCAACAGCATTAAAACTTCTAATAATGTACAGCGAGCTTCAAATTAGGCTGCCTCTTTTGAAGATTAATGACATATGCCTGATGGATAGAACATGCAGCAACACATTAAAGGAGTTCTCAATCATAAATTATTTCCATGTTACAAGAATTGCTCCATTATCCCTGAGCTAGAGGGTGAGACCCTACTCTAGCTATATCAAGTGCCCTTACCACCAAGTTAAAGAAACTCGTTTTAAAATTATAGCCAGACTTTACCCTGTTGCTTCTGTGCAGCTGAACCAGAAACTATTGGACACCTCTTCTTCCCCCACCTAATCCCAGTTCATGGTTGGTTGTCTTTTAAGATGGACAAATTTCCCTTATTCCGTATCATATTCATATATATAAATGAAAAAATATTAATATATATGTGTATATATATATATATACAGTCAAGCCGGAAACCTTCTCCACGTTTTATTACGTTACAGACATATTCTACAATAGATTGAGTTCATTTTTTGTCTCAAAATTCTACACAAAATAGCCCATAATGACAAAGTGAAAACAGGTTTTTAGACATTTGTGCTAATTTATTAAAGATCTAAATGTAAAATATCATATGTACACAAGTGTGTACACCCTTTGATATGACACCCAAAAGTGAGCTGAGGTGCATTTTGTTTCCACTGATACTGCTTGAGATGTTTCTACAACTTAATTGGAGTCCACCTGTGATAAATTCAATTGATTGGACATGATTGGGGATTGCCAACACCTGCCTATATAAGGTCCCACAATTGACAGCTCATGTCAGAACAAACTCCAAGCCATGGGGTCAAAGGAATTATCTGCAGACCTCAGAAACAGGATTGTGTCAAGGCATAGATCTGAAGAAGGGTACGGAAAAATCTCTGCAGCTTTACAGGTCCCAAAGAGCACAGTGGACACCATCATTCGTAAATGGAAGAAGTTTGGAACCACCAAGAATCTTCCTAGACCTGGCCGCCCGGCCAAACTGAGCAATCGGGGAAGACGGGCCTTGGCCAGGGAGGTGAGCAGGAACCCGAGGGTCACTCTGACAGAGCTCCAGCGTATCCTTGTGGAGATGGGAGAACCTTTCAGAAGATCAACCATCCAGGCAGCACTCCACTAATCAGGCCTTTATGGTAGAGTGGCCAGACGGAAGCCCCTCCTTAGTAAAAGGCACATCACAGCCTGCTTGGAGTTTGCCAAAAGGCACCTAGAGGACTCTCAAACCATGAGAATCAAGATTCTGTGGTCTGATGAAACCAAAATTGAACTTTTTGGCCTGAATACCAAGCGTCACGTCTGCTCATCACCTGGCTAATACCATCCCTACAGTGAAGCATGGCGGTGGCAGCATCATAATGTGGGAAAAATGGAAATTGAGGAATGAGGAATGGGCAAAAATGTCCAGAAACAAGTGTGCCGAGCTCGTAGCTTCTTTCCCAAGATGCCTTTAAACTGTAATCGCTGCCAAAGGTGCAGCAACCAAGTATTAGGCTAAGGGTTTGTACAGATATGTAACCCCTAAATAACCTATTTTTGTCAGTAAAATAAAAGTGCATATTTTCTAAAAACCTGTTTTCACTTCGTCATTATTGGCTATTGTGTGTAAATGTTTGAGGCAAAAAATGAACTCAATCTATTGTAGTATAAGTCTGTAACATAATAAAATGTGGAGAAGGTGAAAGGGGTGTGCAGACTTTCCGGCTTGACTGTATATATACAGCTCTGAAAAAAATTAAGAGACCACTGCAAAATTATCAGTTATCTCATTGTTATTTTGGTTCTGTACTCTAGCACTTTGAGTTTGAAAGGATACAATGATAATGAAGTTGAAGTGCAGACTGTCAGCTTTAATTTGAGAATATTTTCATCCATATCGGATTGAACCGTTTAGAAATTATAGAACCTTTTGTACATCGTCCCACCCATTTTTGGGCATCAAACGATATTGGAAAGTTTAACATAATGTACAATAAAGTAATCATATTTAATATTTGGTCGCATATCCTTTGCATGCCATGACTTCCTGATGTCTGTGACCCAAAAATATCAAAAGACTCTTGATATCTTATTTTCTGGTACTCTGCATTTGAATAGATCTCTATGGGAATTGGGGGGTGGGACTAGATTTAGCTGTAAATTACACTAGAACAGTATGGAACACATGGTTGGCTTCCAGGTTTGTCAGTCACAAATGAACATTGCAATTATGTAATTTGCCCATTTTTGTTTTATTTAAATGGATTTAAGTAAATAAGAAAATTAAGGCTGAGATTGGCCCGGCTCTAACATGGCTCTCCAGGGACTGGTTTCAGTGGTGAGTTGGCAGAAAGTGTGCTCGGGTCCGTTCAGCCGTGAAAGCGCGAGAGCACGAGCACAGATGCGGCCGCCCCCATAACAGCCCCGATTCCTGGAACTCCGTCCTTCCACCGACAGCTTGGCAAAAAATAACGGCAATGTTATAATGGCGGGAGGAGCCAACGCTGGCGCGGACCTCATCTGGGCCCCTGCTGTGGATAATTACACTTCAATTTGAGCACTCTGTGGAGTGTAGCCGCGGAACAGTGGGCGGCTGTGCGGCGGTACTCACTCGGCTGGTTGTTACGGCCGCTCCACAGGGTGAGGGGACAGACAACACAGTCACGCTGATTTTGTGTTTAATGGACACGAGGATTGTGTTCGCTATGGACACGGGAATGTGTTCGCCCAGACGGGTTGCTCAAGATCAAGACCTCAGCAAGGACTGTCAGAGCTGTCACTCTTAATGCCATAAAGAAGATCAACACCACATTATTCAAAAACATAGAGGTGTGTGTGTGTGTGTGTGTGTGTGTGAGAGAGAGAGACAGACTGCAAGAGAAAATGCACTGGGAAAAACAAAACAGTGCTTTGATCTTGAACACACAGAGTAATAGTCCTGCTCAGGAACAGATGGACTTGTGTCTGCTGCTAAAACAGGTCGGGCTACTTCACTTAATCAGCTTATGTTTACCAGCAGCTAGAGGCTGACCTAAACACATGGTGCTGATCAAATAAACGTAGCCTGCACTAACACAGCACGTCACAAGACAGCACAGCACAGCACAGCACAGCACAGCACAACTTCGTATCCTATAAACTGCCTGTGCTCAAAACACTGTTGGCCTTCTCAGGCCAAAAAAACCTGTGTATGCCAGGAAAAAGAAGCAACAGGATGAACCAGTGAAAAGGAAAGAAATTTAATTATTCAGAGGAAAAATGTCAGTTTATGGAACAAAACACTTCTGGTTTCCATGGAAGCGGTGTTCCGTGAGATAAAAAAGGATATCCTACATGCTTCCCTCCCATTCTCTCTCCCTCCCTTTCTCCGCCTCCCTCATTCCCTGCCACTCCCTCTCCACCTACCATTCCGCCCCTCTTATCTCAGTGCAACACGTCCAGCCAACGCCCAATCAGATTGGGTCTGCCGTCGTCAGGGCAATATTCTCCTCCCTTTTTGTCCCCTAGCTGAGGATGGTGAGTTCATCACTGTGGAGATGCCGCTCCCCTCCCCTCCCCTCCCCTCCTCTCCTCTCCTCTCCTCTCCTCTCCCCTTGGGAGTAAGCATGCACTGAAACAATATACAACTGCATGGGCTGAACTTGCAGACATTACACACACACTCATACACACCCACACACACATATACACACACACGCACACACACACACACGCTCATACACACCCACACACACACAGACACACACACACACCTACACATGCTCATACACACCCACACACACAAACACACACACACATACCCACCCACACACACGTATACACACACACGCACACACGCTCATACACACCCACACACACACACTTACCTACACATGCTCATAAACACCCACACACACACACCCACACACACACACACACACATGCACACGCTCATACACACCCACACACACACACAATCTATTTGCAATGGAAATGCCTCCCAGCCCTTTTTCAACAATCAAAAAGCCACAAAATTAGGCAAGCAAAGTGCTAAATTAGAGCCAAGCTAAAAGTTTTCTGTATTCGTGAAAGAGCCACTTCTCACTCACAGTTCATTCACACGCGTTTCCTTTTTTCTGTCTGAGACTGGGAAACGCCAGGAGACCTTTCTAGCACTCTATCTCTGAAAACGGTGGGACAAGCCAGGAAGTTCCTGAAACAGGAAAGGCCCAGAAACGAGGACACGGGGCCAGTCACAATACACACCCTGCGTGCATTACCCGTCTGCTCCTTCAAAGCTTTGCCTTCACAGGCAGGCACACTGCCGACGTTTTACTCAGAAACACATTAATCTGTAAACATGCAAGACCTTCTTGCAAGTGAATTGTGACCAACTTTTCTTTCAAATTCTCTTCAAGATAATTATTTTTACTGGGTGACCCGGATTCAATTTTGTTTACTGACAGAAGCAACAAGTAACTTTAAAATCCATCGTTTTAGACTGCATGCATTTGAGATTACGGCATTCACTTGTTAGCCTTCAAAATTATTTTACATGTCTCTTTGGGGTTATGAAAGTTTGGTTTTTAAAAACATCCAACAGGCTGATGAGCTAATGGGAGAGTAACATCATAAAGGGGGTGTGCCATGATCTGCTGGGTGTTCTCCCTAACTATGTTGCTCTTGCATAACCCTCTAAAGCAAAATTTAAGGAGGGCAAGCAATGTTTCCCAGTTAAGTAAGCAGACAAAAAGCTATGTTAGGCCAGTCCACCTTTCAACTCTAATGACATAGGCCTATACACAATGGGGAGGAACAGTGAGGTAGTGGCCAATTCTTGAGTCATTTGGCTTATGTTTTTATTAAATACGCAGGGTGTTTCGTCAGCACTAAGAGAAGAAAAACCACACCCTTCTCTGTGCTAGAAAACAGTGTGAGAAACAGTGATCTTCCTGAGCAATGTGAAAACATCACAAAACATCCCTATTCTTGTTGCATTGATCCTTTAACCTGCAATTTGCAGGAAGAGAATGCAATTACACAGCTGCTGAATGGTCTTTTGTGTGTACCCTGCTAATTTAATTAGCAGGAGACACACAACAGAGTAAATTAATTGGAACATTCGCCTAGCTATAGGGATGGTGATCTTTAATCTTCTGAGCCTGACACTGGATGTGAAATATGCCAGTGACAAAGGGTCGTAACAGGAAGAAACCGGTCACAGGGGAGCCATAACTAGAATAGACCATTTACAAGGAAAGCCATAACTGGAGAAGGAATTAACCACTGAAAACCACTTTTTAAACCACCGAAAGCTACTCAGCAAATCCACAAACAAACAAGAGAACACATCCTTGAGCAATTACAGTGTTTAAGCCTATTTCCACCTGGAAAAGCAACTTTCTGTTTATACTGTAGTAATCACACCTGCCTGTCAGGGTTAAATTACTAAGAAGAGTATTCTAACAAAACAGTGTGCCTTGCCAAGTAGCCCAACCTTTTCAAAGTGTGTAAATTCCACCGGACTGAGGTTTCAGTTCCCACATCCAGCAATAAGCTCATAACCTCCTTGAAAATCAACCTCTCGGCACAATATTGATTGATAGAAAATGTAATGGCACAAGGCTGAGCTTCTGTAGCAAAACTACTTAATTTATTTTTTAATTAAAATAAACATTATGAAGACATTTCAGTTTAATTTGAGACGGCAACCGAAAGTGAGAGGGAGGTTACTGGGGGGCTCGTCCCACTGCACCATCACATTTTTCATCTTCACACAATACAGGGAATTACTGACCTCCCGCATGGCACTTTCATACCTGTCTCTCAACCAAAATGTCTGTGTGAAAGGGCTTTAAAGAGCCCCACAGGACTCAAAGCCAAAATCGTTAAAAGTGCCAATCCCAGACAGGCTTACCTCTGACTAAGGTTCTAAGCCTAAACGGCAAAAGTAAATAGTTGTGTAAATGTAAGATTTAGACAGCAAATTACTCTAGATAAACTGGTAACATAGAGCAATAATGTTAGGGACAGAAAATACTTGGCTTTATGCCACAATAATTCATTGTTTTCATTTTTTCATCCTGAGGTAATTGCATTAGGCCTCTTTCTATATCCCTTGGACCTTGGTCTTCGTTTGAAAGGAAGGAAAACACTACTTCATGCACTGAAAGAGTGTGTCCAGGGCTCTGCCATGCACAGATCCTCACCTATTTTTCAGCGTCAAAACTTAATTTATTACGTATGAAAGCCACTGAGGGTTTGGCGGAGGTGTATTGTAGTGCCACACATCCGCCACTAGAGGGAAAGTGAGCACAAAGAAGTCCCAGGGCGAGGGTCTTCAGTCCCTGAGTATGTCCAAAGTTCCATTATCTATAAACAAGCTCAGGTCTAGCTGCTACAGGTTTCTCAAATCCCTGATTGAATGCTTATTATATTTTAACGTAAAAAAAATGCATTTTACAAAAAATGTAATTGAATTGACAGGATATATGTCCCTTTGGGATGCAGCAAAATCTCCTGTCAGTTTAACAAGAGAAAAAACAAAAAGCCCAAAAAAAAGAAAGAAAAAAGGCGCACACACACACCCGACCTCACACTAATACATGATTGCTTTAAGGTTATTTATTAGCATGACCTTCTAATTGTACAGTACACTGTTCAACGTGCAATATAACTGTGCAACGAGCGACGTGCATGGCGTAAACATAACCAATAAATAACCGTTGCATTTCCACAAGACCCCACTGTTGGTTTTCACGCCCATGTCCTACCCACGTGCCAGAATTGCAGGAGCAGTTGCATGGTAGGCTATAGGCTACATTCAGTATCCGAAATAATGATAAAAGTGCCAGAAAACGTAAAGAAAATGGTTACTGCAAATGGGTGGATTATGTAAGAATAGGCTATATTAGCCTAGGCTTCAATTAAAAATACTGACTAGCCTACAATGCAATTATGCTCTACGTGGGCGCGAGGCCACGCCGATACCTAACGTACAGATCCCACGCAGAAACAATTGTGCATTTGGAACATGAAGCATTTTAAAATTTGGTCCATTTGGCAAGTGGTTACACATATAATAGCTACTGTTGTAGGATTTCCGAAAAGCCACTGGACTAAGACGTGAAAGAATAGCCTACATTTTGATGGCTTTAATTAATTAGCCTACCTGAAGCCTGTCAATTGTTTTCTGTTACTAGGCTAGCGTTATAGGTCCAGTCTTGACTAACGTAGATCAAAAGCGCAAAGTTCTTTGGGTGGGACGCGAATCAAATCGAAATATTTATCGATTCTGAACATAATATTTTTACATGTCTGCTGGCCGTACATTATTGAGGAGGCTACAATACAGGGACAGCAAGACGCGCCTACCTAGTAGCCGATATTTTTTATTCACACCGCATAGCCTAGACAGTTCCAAATTGGCAATTAAATTGTGGGATACGGCTATGCACATAAAGGGGAATTTCTAAGTGAATGCACGAGCTTCAACGTTGCTTCAAGCTCAATTTCAACCACCCGGGGGAAAAAACGGTATCAATACAGGGGCAGTTCACCATCGCCCTTGTCTTAAGGCGTTAGCAACAGCCCGATTGACACGGGACCGTCCAGTTTCCTATCAATTCCGGCTAATTCTACAGACAATACACGATATTCAAAAAATGTAGACAAGGCTTCAGAAACGGACTGTTTACATATCTGACAGTCATAAAATTGTGCACGTGACATAGCCTATATGCGAAAATGAGTTTAGCACTCTTTCAGAAATAATCTAGGTGTAGGTGCATCCCCTTGTTTACGCCAGTTCAAGGCTGTATCAAAAGAAGAGCTTTATTAGGTTATCCAGATAAGAGGCCATTATTGTGTATTAGACACAATTTATAATAGCTACACACATCGAAAAGAGCGTCTTAAAACGCAAGTTTTACAAAAATGGCAAAACACAATATTCAACTCCTACCTTTTACGCCTGGAAATACTGTCCTCTGCTAATAAAAACGCTCTTTCTCGTGCCTGAGCATCCCACTTCTTTTAAAATCCCTGAATAATACTTGGGGTTTAGTGCAGATCGTAGTATGTCCCGTAAAACATTAAGAGCGGAAGGTTCTCAGATGCACAGACTACAGACAGCGCGAGGTTGTTGTATTCAGATGCAATCTGCGGAGTGCGTTCCTCCTGCTGCTTGCGCATCTGGCTCGAGCCATTCTCAATAACTGGGTGGGGGTATTCTGGACGCCCGATGACAATGCACTATTCGCCCACAGACTAGCCTTTCCAGCTAGCTATCCAATAGAAATATTAAACACTCACACACCTACATTGCATAATGGAATTGTATATGCGCGCATGCTGCACATTTTGGAATTATTTGTAATTTGTTATGACTAACGCATAATCGTGTTGTTTTCAATATCACACGTGCACGCGCTATTCTTTGACAATCTTTGATAAACATCACTTTCCAGCACAGAGCTGAAGTTAACAGAGCTGTAATTATTTTAGGGTTATTTTTCAAATGTGTGATGTGCAATAAGTGGAAACGTGTATGCCTAAATAAGAAGGGGCTACGACAATTTTTTCAAGAATACAAATTCCAGTTTCCAGGACAAAAACTACAGACACCCGCACAACCCTTATAAAAGCCCAAACGTTGTTAATTCAGCACATGCAATGACATGTCTAGTGATTTTTAGAGTAAATGGTTTATGGATTATAATAATTAATAACATTATATGTTATAAATATGTGCAGCAAAAGTTGTAATCATTCAACGTGTTAACATAGTAACACTTTGAAAGTACATGACTGGAATGATTTTTAACAGACAAATAACGTTTTGAATAGCTAATAACCAGCCAAGGTGAATCAGTGGAAACGCCTGTGTTTCATCTCTGATAAGAATGGGCAGTGGGGTTTATCATTATTTTGAATGTGTGTGCAGAATTAGTTTAAACTCATATGTGCTCATCTCAAAACCTGAGATGGTCTTCATCTTCCTCAAACACACATGCACGCACGATTGCACGCACGCACGCACGCATGCACGCACACACACACACACACAAAGCGTTCTTCTCCAATTCAAGTTGCACTGTGGAGAAAAGCATTGGCCTGATATCACATGTTTTGGAGGAGAGTGCTTTTTATTTGCGCTCTCCTGTATTGACAATGGGTTGCAGAGACGAGTACGAACACTCACATATTAGGCATTCCAAAATGTTGGAAAATATGGGCACATATTCTAAAAACGGGTTAGTTTTTAACATGTGACATCATCAGGATCAACAGTGCATGCTTTATGTCCAGAGTACAGGACTTAAAGGGCTCTGTCATTACTTTTACTAAAACTTCTACATGCACAGAGGGGATGGGGGTTTCCAAAGAACAAGGACATGATCTCATCCTGATCTTAAACCTTGAGCCAGACCTTTCACTGTGCCCCGCTTGTTTTTTGTTGCTTGGGTCTTCTGTAACCCGTCTCTGAGTTAGGTTCTTCCCCCACAAGCGGGATTATCCGATAACCTTGTGCTTGCATGAACGTTTTTTTTAGTGGGCCAAAGAAGTGAGGTGATGTCTGTAGTATTAGGTCACGTGGAGTCTCGCGAAGGCCAGACTTTGTGATAAACACAAAGTCTGGTCCATAGACTTGTCTAACACGGTAAAGAGCCGCCGACTTTTACGAGATGGCGCCTTTGATTGAAATGCAATATAACCAACCACAGACCGTCTATGGTCGATTCAGCTACAGTGCTACAAGAAGAACAGACCCGCGTGAAACAAATGTGATTTACATAAATAGCACGGCGATCTCCAGTAAAACAGTCCATCACACCGAAGAAATGTCGTGAACTTTAAAAACTTTCTTCAATCCAGCATTAAGCTCTTAGTCTTGGTCTGAGACACTCATTGTTCTTGATGGATTCGCAGCATTCGCTAGCTACCAATTAGTTAGCACAACTTGTTTCCCGGCGGACTGATAAAACCCAATGCATCACGTCGTACCGGAAATACACACACACTTCTGTTATTGACAGTGCTGCTAGCCAATGAGTGCTGACTGTCAGTTTCCCACAGTCCTACCCAGTTTATGCAAGTCTATGCATCAGACGATGCGTACGCGGCACTTCATTGTCTCTCGGAACTAGGGATGTTCCTAACGACTAATTTCCCTGACATTTAAACGGAAGTTTAAACTTAGACTAGTCGACTAGTCTAAAAGTAAGAAAACACTCAGAAAACAGTCAAAATTGAGCACAATTTAATCTATAAGGTTAAACATTGTCCGAAAAAATATTGCGTATATTATAAGAGCCATTTGAAACCGTTAATCACATTCTTCAATAACCAAATCGTATTTTAAATGCCGCTGAAATGTGTGGCACTTTGCGCCTTGCATTATGAACATTGCACATTATCCTACAAAACATGACAACAACTCATTAAATAAAAGTTAACAAATAACATTTATTGAAAACAATATTCAACGTAACGAAACATTTTTAGGAAACGTGCCTGATTATTACAACAACATTTTCATTGGGTGAATGTGATCGCATAGCAAATACAGTAAAAAATAATAATCGGTCATCAGAAAAGCTACCAATAATAGGAACACAAAAAAATAACAATTAGGCTGACTGATCAGGCGTTGTTAACATTAGTAACGGATGCTCGTTTTTTTATAAAGCAACATTTGACCAGGAAAACATGACATTTCAGTGCAAATTATGTCAATATGTAATTTAAATGTGTACATTAATAAAATAATAAGTTTAACCGACTAGTATTTCTGGTGCCGACTAGCGAGGGTAGCAACGTTTAATCGACTAGTCGACTAAACGCGCACATCCCTACTCGGAACACAGTGGTTATGATGAACTACACGATGAAATGTTAAGAGACAGGCTGGTATGATTACATTATAAAAGGCTGTCAGAACAACTACAAATGGATCCTGAACTGAAGCTACCGAAAGCAGTCACCAGGGTTCAACCAGAGTGAGCTAGTCAGAAAGCAGCAAGATATGCTGAAAAATAACTTTAAAGGGGACATTACAGGGTCGCATTTAGATAGTGTCAGCGCTCAGCAGAGACACAGCGGAAAGTATTGGCAGCTCAGCGCACAAGCAAGAGTGCCATTTCCGAGAACAGCTCAAGCAGAGCAGCCAGTCTTACATGGAGTGCAAGAGATGCTGGAAAACACAAGCTCACAGCATGCAGCGATTACCCTAGCTGGACATCGCTGCATGCTGTGAGCTTGTGTTTTCCAGCATCTCTTGCACTCCATGTAAGACTGGACTCAATGTGCAATTACTGTAAGAAGAAAGGGCACTACACCAAAGTATGCAGATCGAGGATGGTAGGAGAGGTGGACACCACTGCAACAGAGGACAGTGAGACATCATTCCTTGGTTAAGTTAGTACAGCTGCCACTGACGCTCCATAATTGGTGAAACTCAAAATAGAAGACTGGGAAACAGAATTCAAAATTGATACGGGAGCTGACGTTATCGTATTTCCCGAAAATCTGTATAACAAAGGACAGTTTAACAAATTGGAGAAGACCACAAAAATCCTGCAGGGATTGGGAAAATCACCACTGTCAGTAAAGGGCAAATTCACAGCTACTTTTAGCAAGAACGGTAGGCAGACAATTCAGGATGTTTTTTTGTGATTACTGGATTGAGGGCTCCGCTCCTCGGACATCCAGCTATCCAAGCACTGGGTTTGGTGGCTAGATTAGACACAGTCAGCCTGGACTCTATGGAGTCTGTTTCCCAAACTTTTCAAGGGGTGAATACGACATTGTGTTGAAACCGGATGTGACACCATTCCAGAATGAAGTCATTAGTGTCATGGATCTTGCCTTCCTTCTCTTATCTCCGCGTCCTCTTTATTATTTTTTGTCGTTACCGGTAATCTATCGGATTTTCCTTTGTTCTGCGACGGGGTTTTGCTTTCGCCTCGTCATTAGTAAGTTCACCTGTGATTAATTTCCGTTGACTATTTATACTCTGCTTCCTGCCTCTCTCGTTGCTTCCATGTTATTCTACGTAACATTCGAGCCGGTACAAGAGGTATAGGAGGTTAGTTAGAAAAAGCTAGTTTAAAAAAGAAAGGTTAGGAAGTTTAGAAAGTAAGTCCTCTTTATTCGCTCTCAGTTCAGAGCAGAGGCTTTCTCGTTTCTTTTGGTTTTCCTTTCTTATTTAAGAGTGCTCTTACCCAAAACGTTTGGGGTTCTGTTGAGCTCTCTGTGTTTTCCTTTTTGTTTCGCTCCACTAACAGGAGTTAGATAAGCGTATAGCTTATTTCTTTGTTTTCGCTCGGAGATCGAGTTCCTCGTTCTTATCGCGAGGTTATTTGTGTTTTGTTATTTTCCTCTATTCCACTACGGATTATTGTCCGTCGGTGGTGTTCTTTCGAACATTTTCAGTTTGCTCAGCTATCGCATCTGGACTTCCAATATTCCCTCTGTGTCTCTGACACAGAGATCCCCCCACAGAACATAGAAGCCACAGGGGAAGTTCCAGCGATAGTTGCAAATATGAAAGGAGTTATAGCTACTCAGGAGGCAGCCCTGGCGGAACAGAGAGAGAGTGTTCGTTCTCTGCAATATTCGCAGCAAGCGTTGCACGAGCAGATGCAACTGCAGGCAATAGCTCTGCGAGAATTGTCAGAGAGTATCCGGACTCTCTCTCTCAGGGCAGATCCGCCCCCAGTTGCACAAGCACATACACTGGCCACTCCCCCGTCATTTCCACCTAACGCTAGGGAGCCGAGACTCGAACTCCCATTGCGATATAGCGGGGAATCAGGAAAGTGTCAGGGTTTTTTGACGCAGTGCTTAATTTTTTTTAAAATACAGCCCTCGCGGTTTTGTGCACAGGAATCAAAAGTCGCTTTTATTCTGTCTCTTTTAACTGGAAATGCTCTCGCATGGGCTGACCCACTGATCAGGGCAGATTCACCAATCATGAGTAACACAGAGGGGCTTATGGCGGAGATGGTGTCAGTTTTTGATCAAGACGTTTCTGGCAAGGAAGCTGCCATGCGTTTGACCCGTCTTCGTCAGGGCACCGACACTGTGGCGGCCTTTGCAATTACTTTCCGTGCTCTCGCGGGGGTGACAGGATGGGCCGATGAGCCTCTTTGTGCACTGTTCCTGAATGCACTATCAGAACCCATAAAAGACGCCATTGCGGGTATCGAACCACCCGCTACATTCGGGGCTCTGGTATCTGCAGCTATTCGGTTAGACAACCGGTTTAGAGAGAGAGAGAAGGAGAGGGCTGATAAGGGTTTTAAACATCGCCCAGCCCGTTACTCTTCCTCTCCCACGCCAGCGCTGTCTCGCTTTCCGTTTTTAGCTCCCACTAAGCAGGAGGAGTCCATGCAGGTCGATGGCTCCTCCATGCGCGAAACAGGGGATGCTAAGTCTCGCGAGTGGTGGTGTATGTACTGTAAGAGGAAGGGTCATTTAAAGGACCACTGTCCCAAACTTTCGGGAAAAGAGGGGTCTCGCTAGGGGAACCGAGTCGCCTAGCGGGACGAAATTTAAATTACCCTCGGACCTTCCTCCCGGTTGAATTACGCTGGAACGACCGGCGGATTCACTGCAAAGCGTTTATTGATTCCGGGGCGGTTGAGTGCCTCGTCGATTCCGACTGGGTTAAATCCCACAAGATTCCCACCCACCCTCTTTCTCTTCCTCGCCTTGTTACGGCGTTGGACGGCCGCCCGCTAGGCACAGGCACTATTTCCCGGGTTACCGCCGCCATACGCATGCGCGTTCCGTATCGAGAGCATACGGAGGAGGTAAACATTTTTTTAGTGGAGTCCCCAGCTTATCCGCTGGTTTTGGGTCATTCCTGGCTTACTCGCCATAACCCACATATTAATTGGGGGGGGGGGGGGCCCGTTATTCGTCAATGGGGGCCCGGATGTAAACGCCACTGTTCTGCCTCCAGGCCGTTTCTGTCGGGAGGAAGGGGTGATGATTGTGCTGAGTCTGACTCAGAGAGTGATGACTCCGTTAAACAGGAGTTATTTTATGCTCCCTCCGAGAATGGAGAGGAGAGTTTAGATTGGGATCACTCTGGAGAGCAACCTCATGCATGGCAGGAGTTGAGGTCTGAATCAGAGATCGACTGGGAGATTCACTCTGTCTCGGACACAGAGGAGTTTGAAGTGGGAGGGGCGCTCGAATTTCAGCTTCCCGCTAATGTCCCTAAACTATACGCCGATCTTGCAGAGACATTCAGCAAACAACGGTCCACTTCACTTCCACCTCACAGACCTTATGACTGCGCCATAGAGCTATACCCGGGCACTACCCCCTCTAGAGGTTCTCTTTACTCCTTATCCATTCCGGAGAGCACATCTATGCGTAAATATATTGAGGAGGCCTTGGCTAATGGGTTCATTAGACCTTCCACATCGCCTGCAGGGGCGGGTTTTTTTTTTGTTAAAAAAAAAGATGGAGGTCTCAGACCCTGTATTGACTACAGGTCCCTTAACGACATAACGGTGAAGAACAGGTACCCCCTTCCTCTTATGAACTCCGCCTTCGAGCGTCTTCAGGGGGCGTCTGTCTTCACGAAACTGGACTTACGTAACGCCTATAACCTCGTTCGAATTCGTGAAGGCGACGAATGGAAGACCGCTTTTAACACGCACAGCGGCCACTACGAATATCTCGTTATGCCGTTCGGGCTCACTAGCGCCCCCTCGGTGTTTCAGGCGTTAGTTAACGATGTGCTGAGGGAGATGCTGGAGAGATTCGTCTTTGTTTATCTTGACGATATTTTAATATTTTCGCCCGATCTTACCACACATGTCGGTCACGTTCGTCAGGTTCTTTCGGCTCTTCTCAAGGCCCAATTATTTGTAAAAGCAGAGAAGTGCGTCTTTCACACTGGCTCTGTGTCATTTTTGGGTTTCATTGTAAAGGAGGGGAAGGTACTGATGGATCCGGAGAAAGTTTCCGCGGTAAAAAACTGGCCCACGCCGTCTTCCATAAAACAGATACAACGTTTTTTAGGGTTTGCAAATTTTTATCGGCGATTTATTCGCAATTTTAGTGCGGTAGCAGCGCCTATTACTGCACTTACTAAAAAAAATCGCGGCGGTCAGTTCCAATGGAATTCCAAGGCGGGGGCAGCTTTCACGGAATTGAAGAGAAGATTCACTTCCGAACCCATCCTGGTCACACCCAACCCCTCCCTTCCCTTTGTGGTAGAGGTGGACGCCTCCGAGCTAGGCGCCGGGGCCATTCTGTCCCAATGCTCGCCACTTGACCACAAGATGCACCCCTGCGCATATTTCTCTCGTGTCCTAACATCGGCGGAGAGGAATTACGACGTAGGGGATCGAGAATTGCTTGCGGTCAAGTTGGCTTTGGAGGAGTGGCGCCATTGGCTCGAAGGAGCGGAACATCCATTTACGGTTTGGACCGACCATAAAAATCTGGAGTATGTTCAGCTGGCTAAGAGGCGCAATTCACGGCAAGCGCGGTGGGCGCTGTTCTTCTTAAGATTCAATTTTATCATTACATATCGCCCCGGGTCCAAGAACGTAAAACCTGACGCTCTCTCTCGGATTTACGACCGCTCTGAGACTGACTCTGTTCCTGAGCCGATTATCGCCACTGACCTCGTTGTTGCCCCGGTTATATGGGAGGTTGAGGCAGCGGTGCAAAGAGCCTTGCGCTCGGACCCAGGTCCAGGTGGGGCACCGGCCAACTGTCTTTTCGTGCCTCCTCGTCTTAGGTCTCGGGTGCTCCAATGGGGTCACGCCTCCCAACTCACCGGTCACCCCGGTGTTCATCGTACTAGGGATTTTTTATCCCGGCGTTTTTGGTGGCCTAGTCTGGAGAGGGACATACGCTCATTTGTCGCGGCTTGTCCAGTCTGCGCTCGCAGCAAGGCCTCTCACCTTCCCCCCTCGGGTCTTCTTCGTCCCCTACCTATTCCCACCAGTCCCTGGAGTCATATTTCCCTGGACTTCGTCACAGGGTTGCCGTTATCCGCAGGCAATACCACCATTTTAGTGGTGGTCGACCGTTTTTCTAAAGCGGCTCACTTCATTGCGTTGCCCAAGCTGCCTTCTGCACCTGAGACAGCGCAACTTATGATTGACCATGTGTTTCGGCCGCACGGTCTTCCGTCGGATGTGGTATCCGATCGCGGCCCTCAGTTCGCCGCCAAGTTTTGGCGGGCGTTTTGCTCTTTGCTGGGGGCTTCGGTTAGTCTGTCTTCCGGTTTTCACCCGGAGACTAACAGCCAGACAGAGCGTACGAATCAGACTCTGGAGAGTACTCTTCGCTGCCTTGCCGCGTCCAAGCCCACCTCCTGGAGTCGTCACCTCGCCTGGGCTGAGTACGCTCATAACACGCTGCGTAACGCCTCCACCGGCCTCTCACCCTTCGAAGCTCAGCTGGGTTATCAACCACCTCTTTTTCCTGAGCTGGAGAAGGAGGTGGACGTGCCCTCCGCAGGATTTTTCGTTCGGAGGTGTCGGTCGATCTGGAGACAAGTGCGTTTGTCTCTCATAAGGGCATCGGCTAAACAAAAAGCCACGGCTGATAGGCATCGTCGAGCCGCACCACCCTATAGAGTTAGTCAACGGGTTTGGCTTTCTACGCGTGACCTTCCGTTGCGGGTCGAGTCCCGCAAACTCGCCCCTCGTTTTGTGGGACCCTTCAAGATCATAAAGAAGATCAATCCAGTCACTTTTCGACTGCAACTGCCGCGCTCAATGTGCATCCACCCCACGTTTCACGTCTCCCGTTTAAAACCAGTGCTCGTCAGTCCCCTCGCCCCGGTGGAGAGACCACCTCCGCCTCCCCGACTCATTAAGGGGGGTCCGGCTTATACCGTTCGGCGCATTGTGGCCGGGAGACGTGTGGGCAGAGGGTGGCAGTTCCTCGTAGACTGGGAGGGCTACGGCCCAGAGGAACGTTGCTGGGTCCCATCAAGAAACATCCTGGACCCTCAGTTAATCACCGACTTCCGCAGAGATAAGGTTGTGGAAACGTCCGGTGCCGTTCCTTAGAGGGGGGGTCCTGTCATGGATCTTGCCTTCCTTCTCTTATCTCCGCGTCCTCTTTATTCTTTTTTGTCGTTACCGGTAATCTATCGGATTTTCCTTTGTTCTGCGACGGGGTTTTGCTTTCGCCTCGTCATTAGTAAGTTCACCTGTGATTAATTTTCGTTGACTATTTATACTCTGCTTCCTGCCTCTCTCGTTGCTTCCATGTTATTCTACGTAACATTCGAGCCGGTACAAGAGGTATAGGAGGTTAGTTAGAAAAAGCTAGTTTAAAAAAGAAAGGTTAGGAAGTTTAGAAAGTAAGTCCTCTTTATTCGCTCTCAGTTCAGAGCAGAGGCTTTCTCGTTTCTTTTGGTTTTCCTTTCTTATTTAAGAGTGCTCTTACCCAAAACGTTTGGGGTTCTGTTGAGCTCTCTGTGTTTTCCTTTTTGTTTCGCTCCACTAACAGGAGTTAGATAAGCGTATAGCTTATTTCTTTGTTTTCGCTCGGAGATCGAGTTCCTCGTTCTTATCGCGAGGTTATTTGTGTTTTGTTATTTTCCTCTATTCCACTACGGATTATTGTCCGTCGGTGGTGTTCTTTCGAACATTTTCAGTTTGCTCAGCTATCGCATCTGGACTTCCAATATTCCCTCTGTGTCTCTGACACAGAGATCCCCCCACAATTAGGGGTGATTTTGAGAGTAGAGGAACGTGGATGGTGGTGGTCCCGAAGCCAAATAGGAAGGTGCGCATTTGTGCGGAACTCACACAACTGAGCAATTCTGAGAGAGCCATCTACTTCCAGCGATTTAACACACCATAGGACAGCTTGGTGGGGCGAAATTGTTTTCAAAATTTCAAACAAATCTGTGGTCATGGGGAGACATGCAACAAAAAGCATTTGATGACAAAGCAGAAACACTAGTGTCAGCCGATGCCTCCTCATTCGGGTTAGGAGCAGTACTTGCAGGATGACAATCAAGTGAAACCAATAGCATATGCCTCAGCAGCACAAACTGAAAAAAAAGCTCTCGCCACAACATGGGCATGTGCAAGGTTTTCAGAATTTCTCAATGGAATCGGGGGGCGCAGTGTTCTCAATGGGGCGACAGTGTAGTACAATGGGTAAGGAACTGGGTTTGTAACCGAAAGGTTGCAAGTTCGATTCCCAGGTAGGACACTGCCGTTGTACCCCTGAGCAAGGTAATTCACCTGCATTGCTTCAGTATCTATCCAGCTGTAAAATGGATACTATGTATAAATGCAAAAATGCTGTGTAAGTCGCTCTGGATAAGAGCGTCTGCTAAAAGCCTGTAAAAATGACCTGTTTGGTGGCCAGGCTTGAGTTCACAGCTGCAAAAGGAAATTGAGAGCTGTGACACATGCACGAGCAAGAGTGCATTTCAAGGAGACATTGCAACCCACTGCATTTCCTGACTGACCTTGGTCTAAGTTGGGGGCAGATCGCCTTCAATGGGATGACAGACAGTATGCAGTAATAGTTGACTACTTCTCCAGAAGTGGAACACTTCAAATCGATCTTCGCATGACATAGAATTGCAAAGAAGATCAGGTCAGGTCAGACAATGGATCAGGTCAGACAATGGACTGCAATTCTCATCAGACTGCTTCAGACAGTTCTCCCGTGAATGAGGATTCCATCACGGAACCTCCAGCCAGAGGTTTCCTCCGAGCAATGGGATTTGCGTTGAGCGGGATATAAGGACAATCAAAAGTCTTCTGAAAAAATCACATGATCTATACTTGGAACTGATGGCATACCGCGCAACACTTTTTTCACAGCCCTGCAGAGCTCCTCGTGGGGAGGAAGATTCATACTCCTGTTCCGGTTGTTACATCACAGCTGAATCCAGGGTGGATGGACCTACACAAGTTCAAAGAGAGAGAACAGAGCAAAAGACAGAAACAGCGAAGACACTTCAACGAAAGACACAGAGCACGAGATCTGGCTGGCCTGAACCCAGGTGAATATGTCTGGGTGAAGGACACTAGAGAGAGGAGCAGTGGTGTCTCCAACTAACACACTCAGGTCCTACCTCATTTAGACGCCCAGAGGGATCCTCCGCAGAAACAAGAGTCATCTAGTGACAACAGCTGTGGCACCTGCAGAACCAACCACCTTATCCGACAGTGCTGCTGGATCAAAAGACACCACCGCCGACCAAGGTCCACCTCAGCAAAGCTCTGAGATGGAGAGGCGATATCCTACAAGACAGAGACATCCTCCAGAGTACCCGAAGGACTTTGTGAGTAAGTAGCAGGTACTACTGGATAGACCTTGTGTGACTCACTGGGGCATCCTACCCCATAGTTATCGTTAAGTTTGAAGTTGAACACTGGACTGAAAAAAGAATCATCGAAAATTGTTATGGGTAAAAAAAAAGAAAGTAAATGAGACGCTATGCTACTATTAGGTTATGCTATGGTATGGTGCAAAATGCAAATGTAGTCTATTGATCAGAAAATTGTGTAGCAAACCCTTATAGAAATGTAATATACTGCAGTAAAATATATTGTGACAATATTTGTGATATATGTACAATATACTGCAGTATATTACATTTCCAAAAGGGAAGGTTATCAGACAGGTTGGGTTTAAAATGTTACTGACGTGTTAAATTTATTGTTCACATGTAGTGTAGAATGACAGTGAATACAAAAAACAAGGCTTAGTTTAAAATGCAAGCATAAGAAACTCTTCTACAACTGTTTTCTAAAAGAAAATGTTCATTATTCAGAAAAGGGGATGTAGTATTAGGTCACGTGAAGTGAGAGGCTACCGGGGTTATGGGTAGACTACGCCCACAAGTGGTAAATTGTAAAATGGTATTTGTGGAATAAAGACACATATTTCTGTTCCAACAACCCTTCTTCATACTCACCTTTCTTATAACACAACAATGTCACACAACAAACAGAACTAAAAACAATCTCTTGCACGGATTTCAATATACTGACAGTAGGTGAGTAAAGAACTCTGGGTCCGTATTTACAAAACATCTTAAGGCTAAAAATAGCTCCCAACTTGCTGATTTAGGAGAAACTCTTAAAAATAATGGGCATGTCAGTCCAAATTTTAGGATTCCTAAATTTTTGGTCTAAGAGTATTTCACAAAGCGTTTTAGCGCTAAAACCAGCTCCTAAATCTGTGAAAGGTTAGGGGTAGTCAAGAGGACTCAATCCCTAAGACTAAATCACAAACAATCTGCCTCGTAATCGCGTCAACATTTTAGAAGCATTTAATGATACTGAGCTTTTAAAAAGGTATCGCCTTAATCGCGAGGGTATTATGATAATAGTAGAGCTAGTCAGGGATGCAGTCACTTCACAACAAACAGAAACAACCCAATAACACCGGAGATCAAGGTTCTGACAACTCTACTTGGCCACAGGGAAAATTTAGCTATGCAGCACAGACGAACTAGGTATATCTCAATAAACAATAAATGCCCTCTCAAGAC
The DNA here is from genome assembly GCA_022702515.1 of Ilyophis sp. 1 JC-2022. Classification (NCBI taxonomy): domain Eukaryota; kingdom Metazoa; phylum Chordata; class Actinopteri; order Anguilliformes; family Synaphobranchidae; genus Ilyophis; species Ilyophis sp. 1 JC-2022. The sequence goes on from CM040394.1 coordinate 41,653,179, forward strand.
CCCACATCGTCTGGCAATTCATATGGTTTCCTCTTGATGTTCGCCAACTACAAAGAAACAAAGCCCACTTCATGGCCATAGCTGGACTACCCTGTGTAGTTGGTGCTATAGATGGGACACATGTCCGAATTATTGCTCCATCACAAGATGAACACGCATTTGTCAACAGAAAAAAAAATCATAGCATCAACACACAGGTGGTTTTTGATGCCAACTACAATATTCTTGACATTTTCACCAAGTGGCCAGGTGCAACACATGACTCCCGGATCCTACAGGAGAGTGGCCTGAGGCTGCTGTTTGAGAGGCATCATGTCCCAGCTGGATGTCACTTGGTGGGGGACAGTGGCTATCCCTGCAGGACGAGGCTTCTCACGCCTTACATCCACCCACAACTGGGACCTCAGCTCAAAAAATGTTTGCTTTCCTTTTTAAATTATATTGGTCACACAAACACCTTAATTGTGAATAACCACATAGGATAAAAAAATATGGCAACATGATACCTTTTTCTACAGTATTTTTATGATGAAATCACTGACAGAGACCCATCCCCTATCAGCCAATCACTGTGGGCATAGTAAGTAAGCTTGTTCATGAAACATGACCTCATCCATAGCAACGAGGTCAACCCCGCCCTTTCTCTTAGCTTAAGATTTCTCCCCATTCCTTCGTAAAAGTTGGTCTCAGCAGCTTTGTGAATAGGTTTTAAGAGGAAACTCTTAGCTAGAAACTTTTACTGCTATTTGGGAGACCTCTTAGTGGTAAGATAAAATGTTTCGTGAATACGGGCCCTGTTATTTAACAAAAAAAAAGGCTTTTCACTCCTAGTAAGTGATTTCATATAAATTTAGCCAGTCTTACTGAAAAGAGTAAATATGGCAAAGCAGTGCAGGAATCCCCCACCTCCTCCACTTAAGGGCAGGGACTGTGTAAGAATGATTGGCAGTCCCATAACTGCTACACTATCATCACTAATACAAACCTGTGTGTGCTGTGAGGAGCTAAGCTCCTTGCATAGTTGTTTAGTTGTTTACAGTGAAAACTTTCATCAAAAAATGTTGAGAGAATACAAATATCAATTCTGATAATATAAAATATACTTGGAGTCTGATTATGTCTAACTGCATAATGCACTCATTTCTGTTTGTAAAGAGAACAGGGCTCACCCACCTGTAATGCATGTCCCCCCCCCCCCCGGTACATATTTTCTGCCATAATTCATGCAGCATTGCCCTGGATTTCCAGCACTGAGTACACCTGGCTATCGGCAGGTGCTACACATCACCCCAATACTTCACATCAATCTTTCTGCAAAACAACACCGTTCCCCCTGGTGACTCCCTCTGAGGTGTGGGAGATGAAGCTTTCTCACAGGGGCCCTGGGGAATGTCTTAATGACTGTTATGGAGAACACACCGATTATTACAGTGATATTTCACCTCACCTGAACCAGAGATACAGAGATAACAAAATGCTCCCGTGTTTCCCAGTCCTGATCGCACAGACTGTAAGCAGATGAAAACAGTATAAAATGAGCCAGATTTGGGGCAGGTAAAAACGGGCCTTGGCTAAACCAGGGCTGAGAATGGAACTGCATAGCCCAGGTGTTCTACTCAAGGTAAATACACCTTCAAATTTACTTACCTAGAGCTGTGGTGAACCTGCTCTTGCTTCAGGCATTAGCCAATGCACTGCTTGCCTGGGTCAGTTAGGGTGAATTTACACTACCACTCTGATGTGACCTGATTCCTATTTTTTTCCACACATCCGACATAGATCGGATTTAATTGTTTGAAGTGTAAACACTAGAAAAACACTGTATGATTTTTTTTTTACATCGGATGCAGGCCTCTTTCGAATGTGGTATTAAATTTCAATACTACGAACATATGGATAGCAAAAATTTAAGAAAAGCATGTATAGAAACCATTATACAAATGTTGTGTTGTACATCTTCAATGTTAGAAAATCACATATGGGCATATTTGTTCAGCCTCATAACTTTCACATTTTACAGATGTCTGGATACATTTAATGTGTAGAACATGTCATTACCCTTATACAATGCATTATTGGTTAATTAAAGATATATATGGGACCTTGACCTTCAGCAACCTATAGCAGATCTGATTTTCAAGCCACAATGAGGAGGCCAACAGCATCAGAATGCTGAGATCAACCTTTTGAAATTGGAACGAGAGGAAGTTGGTATAAGCTTCCTCTGAAGCTGGCAAGGTTGGCAAAGTCAAAGCCAGGGCTGTGTACGAATCAGAGCCCTATCTACTGTGTCTCCTGCGTACAGTGCACTGGCAGAAGTGTGCTGTTTAATGTGCACTATTTAGAAGTCTTCTAAAATGTGCAGTATTTAGAAGTTTAGAAGTGCACTATTTTATTGGGATACTCTCAATTTAGTGCAGTCACAGGTAAAAATGAAAAGTCGCAAAGCATGCACTTATTTTAAAAAGTAAAAATATAATGATTTCTACTTAAAATACGTTGATTTTGGTTAAAATATATTTTGGGATAGTTTTGAGTGGCCATTTGGCTGGAAAGCCTTGCAAGATCTGGCAACCCTGCGCTGCTATTTCATGTGTCGCTTTTGTTGTATTTAAAGGAAAAAGTCAGCGAAGCTGCGCCTAATTTTTTTTAAACGAAGCTTCACATCATATTTAAGCGACCAAGTGCGCCCCTGAATGTACTCAGCGAAACCCCGGAAGTAAGTGTGTCCTCCAGGTGTTTGAAGTATACTGAAATTAGAAAATTTTTCGCCTACTCAACGACTTTCTCATCCTATCTACTCAATAGTGTGGAAGAGTGCTGAGTCGGACACGGCCGGAGTCAAGTGAAGGCTATTTTCAAGGTCATTGCCACCTAGTGTCCAATATGTGTAGTAGTACATCGCACTATTATTTTAATAAAATATTGCCATTGGTCACAAGAGGTCACTGTTTTAGTCACTAGTCAAATTGAGCTTAGAAAATAAACAATGACTTGGAATGGAATGGAAATAGTCCAAGAAAGTTTCAGATCATCATGACTGAACTAAAAACCTGACCTGAGTGATAACTGTAGACATGATTGTTTGAGCGTGTGCTCCTCTCGTCCAATGAGATCATTTAGAGCCATTATTTCTGGCTATTAAGGTGACCTACCAAAACTTAATTTGGACAACTTTAAAGTCACATCTCAGTTATGAAATTCAATAAAGAAGAAGAGAAGGAGAAATGGTGATTCAATGTGTATAGTGTAGCGTCCTCTTTCTTTTGGTTTTCATTTTCCGTCCCGTGTTTTGGTTTGTTCTGCTACTCAGTGTTTGCACCTGCGTCGCTTTTCCACTCCTTATTTAAACCTCACGTCTTCTTGTTCTATGCTTCCATATTGCTAATTGTTTGACAAAGAATGCCGGTAACCTACGGTATAGAACCGACAGTTCAAATCGACCGTATCATTTCAACTTGTTGAAGTAACACGGGACTTGTTTCGGGTGTCTTTAGAGTTAGCTAGGAATCTCAGCTCTGTTTACTCTCTGCCCTTTGTTATTTCAGTTCACTGTCTCCCTGTCCTAGACAGTTCTGTCTTCGCCGTTTGTGTTTACCTCTATGTTTTTATCCCTAAGCATGCAAAATCAGCAAATCCTCACTGAAATAGCTTGGTCTGATCCATATTTAAAAACTTTCTTATCAATATAGTATTTTTCTATCCATGTTTTTATTCTTACTTTTTCTTTTCAAATATTAATCAAACCCTCTGGTGCCTATACAGTGCACTCCAAAAATGTTAGGACAGTGACACATTTTGTGTTGTTTTGGCTCTGTACTCCGGCACATTAGATTTGAAATGGAACAGTGACTATGAGGTTAAAGTGAAAACTTTCAACTTTAATTTGAAGCTTTTTACATCACTATAGGTATCAAACGAGCCTCAAACCATCACACACACCATCACATTTCTCCTGACTTATTTTTCCATAGATTTCAATAGAAAAATGAGTCAGGAGAAACACCTGTTAAAGTCATCCATCCATATCTACTGCATATCTGGCAGCACTGTAATGGGTTTATTGATGGTTTGGAAAATCACACGCAAAGGTGAGAAAATCAGAACAAGTCAACTCACAACCGTGAGAGAAAATAATAAAGGAAGAAAGAAAAAACAGGAACGTAATTCTTTAAGGCTAAACAGCCTAAATGAAAACACCCACCAAAATGGGCGAATTACTAAAACTAGTAGAATACCAACTAAATCTTCCGAGCTCACGTAATGGGCTAAAAACTGGAAAGCCGGTAGAGTGAAAAACCAAAACGAAAGTACAAAAAAAAACTGTTTCTGAGAGACCAGCAAAGTACAAATGTTGATCACCTTGGGGCAAATATATTATTCTCTAAAAAGTTAACTTGGAATGGCCTGCAAAACTGCACAAACTATCAAACACCCCAAAGATGAGTTTATGCCAAAAAGTTTCAATTCAATTAAACTTTATTTGTATAGCGCTTTTTACAGACACACTGTCACAAAAATGCTGTATAGAAGGAATACAAAAAAAAACCAGCCCGAACCCCCAAAAAGTGAGCAATAGAGGCCTGTCACCTACGTCACAATTTGACCAGACACGCCCACTTTTTACGCCAACCATCATCTTGGAGGACCAAATGCCGGTGATCCATAACGTTATGAAAACCAAACTTATAGGCTATCACATTTAATCGGGAGGTTGCTTGATTTTCCTTTATTGCCATCATCGGAATTTGCTTTGCGCAATGCGAATTTGTTCACCCTGCCTGGTGGTTTAGCTACTATGGTGAGATTATCATGTAAAAGGACATTTTCGCCTTTTCCCAGCTTTATTCGCACATCAGTACGCAGTGCAGAAGTTCGTCATTGTAGGACAGCAATCATAGTAGCGTTATCATGAAACTCGTTTCATGGAGAAGCAAACACTACTAGTTCAGTGGTAACGTTAAGCGTCTCTGTTAGGGTTGGTCCTCCAAAATGGCGGTGCGTCCCTGTAACCATTGGTAACGACAGTTCTCGTTCTATGTGACAGGCCTCTATTGAGGTTAAAAAAAAAGGTGAAAGAAAAACACTCAACGGTGGCAAGAAAAAACTCCCCAATCTCAGGAGGAACGTAAAATGTAAAATAATAAAAAATCTTAATTGTGAACACAAAGTTTGAATGAGATGGTAGGATGAAAAAACACAGGGCCAAGTCACATGAAATAATTTAGGAAACATTGGTATTGCTAAATTTGGAATAGAGCTTGTTTAATTTGTGTTTGCTAAGATAGCCAGTATTGTTTGTTGTAGCTTGGCCTCGTTTTGATATCAATACTTTCAATGGCAGGCTTAGCTTTGCTCGTTTTATTATAGCCAGTGTTTTGTATGCGTGAGTAACTTGGCATTTTTGTATGTTGAAAACGTTTTTGTTGAGATAGTAATATGCAATTCAGAGGGTCGGAGTGATGCATCTAGGCCTCCAGGCAGAAGCCCCCGGAAAGAAAATAGAGAAGGATTTGACACAACAGCCTGATAATTATGAGATTAAGACACAATAGCCTGATAATTATGAGATTAACTGTTGTTTATGTAGAGCATAGGTGTCAAACTCAAGGCCCGCGGGCCAGATGTGGCCCGCCATGTCATTTTATGTGGCCCGCGAGAACTTAATTATCTGACGCGTAAAAAAAAATAATAATAATTATCTGACGCGTGTATCTACGTGGCTGGTTAACCGGGATTTACTTTTACGATATAACAGACAAACGCAGACGCGGACGCACACCCGCGGTACATACGTTAAATAAAGTTTGTATTAAAAAAATTAAAAAAAAGGTGATTGCACCCCCCCCCCCCCCCCCTCCTCAACAATTACAATCGAGGTCCGCGAAAATCAACCGGCCCTTTGAGGGCAACTATAATGCTGATGTGGCCCGGGGTGAAAATGAGTTTGACACCCCTGATGTAGAGGCTTGAGTGTAATATGGAAAAGCTCCAGTGTGCTATGCTATGGCTGCATATCTAAATGATGCTAAGAAAGGGGGTATACACAACCATGAGAGTGATCCTGAAAAGACAGACAGTATCCAAACAAGACACAAAACAGCAAACCTGGGGTGCATTTCCCAAAAGCATCGTAAAGCTAAGAAGTCGTAAAACCCTTCGTACGAAGCTTCTTTAACTTTGGGTGCGTTTCCCAAAAGCATCTTAATTTAAGACGCTTTTAGAAACGCTCGATTCACGATTACTCCAGACCAGTGGTAGACGGTTAAGTGCTTTTTAGAAGCCCATAAATCACATACTTTATTAGATTTTTCGTGTTAGTGTTAATTTCATTTTCCGGTTACCATAACCACTGATTGTTTTTATAGTGATGTTAGATCGATGCAACAATATTTACGTTTATTTATTTTTAATTAAATTACCCATAAAACCATTCCTTAAATAGCCCTATAAATAAATAAATAAATAAATGATAGACGAGTAAAATCAGTGGGAAAAAATGTTTATTTCAAAGGTAACTTTGACGTGCCTACCCGGCCATGTATTGGGCATGGGGTTCGCGTCTCCCAATCTATCGCCCCTCCTCCTCCCGTATCAGCAGCACCACAGACAGAAGTACAGAGATGAAAAATCCAGGGATCAGAAAGGAAAAGTTCTGCTATGAGTTTCTTCCACCCATGAACTCAGTCAGCTGATTTCACTAATTAGTTCTACCTCCTAGCTGAAGAACTGCAAATCCAGTTGATATACTGGGGAGGAGTTTTTACTTTCTGAACCCGGATTTTACACCTCCCCTTACAAAAAAGAACTGCAGTTTTGCAGTAAAAAAAACAAAACATTAATGCTGCAGTTTTTAGTAGCTACAAGTGCAGTAAATTGGACACAGTAAAACTGCAGTAGTACTACACTTGTAGGCCTACTGCAGTTACAAGGGATTTTAACAAGTAGAAATTCCAATATGCAGTACTACTGCACAGAACTGCACTTGTACTTCATAAAACTGCAGTAATATTGCAGATGACTGCAGTCTTAGCTATTGCAGTAATACTGAAATTAGTTTTTGTAAGGGGTAGCACTTAAAGCACAACTGAAGTTTGGTAGAACTTTGTGTTGTGTAGTTACCTGGCCATGATATGTTTGTTAGTTGCCCTGTGCGTCTATTGACAGAATCCTCATAATTCGCGATCATATATGTGCATTTTCAGACCGTTTTTAGAAGTCAATGGAGAGCGACAAATACCCTATTCTGGATTATCACCCCAGGGGAGCACAAAGCAACTAACGAACATATTTGCACTCATATCATAGCCAGGTAACTACACAACCCAAAGTTCTACCAAACTTCAGTTGTGCTTTAAGAGGTGACTGCGCGTTCACGCTTTAAGAACTGTTTTGGGAAACGTGTGTTACAAATTAAAAAGCCATCGTAGAATCGCTCGTTGAAATCGCACTTAACCCTTAAGATTGATCGTTATCGGGAAACGCACCCCTCAGCGTTTGTAACTGCGCAGTGGACGGGCACCAGAAGTCAGCTCAGCTCATATAACAGCTGTATGGTTCTTATGTACCCCTCCCAGACATCTTTAACTACGGGACTGAATAAAGAGTTACATGTTTAGCCTATACTTAAAGACGTATAAAAATATTCGCGCAGCAGACTACTATCTTCGCAGAGCACATGCTCCTCTGAATGAACTGTGCGTGCGTCACATACATTGCGCACGTACGTCACGTTACGTAGCGCGAGGGTGATAGGTCACACAAAAATGGCTACTGGAAACGGACTCGCGTCTTTGGTGTGTAATCTTCATCATTTGTACTCCAACCCCCCCAAATTTGGCAATGTACTTTTAGGCACTGATTACTATCGAACATCGTTATGACCAGCTAGCGTTTAGCGCGAATTAATCTTCAGCTTATATATATTGGGTTGCTGTTTGCTAGCTCGTGTATGATGATATTGAACGTGTGGCTCTACGGGCTGTACACGCGATGGGGCATGGGAAATTATGTCTTGAGTCACTGTTAACAACGTAACACATAATTCTGAACGACAATATTTTTAATGATCTGCAAAACTTTTCTAACCTGCAAGCATACTTGGAAAGTAATTTTATTTCGCAAATAGGCTACTTTTATTAGCTATATTAAAAAGCTACTTATAGGCATCATTAATGGATAGTATAAAAATGTATACAAATGATTTTCACTTGATTTTCATGTCGCGAAATCTGAATACCTTGCCATTTTTAGGGTGTAGAAGGAGCCACGGCTGCTGCCCAGGCGCTCTCTCTTCCGGCAGATGCGTACGGAAATAACGTAAGTATAAAACACATTTGTTTGCATTGCTACATTACTTAAATCAATCCAAGGTGCCTTCGTTCATATTAAGCCATATTCGGACGGGATAAGTGTTCAGGATAATGTCTGTAAAGTAATTGTTATCACAGGACGTCTGTAATGTTAATGGCCGATTCTTACAGGATAAAGTTTCTCAGTAATCAGCGTCTATAATTGCAGAGATGGGAGTGTACTCCATGTTGTCGTCACACCGAAAATGTTCCCCACGCGTCATACATATGGTTACACATCCTCACTGCAAACTGATTGCTTCTGGTAGAAAATCTCTGCCAAGGAGCAATTGAAAAGCAGGTGCCAAAAAACCCCAAAAACTATTTGGAGACGATGTTGGCATGGAAAACTGTCCACAAAAAGCGTGAGGAATCCTGCGTTATACCTCTTTATTAACGTTAGCGGCTGCAGTGTGGTATAATGGTTAAGGAACTGGGTTTGTAACCGAAAGGTTGCAGGTTCGATTCCCAGGTCGGACACTGCAGTTGTACCCTTGAGCAAGGTACTTCACCTGCATTGCTTCAGTATATATCCAGCTGTATCAATGGATACTATGTATAAATGCAAAAGAAATGCTGTGTAAGTCGCTCTGGATAAGAGCGTCTGCTAAATGCCTGTAATGTAATGTAATGTTAGCTTCAGAAAAATAGTAGCCTACACTGTTGGAGCCTGTTTGGAGCCTGTTTTTTTATTTATTTGCTCTCTGCTTATTTAATGTAACGTTACACTTAATTTAGAGGTCGGCCAATAGTAGTGGCTTGCACTTTGACCGAAGAGAGCACAACCAAAGCATCCTTGAGTGCCTCATACGTGGAAAAACCAGGAGAAAAGACTGGGGAAAACTAATTTCTCGCACAAAATACCAGAATATTTACTGATGTGAATTTGCATGGGATTGCTTTAACCTGGGGTTAATTTCACAGGGCATTTAACAGTAGGTAAAAGACGCTGGAATCTTTACTGGTGCAGGAGCGCGCAGTCCGTAAAAGTTACAGACATGGCAGATTCAGACGGGACTAAAATGACGGAGGTCCTCCGGTAATTATTAAATTACCACACCTCCCCCAGTAAAACTTATCCCGTCCGAATAGGGCTATAGGCTACAATGAGTCACACATCATTTCATACGTTAATACGTGCCTTAAAGTAACATTTGTAATGTTTGAAATTCATATTGCTTCATTGTGCCACACATTTTAAATAATCATACTGCAATTTACCAATATGTTACTGGATTAAAATGAATGAATTCCTAGTAAGTTTTGATTCCTTTTGTTTGCGTGATTTTCATATACTTCCCCCCTACTCTTTTAGCCTCAGCTCGAAGTAATGTGGGCAATGAAAGCCTACCAACATGCTGAAATTTACTTCAATGTAAGTTGTTGAGTCCAATTTAAGGAGGAATTTAGCTAACTTTTCTCATAGTGGTGACCAGAGTACACTCGTCTATTTATATTTTGTGTTTTTCAGCTCATCTCCTCTGTGGATCCTAAATTTCTGAAGCTCACAAAAGTTGACGGTAAGATTTACTCAGAATTCAGGGAGGCGTTTGCTGACTTGAATATTGAAATACTGGACCCGGACCTGCTTAAATCAGCCGAGGCCAAAGAGGTGAGGAAATTTTAGAAAATAAATTCCTTTTTTCTTTATTTTTCTCTCTCTCCATTTCCCACTTACTGATCACTTGTATTTTCTTGTGATTAGAAATGGAGGCCATTTTGCAATCAGTTTGAAGGTCTTGTGGAGGACTTCAACTACGGGACGCTTTTGCGGCTGGACTGCCAGAAGGATTACACAGAGGAGAACACCATATTTGGTATGCCTACAGCCGAAGGAATAATGCCTCGTTCACACCCATCTACTCGCGACAGACACAAAACCGTTGTACTTGGTGTTGTAAGTGCATTTGGTGCAACACCAACAACTTACCGATTGCAGTCACTAGACGTGCCGACGGTCTCGGAAATTCTGTTCAAAGCCTCAAGTTTTCTAACATCCTTATAGCCGCACAGACTGTGATCGTATAAAATTTGGTGGTTTAAGACCGTGACGATGAGCTGCTTTTCAGAAATACAGAAAAGAACGGGTGCTCGTGGGACTTTTTTTTTCTCGAACCGTCTAGAGTGGCATCATTTCTGATTAGTTGGTACTGCGACAAAGTTGACTGGTAGTCAACATTTCAGAGAGACAAACATACTGGTTATTTGTCGCTGTGTACCGACTCCACCCCTCCCGCTGTTTGCAGCTGTTACCCATAGACTTTGAATGGAATCTTGCAGCTTTGTCTCTGTCGCGAGTAGATGGTGTGAACGAGGTGTAAGGGAAATCAACTGCTTATGATCAGAATCGATGTTCAGGATTTGCCAAGTTAATAGCCACTCACCACCAGTAGGGTGAACTCTGCAGTCATACGTTCAAGCCTTCCAGCAGCCAACTGGGAAGAGAAGCCTGCAGCAGCTGGACTCGGATGGCTTGTCCATCTGGAGTTGGGTGGGTTTCGCTTGACCAGGGTTACCGCTAGATTAGCTCCTCCCAATGGGTGCACTGTCTGTAGTTCTGTGAGGGCTGTACAGTGTGAAACAGTCACTGCCTCATGCATATGAGGAGAGTAAGCATGCTCCAGCAGCAGTGGTCCTGGTGTCCCCCAAATTGGGGACAGAAATACAAAATTAAAAGAAGCAGGGGGGGGGGGGTTTATCCTGAATACTGATGTAACAATCACAACTGGTCATTGAAAGCAATGGAGTTCTAGAACACTTAGAATTTTGGAAAAAAAAACCCTACTCTTGAAAGGGTTAAAAAGCAAAAGAACACGAGAGATGGAAGAAAAAGTTTTTAAAAGCATGGCTAATTTGATACAGGTGATAACCAGCCACTGTCTTGTTCTTTCAGCGACCAGAATCCAGTTTTTTGCTGTGGAGATTGCCAGGAACAGGGAAGGCTACAACAGTGTTGTCTATAATTCCAAGAAACAGAACTCTGAAGCGGGGAAGAGCTAACCAGTCCCCTGGCGACCATCCTCAAGCCTCCTCCAATCAGAAATGACCTATCCAGCTCAACATTGCCCTCTGCTGGTTACTGGGGAGGGAAAATAATCCAGTTGAATTTACTTTCCCATAGTCCCTCCTTCTTTGGAAATTCCTCACCAAATGATAATAATTCCTCATCAAGTCCTACGCAGTCAGAGGGATCTTAAGTTGAAATGTTAATAATCTCCTGATAAAGTAATCAGCATGTTTCCCCACCCCCGAATCCATGGAAACGGGTTTAATATGGTACAGGAAAGCCCTGAACATTGTTGCTCTGCAGGTGTGCCAAACGACTCCCCTTGAGAATGGACTGTATTTGTTTTCCTTTATTTCACGGTCCCGTGATTGTCAAGAAATTGAACCTTCACATGAAGGAAGGCAACAGTGTGATTGTGGCTGACATGGTTCATGCTTAATATACTGATGCAGGGCCACATTAAACTGTGCATTTATTTTGACAAATTTCAGTTTTTCCCCCAGTATTGAACCAAAGGTATTTGAGGCTACTGTAAATGGTAGGGGTGTTTCATACATTGGGTTTGCATTATCGTGTGTTCCTCCGAGTAAAACCTGAAACTCTCCCAAATCTGGAACATGGACTGAAGTAAAAAGAGCTGTTTTGGGTTATACTCAGTGCAGTTATCCAGCTAACTCAGTAATCCTGCTTCGTAGTATACCCCCCTGGGTTCAAATAGTATTTATTTTGGATCCAAATAATTTTCTGTGCTCCATTGATGCTTGCCTGGTGTCATTGTTCTTATGGCTTGTAGAGTAAAATAAGCCACTTTCTCACAGACAAGAAATTTGTCGGCCTCATAAAAATGAGACTTTTAAAGTTTGTTTGCTGGACTGTTAATCAGTTCAGGTTAATTAGTTTGTTCAAACAGGTAATCGGTAATGTGCATTATTTTTATGTTCCTCTACCTCACAGTCCGAGCACAGGAGAGTAGTGATGTGCGAGTTTGAACGAATCGTTCGAAACTAACGATTCTTTTTACTGACTCAGGAGTGACAAGTCCTCTCCTCCACTAAATCGTTCACTGACTCGCCACTGACATACCTGGTACTTGCTACTGTGAAGACGATGCGAGACAACGTGTTACACTATTGTGCAACTCTTATATTAACTGTATTTGTGGAAATGCATCAAGTAAATCACTGTATTAACCTAGCCCTGTGAGAAAGCAACCACTTTTTGGCACTTGTTTCAACTCCGTACTCGCTCTCCCTGCCCTGAGCTGAAGGTCTGGCTGCACAAATCCCTCACTCACTTGCTCTCCCAGCCCGCCCGGAGCTGTCTGAATCGGGTTGCATGAAATAGCTACTCACTCGGTCACCCAATACTCGCTCTCCCAGCCCGCCCGGAGCTACCTGACTCGGGTTGCACGAAATAGCTACTCACTCGGTCACCCAGTACTCGCTCCCCCAGCCCCGAAACCCGCCCCCTGCCCTGAGCTCATTAACTCGTGAGTGAGAGTACTGAGCAAGCCCCCAGAACAGCGCCGGGCTTTGAAGCCAATTTTATTTAGTGGTCAAACCGTCTAATTACAACTTCCAGGTCCGAAAAGCAGTTTTCTTGCACACAAACATGGGAAAAAGGAGCGGCTATAAAACGATGGATAATTTTTTTTGAGCGTCACAACCCCCGCAAAACAACTTGTTTCACTATCAGAATTTGATCCATTCGTTCCGATAACATTTGGAAAGTCTCGAAGTCGCCGCACTATTAAATTACTTTATCCCATTCAGGAGGGCTAAACCGGAAGTTAGACTGACTTGATGACTCCAAAACCAGACTCTCTTTGGTGAGTGACTCATACAAACTCGAGTTAGAGTCGAACCTCCCATCACTACAGGAGAGAACATCAGCATTAGATTACTGCCTCAGCTTTAATGGACGAGGAATCACTGTTTAGATCAACTGTTCCTCCCAAACACAGACATTTGCATTGCCAACTTCGTAGGGTCCAATAAACATGACGGTTCACAAATTGGGTAAAAAGTGACATTTCACTGCAACACTAGTGTTTGTAAACATGTCACAAATGTAATTGCACTTAAAAAAAAATGCATATCCGTAAATGACAGATATTTGTGCATATAAGAGACTGACATTCTTCTCTCAACAAGATCCGTGAAATCTGCGATTCCCTTCCTGCATACGCAATGCTCACTGTTCAGGCCTTGTGTTGTCCTGTTCAGTTTACTGCAACTCTCCTTGCACCTCAGGCACCTCCAGCTCATACAGAATTCTGCTGCTGGTCTCGCCTATGATCATCCAAATACACACACGTCGCATCTCCCGTCTCTGGCTACGAATTGTGGGCCCAATAAATACAAGCCTGTAGTCCAAATGGTGCAGGACCTGTCTACAATTTATCACCAAACCTCACTCTTGTGCCACAACACTGCCAACATCCTGGGTTCCTTCCCTAAAGAAGGGTCTGTCTGCTCGGACATACCTCTTCTCTAGATTTCATTCACCTGTTTCACGAGTAATAGTGCCAGACCTGGCTAACAACATTCCCAGAACTGCAATTATACAGTGCAGTTCATAAGTATTTTGACATTGACATTTTTTGTCTTTTTGGCTCCTGCACATTGGATTAGAAATTAAACGATGAAAATGAAGTTAAAGCACAGCCAGCTTTAAGGGTATTATATCGATGTCCAGTGTTCCATGTAGGAATTACAGCCCTTTTTACAAAGTCCAAAATTAATTTGACAATTGTCTGCTCAGCTGTTTCGTGGCTGGCTGTGTGTTCTTGCATCATTAGCTCATGCACAAGAAAGCTAACAAAAGGTCTAACGTTGATTCTAACATAATCTTTAATTAAGTTATATTTAGTACTTGGTCGCAAATCCTTTGCTTTCGATGACTGCCTGAAGTCTGCGACCCATACACATCACCAAATGCTGGTGATGCTTTGCCAGGCCTGTACTGCAGCAATCTTCATTTCCTGTTTGTTTCAGTGGATTTTTGCCTTCAGTTTTGTCTTCAGCAAGTGAAACACATTTTTAATTGGATTCAGGTTGGGTGATTGACTTGGCCAGTCAAGAACAATCAAATTTTTGGCCCTGAAAAAGCTTTTGCAGTTTTTTTCGGGTGATTGTCCTGCTGCAAAGTGAAGGGCCGTCCAATGAGATTTGATGCATTCGGTTGTATCTGAGCAGAAAGGATGTTTCTGTACACTTCAGAATTCGTCCTGCTGCTGCCGTCAGATCATAAGTAAAGACAAGTTAGCCAGTTCCAGTGGCAGCCATACATGTCCACCACGATTTGAAAACTTTAAAAAAATGTACTTTCAAGCTAACTTAACCTGGCCTTTCTGTTCTTCCGTGGTCTACCAGGGCCCTGTTTCCCAAAAGTATCTTAGATAAAGATCATCTTAGGCTATTTTGTTTTTATATTAGTTTCATTGTTTTTTTGTCTTTCTCCGTCTGTTTTTATTATTTGTTTTATGTAATATCAGTAAATTTTAATAATTTTAATCATAAAATGCAGACAGCACAAACACAAATGTTTGAGTTAAGATGATCTTAACTCTAAGATGCTTTTGGGAAACGGGGCCCAGGTTGTTTGCTATTGCTGAGCTCTCCAATGCGTTCTTGCTTCTTACTGTACCAAACCGTTGATTTTAACACCCCTGGTGTTTTGGCTATGTCTCCGATTTATTCAGATTTTTCCACCCTATGATGGCCTGCTTTAGTGGCATTGACACTTCCTTGGGCCTCATGCTGCGAGACAACAGCAACAGACTCCAAATACCACACCTAGAATCAACGTTAGACATTTTGTTAGCTTTCTTGTGCATGAACTAATGATGCAAGAACACACAGCAGGCCAAGAAATAGCTCATCAGTCAATTGTCCAATTACTTTCGGTCCCCCAAAATGGGGGGACTATGTATAAAAATTCCTACATGGTTCACTCGATATGGATGTAAATAACCGTTTCATTTAAAATCCAGCGTGCTGTAGTAGAGCCAAAAGAACAAAAATTGTGTCACTGCCCAAATACTTACGGACTGCGCTGTATATGTAACCATAACAAGCCACAAAAAGAAAAACTTAAAACCATTAAAAAAAAAACATAACCTGAACTAGTACATGAATATTAGTGGGTGGGGATGGGAGTGGAACAAAGATGCAGTCTGAAGAGGTGAGTCTTTGGCCTGTGTCTAGATCAGTGGTCCCAAACCCTGTTCCTGGAGATCAACCTTCCTGTAGGTTTTTATTTCAACCCTAATTTGGCACACTTGATTCTAGTATACATTCTTGATTCTCAATTTGCAGCTCAACGAGATCTCTAGCTGTTGTATGAGGTGTGCTTTGTTAGGGTTGGAGTGAAAACCTACATGACGGTAGATCTCTAGGAACAGGGTTGGGGACCACTGGTCTAGTTGGAAAACAATCCCGCTGGAGGAGGTCTGCATCCTCCACCGCAGACCGAAAGCCTACCTGTGTAAACTGCATCTCAATGAATGCTGAACCCGTGGGTTGAGTAGGCCTACCTGTGCTACATTGCACATTAACATCAGTCCTATTTTCTAGTTATAGCACTACAGTCTATACCCCCCCCCCCCCCCCCTTGCACCTACTTGGGCACTTAACTTTAGGTTGTAGCTTTACGTGCGTGTAGCAGGTGTAGCTTGTCTAGTTAACTAGCAAGTATAGTGAGGTGCAGTAAAGCTCATTAGGGACTGGTAACACATTCGCCTTTTGATGAGAGGTACGGGTTCAAATTTCTCCTTGGGCGAGTGCTTCTCACTCATTACACATGCACTACAATCAACGGTAACACTACAGACTTGGCATCAGCACTACTCTTCGCCCGGACCTTAATGTGCGCGCTTACGCAGGCCACTTTGGGTAACAGCATCTGCTAAATGCCTAAATGTAAATGTAAGCATCCAGTTGAGGCCATGTTTTCTAATTTTGAGAATGCACGCCAATCGCGCATCGTCTTTTCAAGGCTGATAATTTCAGTATATCTCAGTCCATGTAACAAAGGTATTTTTCGAGGGCGCCGCGATAGTACAACGGTAAGAGCGCTGACTTTCAGTCAGCGCAGTTGTACTCCGAGGATCGGGGTTCGCGCCCCGGTCCTGCCATATCCGAGCGTGGCCGGTGCCCTGTGGAAGCGGCAATTGGCAGCCGCTTCCGGGTGGGGGGAGGGGCTCGGAGAGAATCGCTGCGCACGGGACCCAGGCGAGTCGCGGTCAGGAGCTCGAGGAGTCGCGCCCTGTAGAGGACGTGGCGCCCTCCTTCCTACTACTAGTACCGATAGACGGGATTGTGTAGCGGTGGTTCTCTAGCGGTTGCTACATGGGGGGAATTGAATTAGAATAGGGGTTCAATTGGCTACTAAATTGGGAGAAAAAGGGAAAAATCAGAAACAAAATTAAAAAAAAACAAAAAAAAAACAAAGGTATTTTTCTCCTCATCCCAAGACCCACACATTACAGGGACAAGTCCGTCTCAGTACAAACCAATGACGTTTATTTTATTTCTTTTGCAGTCACGGTGCTTACACTATATGCAGCAGACATCCAAACTGGTCAACCAGCTACCTCATCACTCAATGGACCCAACACACAGTTTCCCAAATGCACACATTCACATCAGGAAACAAAGGATTTAAAAAAAATAAAAGAAAATTTAAGTATGGTTGATTGTTAAACATGGTTAGAGGATGAGCTAGATCTTCACAAACGATTAGCAGCAACACTCCTTGAGAGTAGCACAAATTGCTAATATAATACATTCTGTTTTACTTCTTTTTTTTTTAGTGCGATCTATGCATAATTTCCTTCGGTAATTAAAGGTGGATTTCTTCAGAAATATGAATGGAGGGTGGGGGCAGTGCTCATTGCTAGACAGGCTTGGTGAGAGAAGGGGGGGGTCTGTTTTTAAGTTAGCCAGAGACGGTCCTATTTCTTCTCCTTCCCTCAGTACCTCAACTCCATTCCAGGATGACCAGAGTAACAGGAGCACAAGCACCTGTGAGCAAACACAGCGACATCACTACAACCTCAAATACTTCTTACTCCCCTCAAACCTCCCAAAAAAAACAAAAAAACAAAAAACAAAAAAAACTCAATCCAGCCTGCTGAAATTGAAGGAGCAGTTTCAGTCAATTTTGCAGTGCATTTTGTCACAAATTTCATCTAGTGTCAATATTACATTTAAAAAATGTTTAAAAATAGTTTCCTAGGCAACACTATGAGTGGAGCGGCAGCTGATATAAAGGAAAGAGAAAGGAGACTAACATTAACACTTGCTTTATGGATGAGGCACGGTGTGGTTAGATTGCACCCACCCACTATATCTGCAGGAGGGCATTTCACAGGGTTTCAAAACCCTGATTCCATGTTTAAAAAAGAAAAAAAAAAAGAAGCATATCTGGCCGCTCAGATTGTCTTAATGCAGGGGTCCTCAATCTTAACGGTGTGGGTGCAGGCTTTTGTGCTAACCAAGCAGTAGCACACCTAATTCTACTAATCAAGGTCCTTACCAAAGACCTGAGTGGTTGATTTGTAGAATTAGGTGTTACGGCTTGGTTGGAACAAAAGCCTGCACCCACACTGGCCGTTTCTGGATAAGATTGAGGACCCCTGTCCTAATGTGAGATCTAGTTCTACATCAGGGATGATCGCAGCCTGTGAAATCGGCCCCCCCCACCCCCCAGCCCTCTATCCCACCCGCATATGATGTTAGAGAAGACCTAAGAGCAGTGTGACTGAGGCTTCATTAGCACCCCCCAGCAATGGTTGAAGCCTCCAAGTGGCTTTTTTAATATATATATATATATACTACTCAAAATAAGTTAAGGGTCAAAAATATTTGTGCATATAAATATAAGCTAACAAGCTGAAATGGTGACGACTAATGACAAAACAATTCTTTGATGGCTCAAGAATAGAAAACGCAAAACAAAAAACTTTTCATTAGACACTAGTTTATTACCCTGATGGAAAAAAAGTCATGCACCCCCCAAAATGATGATATGATGATGAATAGAAAATGCTCAGCCATTTTATTGCTAAAATTGGCATGCATGGAATGACACTCATGCAAAACACGTGCAAATGGTGCATGAGGTGTCACAATGGGTGTTTCGAGGCAGTTTGTCAGTTTAGTCTAAGTTTGTGCTTCAAATCCATGAAAAGGAAATCTGGGTTAACTTATAAAAAGTTTCTAAAGATAAATGCAATGAATGCATGTCCCATAATAACGTGATGTCTATAGTCCAAATGAGAACCCAAAGGGGGATTAAAAATACACGTCTTAAAAAAACATTTAAAAAAAATAAAATAATTCCTTTGACCCTTAAATTCTTTTGAGTAGTGTATATATATATATATTTTTTTTTTTAAGTGACTTAAAACAGATTTTAATCAATTATGTTGTATTGTGTTTGGGGGGACAGACAAAGTCTTCTGATTGGTTCATGAGACTGTGACTTGACAGCACACGGGCAGCTCTGTCCAATATGGGGTTGGCGAGGCCTCAACGGTCAAAGGTCTCCCGTGCCGTCAAAAAGCGACCTGTAGCTGGAGCGACGGGAAGGTGAACACTGCCCTCAATCTGAGTGAGGTAAAAGGTCACCCTACCAAAGCCACCCTCTTTCCCTCAGTAACTCCTCGCATATACGCCAGCAGGAGTTCACATTTACACGTTCCTATGCGCTCCACCTGTTCGGAAAGTTACAGGAAAATGTACAACAGCTCTACCTCTTTGAGGCGAGTCCTGTTTTACCACAACCCCTCACTCAGATACGTTATTCTCTTCATACACAGACAGACCCGATACTCCAGAGGACTGTAAAAATTTCAATCACACTTTTTTTTTGTCCATTTTTTTTCTTCTTAAATTTAATTATTATAAACGTTCAAAATGTTATGAAAAAATTTACACTTTTTTGTGTATTTTTTATACAAGGCAGGCAGAAGTAGAGGAGCACCGTTACCCTTGCCCCTCCCAGTTACCCTCTTCCTGCTGGGGTCGGGGCCTCCCTTCCTAGTACGTCCTCTGCTCCTGCCACCCACCCCACCCCATCTCCTCATTGTTCACCCCTTCCCCCAAAGACCACCCTCCCAAAAGTCTATAATTCTCTCTTTGGACTTTGAGCCCCAATTCTCAGAGTTTGGTCAAAATGGTGACCCCTGGCTGTAAGATAAATTTATATCTGAGGGGATGGCGGGGGACAAGATTTGGGGTTGGTTTGGGTGCACGTAGCGCTGGTCCCCTGGCATCCTGGCCTAGGGAGGGCGGGGCTGTGGAAGGGGGCAGGGTCTGGAATGTCAGCTCATCATTTCGTTGCTGTTGACCCCGTAGGTGGAGTTCTTCATGGAGTCGTTGACCTCCCTCCGGAACACCGAGAGGTTCTGTGTAAACCTGGGTGGAGGAAGAGGAGGAGGAGCGCTTTAGAACAGGGGATTCTCAAACTCGCTCCCAGGGACCCGCTTGTGTCCACTAACTTTCCCGCCTCACAACCTTTAACCGCAACTCCTCAAGGGGCATCAATCAGTCAGTTGCTCTTAATTAGACACTTATAATCTAACAAAGAATAATTTACCCCCCTAAAGCCACATTATGTCAATACATACCCAGCACTGCTGTCAGGATGGGGTATGGTCTCTCCCCATCAGGACCAGGAGGGAGAGATCTATCAAGTTTTGTGCCGACCTCAGCAAGTCACCGAAATGAGAACAGTGACCCAATTAACCAGGTCGACTGAGTTAACTATAATAAACTGCCCGAATTGATTAATTAAGTGCAGAGTAACAATGAAAACCACACAGATCCCCGTAACAATAATCTAACACCACACTAAAAGTCTAGTCCTACCTAACGAGGCGAAACTGATCTTCTCTGGAATGATCTAATGTACGAGGCAAAACTGATCTTCTCTGGACCATATAACTGGTAGTTGAAAAGCAAGTGGCAATAAGCCAAAGTTAATTCTGTTAAAATGACTGAGGGCAAAATTATGAACGGATTTTAAAAAACAAAAAAATTTCATCGACCTTAGTTGAATGAGCAACTGGCTTGACAGAAAGCCGTCGTATCCAGGGAGGCTAACTGAAGCTAGCTTTGCTAGACCTCTGAAGGGAATGTGACGGTGTAAAACTGGGTGGAGTGATGTGCTTGTACGCACCTGTCTCGGTTTTTTGTTAGCAAGTTGCGTTCGATGCCTTCCATTAGATTCTCGAAACACAAGTGCATGGCCTGCTGCTTCTCCGGCGGCTGACTGTTCACGATGCTGCTCCTCAGATCCGCAAAGTACTGGGGTAGAAGCAGATGGGGGGGGGGGGGCGCAGTTTAGGGCAGAACTCCGACCACACTGTGTAATGGCTCAGGTTCCATCACACCAGATGGCATGCGTAAACGCCCTCTACGACAGGTGTACCCAAACCATGTTTGTTCTCAACTTTGAGCCACACAGTCAGTTTGGCCAGGTATCCAGCAATCAGCATAATTAACTTGCCACATAATCTGCATTGAAAGAAACCAACACTTCAAATCTAAGAACAAATGTTTGACTCCAGGCCATGGAGTAAAAACACAGGTCAGAGGAAAACAGAGCTTCTCGGGTAAGATGCTTGGCATCAATATATCAGGTCTCACCGTTACCTTTTCGTTTAGTAGGATCAGTCCCAGTAGAGGCCGTGACATGGACCACTGATTTCGGCAGTCTTCAAAAATTATAATGTTGAGGACCGTGGACAGCATCTGGAAGACACGTTTAAATAAATTTAGAATAGAAAAAATCCTGTGTGATCCGCAAGCCATGTGACAGACAATGCTGCTAACAGCAGCGATGCTAACGCCCATGCTCAGGGTGTGAAATTAACACCTGCCACCAGCCAAATACTGTTAAAAGTTTGATTGTGGCTCGTAGATTTTCTACTCTACCAGCCACTTTGGTAGGTAACCAACCAGGTTGTTGGTTATATTGTAAAAGGTAATGTGGCTGGTAAATGTTCAAAATGCCTGGTGATTTTTAGAATCCACAAGCCACTCTTGAAAAAGTTAATTTCATTCCCTGCCCGTGCTGCTAATGCCAGTGATGCTAATGGCAATGCTGCCAACACCATGCGAGAAACAGGGGGAGGGAGAGCAGAGATAGTGACAGTAATGTAACCCCCCCCACACTCTCACACTCACACACACACACAATATACAATTACAACACAAATTATTTCTCTTCATATCTCCACTGCCGTGTGGATACTTTCAGAGTGGTGGGCAAACACAGGCGCTCAAACTCACAACCCTACGGGCTCAACACTGCCCCTGTGTGGTGGAGGAAGGAAGAGCAGGTGCTCACCTGCTGGATCATCTCGGGGTGCTGCTGCATGATGTGAAGGAAGCGGTCGCTCTCCTGGCCCATGGCCGCAGCGCGCTTCTTGGTGCTGCGGGATAGCTGCTTGAACAGGTATGTCACGATGTGGTCAAGGCTAGAGCAGCAGCCTGTGCACACCATGGTATCTGCAACACACAGGAGAGGAGTTGACCTCAAATCCGAACACCCGCGCACCCATACACATGCAAGCATGCACTCACAAATATCACTCACGCACATACACACCCACACACAAACATCACTCGCACGAACAACTCTCGCACACACAACCCCACCATCATACACAGAGCACGTTGAGTTACTTCGTCCTACCCAGTGCTGTGAGCCCCTCGGAGATGGACGACAGGATGTACATGATGACGTGCGGCTCCAGGCTGGCGATGAAGGTCATGTGATCCTGGGTCAGAACCTCCAGCAACGAGTAATAGGACTGGCTGAGTTTGGGGTAGTCCTGCAAGAGAGAATGGCAATGTTGTGGGAACGTTACCAGTGAGTTCGTAGTACAACTGCCTTATAGTAACCCTGGTTCTACACTGTCAAACTTGGGACAGCCCCCACCCCCCCGGCCCCACCCCGGACCACGTCTCCCTCACCAGCAGGTCACTGTGGGGGACGGAGAGGAGGAGTTTGATGAAGGTCTGCAGGGCGTTGTCCAGTGCGTCGTCGCCGTATAGGCGGAAGACGCCGAAGTTGACGTAGTTTCCGCTGAGCACGGCTTTCAGCATGGAGAAGCATATGGACACCCCCTTCAGCTTCAGTGCATATACCTGGTCCTTCGGCACCTCCCCCAATGTGAGGATACGATTACCTGCCCGTAACCATGGCACAAATTAACATATTAATAAAGCCATTCATACTTCTGTGACCTCCCTAGAAACCACTCCTTTAATCTTCACCTTCAGTGGCCGATTGCAAGTTAAGCCAAGCATCTGTACAGGTTAAACATCATTTCAACTTTTCTTTCAATGGAGTACTAATGTAGTAGCTTAATCCATGTCTGGGAAACTGGTCCTAAGCGAGTTGCATAGTATTACTTAAGTATTTTTTTAAATTCCAAGACTTAAGAGTCCTTTCGAGGTGTCTTAAACTAAACTTTCAATGGGAGACGACTCTGTGGGCGGGGAAGCAGCCCTCCCCCGAAGAAAAAATATCAAATAACAATAACTTAATGCAGGCTACAATGCTATGAGAGCTCTGTGAAGCTAGCCACAATACTATTTTAAACAATATTAAACAGTAACCCAATAATAGTAATGTTAGCTTTATTTAGCTAGCTATATAACAGCACTATAATAAGTTACAGTACCTCCAACCATTGCTGTTGTATTAAGTTACAATTACATTGAATTTAGCAGACACTATGGAAATGTATGGTGTAATGTTAAGCAATGGCATCAAGATGATACAAAAGTTGCCCAGTAGTTATTTTCCATTCAAATGCAGAGAGGTTATAGTATCGCTTGTAGGAGTACCAGAAAATAAGATATCAAGAGTCAATTGTTGGTTCACAGACATCAGGAAGTCATGGCATGCAAAGGATATTTAACCAAGTATTAAAAATTATTACTTTATTCTACATTAGCTGCAGTTAAGTGTAAGGGGGCAATTACTTTTTCACACAATGGAAATGGGTGTTGGGATTTTTTGTTAATGAAATAAATGAAATAAGTAAAAAACAAATGTGTCATTTGTTCACTCAGGTTCCCTGAAATCAGTATTATATTTTGTCTAAAGATCTGAAAACATCCAGTGCGAGAAATATGCAACAATAGAGGAAATCAGGAAGTTTTTTCACGGCACTGTATATTAGCCAACATTAACGTTACATAAATAAATAACGTTAGTGTAAATAATAGTTAACGTTAGCTACATAGCTAGCATATCTAACAAGTTAACATACTTTTGTTTGGAGAATTCTTCTAATATTATCATTTTCCCCTCTGC
The DNA here is from genome assembly GCA_022702515.1 of Ilyophis sp. 1 JC-2022. Classification (NCBI taxonomy): domain Eukaryota; kingdom Metazoa; phylum Chordata; class Actinopteri; order Anguilliformes; family Synaphobranchidae; genus Ilyophis; species Ilyophis sp. 1 JC-2022. Next base: position 41,676,876 of record CM040394.1, read on the forward strand.
TGACCAATTTGGATTTTGTCTTTTACTGTCCATACAAAAATGTTTGGGTTATAACTAGCTAAAACTTAGTGAATCCGTTTATCTAGCAGCGCCTCGTCAAGAAGGGAAATCCAAACCCTCTCCATGGTAACGTGGGGATTCCTCTGCTTTTATTGTGATAGTGATACATCAATGTGCAGTAAAACACTTGAGGTTTTATGCAAAGCACTTACACGATTCCCTTAGGTCAAGTGAAATAATCCCTTGAGTAAAACATCTAAGGGGAAAACTTAAGATGTTTTATGCAACCGGGCCCAGGGAATTATATCGCTCATTACAGTGTTTAAGCTGGGGAAGGAAGAGTATGTCAGTCACAGGGAGAGCCTGTCAGTCACATACTTAGCCTGTCAGTCACAGGGAGAGCCTGTCAGTCAGAGGAGGAGCCTGTCAGTCACAGAATTAGCCTGCCAGTCACATAAAGAGCCTGACAGTCACAAGGAAAGCCCGTCAGTCACTGCTGGGTGGCGCTGTTTACCGTATGTGGTCATCATCTTGCTTGTCTCCCTGAAAAGCAAGATTCCATTGGGCGACGACACGTCAAACTGCAACCGCTGCGACCTGCAACACAGAGATGATGAGCTGCAGGAGACACAGGACGGGAGAGAGAGAGATAGAGGGAGGGAGAGAGAGATAGAGGGGGTACTGCACCTGTTATGGACAAGCTCAGCCATCAGTTTAAGGACAGGTGTGGTGCAGGCAGGTACATGGTACCACAGCTCTATGGCTCTCTGTAGGATGGGCATGTAGGAGGGGTAACTGGGGGAGGGGGTGAAGGAAGCCACTGCTGAGAAAATGACATCATCTGAACAACATAAAATGTTATATTTATTTTCAAAGTGTGCAGGTAACAAGAAAATAACAAAACCCAGGGAAAACATATGATTGGACTGCTTGGAAAGCTCAAGTTCAAGGTCCAACTATCAATATCAAATACTACAAGTATCCATATCAAAACTTTATAAGTATCATTCAAGCAAACCACTGAAGATGGGGGGAAAAAAACATGTCATGTCTATTGTTTTAGTGGACAGAACCATAACCTCGTCATGAAAATGAGATGGAGAGTGAGAGAGGGCGGGAGGGATGACAGGGAAAGAGAAAAAAAAGGAAGGAAGAGTGAGATTGAGGGGGGGGGGGAGTAAGACAGAATACAGAGAAAGAGGGAGGGAAAGGGAGAGATTACGGAATTGAGGGAACTCGATTAATTCTCTTGTGAACAGCGGCGAACAGTGTGAAATTCTGCCTCACTGACGACAGCGTGAAAGGATACATCCAATCAAACAGCATCATGAAGCTGGTCTTGGCGTTGAAGGCAAAGGCGATCCCTCTGAGGTCTCTCACCAATCCCACCAAAGTCCTCTGGGCAACAGGGGGATAACAAACAAAACAGACCTGTCAAACCTACACTGCTTTTAACTTTCCGCATTTTTGACACAAACACGGATCTCCAGGGGGACAGGCGACTACGCTAACCACTGCACTACAGATGAATTCACCTTTAGCGGAACGGTTAGGTCGCCGCTTGGGTGGACCACAACGCCACACGACGGTAACGCAATCGAGGCACTTTACAGAACGTATGTTTAATAGCGACACGGTGGCGCGTTAAAGAAAGGCAGACGTTAAGTTGGGTGGAAAAGGGGTAGGTTTATGGAGTTTATTTAGTTCCATAAATAGTGCGCGCGTGGAGCTGTGAAGCGAGCGAGTCGAGCACTGTTCATTTAGTGAACGCCCTGTTTTTTGATGACGAAGACGATGACGAGACAAAACGCTTTAATGGGACGACGACGATGACCAATTCATTTAGCATTTTTACTGACTAAAATGTGACAAAACGAAAACGTCATGTAAAATGTTCATATAGTAAGCATGCATGAAGCTGCAGAAAATGCTGCCTGTGATGCATACATGCCTGTGATTGGCTTACACCACACGCAAAGTTCATGTAAAGTTAATTATGTGATTTGCCCATTCATTGTTCTATTGAGCTCGTTCCCAGGCATCTAACGTTACGTTAGTCATTGCTCACCCACTTTTATAGAATCACGTTTGTTAGCTATCCAACAATACAGATATGTCCAGGCTGGTCGGTTCAGGGAGGAAGAAAAGACAAGTTTGGCAGCATTTTAACTATAATGATAACACGAAGAAGACAAGGTGCAAAGGGGGATGATGATGCCGATACATGCGCCTACACACTGTCGGGAAAAAATACCATAAATTTGAAGAGGTACCTGAAGCTTCGCCATGCAGACATATATGCAACGGTAAGTGGGGAATTAACCATTTTGGTTTGTGCTGCGATTTTGTGTGACTTCAGCTAGTAATATGCGAGACACTGTCAGGTGTTTTCTGAGCTAGTAACTATCGTTAACCTAGCTAATGTTAGCTTTACCCGCCTGGTAGAGCAAGGCTAGCTTTGAAGGCAGCTAACGTTAGCTACACATAGTTCGATCACCAGAACGTTGTCTGCTTATATTACAGTAAAATCACCTCCTATTTAAATGTGTACTCAGTTACTTCTGCTGTTATCTGCTCGAACCGAACAAGACATGTCCCGTTGATGGTGTCTGGGTCTGATTAGTTAGCTAGCTAGCTAGGTAACATTGTCGTTAACTAGCAAGCAAGTCATTTAATAATTGTAAACATCGTGTTTGTGGGGGTAGCTACTAGTGTTAATGGTAGCGAGCTAGCTAGCTATAATCGGCTGCACTGAATGATGTTTCCTAATCTGTATGGAAAGGGGGGGAGTTTACCCAGTTGCGCTCACAGGTGTGAGTGCGTTTCACAACTGTTAGGAGGGTATGAGCAGACAGTGGGGTTGTAAGTCCCATAACAATTAAATAAACAAAAATAAATAAATATGGAGAGAGAAAGATTTGTGAAATTACTCTGCACCAATACCTTCATGTGTCTGTAGATTTTGATTCCATGTCTATTCATATGTTATTAAACAAGCCAATTGAGAATCAACCATTTTCTCCAGTAATTTCTACATGTGTAACCAAGTCCTGGTAGTTTCCAAATGAGTTTGGAGTCTTGAATACTAAACAGTAATTTTCTCCTGTGGACTATCTCAGGCATTTAATTACTGGAGGGATCTAAATGTGGCACAATTTTAAAGTTATGACTAAAATGTTACTAAAACAGTCAGTAATTTTCATTACATATGATTTTAGTCTCTTTTGTTTTGACTTTTTTGTTTAAATAAAGTTGGCATGACTAAAATGTGACTAAAACTAAAACGCTTTTTAGTCAAAAGACTAAGACTATGACTTAATAAAAAAACTGGTGGCAAAATTAACAATGGAGCAGAGAACCATCTGCGCAAGCACAGATGTAGAAAAACAGATGCACAAAATAGATTTTTGAGTCTTTGGGGGCGGGGATGGGATACACAGTGGCTTGTTCACTTTAAATACCGTCATGGCTAACGTTACTAAAAACCTGAAAACTGAATGTTAGGCTAGGCTACTGCTAAGCAACAAAACTTGCAGTTACTCTGGATATGTCGTCCACACGTTATATTGGCTAATGGCTTGACATGTGTCAGTATAGTTGTAATGAAAATGCGGATTATATCTTCTAAACTGCGCTAATTTCTCAGACAAAATGTAGCCTAATCAATGTTTGTAATTTTTGGATTTCCAGATGGAATTTAACACGATAGCCTACATCTGAGAATAGTGATATATTCTTTGATGTAGGCTATGTTGATCTTTAATGAATAGATGGATCTCTGATCCATTATGAACACTCAATATAAAAAGACTAGGGCTAGGCTTTGTTCTACAGATTTCATAAAATGACGAACAGCGTTCATTAGGCCTGGGCTTGACGTTACTATTTTGACACTGGTGTTGGGGATGGAGCCGAGCCAAAACGGTATCTGCCAATTTCCCGATCAATGTGAAATCATGAAATCACCTATAGCCTAGCCTACTCTTAACATACTGTATCTTGAATGTGCTTGGTATAATCTAACCGTAGCTATGCCTTGTTTATGTAGGCATGTAGGGGTGTTTTGGCATAAAATTGAGTTGAATTTAACCTTCTAAAATTGGTATGAATTTGAATATATTCTAATAGCCTATCATTTGCATGATAGCCTACACTATGTAGCCTATATTGTCGGATAGTATGTAGGCTAGTAGCCTATAATAGCCTAAGTGACGCTGCTTAATGATAGTTGTAAGCGGTACCCTACCGCAATAGGACATTGACAATGTTGTTCAAAATTTAATTTAAAAAGTCTCTGGGTGTGGTATTGAATAGGCTAACTCGTTTAATGAGTCACATATTAACACATTAAAGGAAGTCTATTAATTGCCAACAAACAACAATTATTCATTAGCGTTTAATTCCAGGCTTCCTGATGATTTTAACTAAATCAGTATCTGCGCATTGACGTTCTCACCTCGGATCAATCAATGCCAATATGCACTTATCGTGCCGTCGTGTATTGCGCTTAAATGCAGAGCCGAATTACATCACGAACAACGTTCTTTATTTGCTGTGTTAATTTGTTGAAACTATTGCTAACTTTCACTATAGTTCAGATAATTGTATGAACAGCACATAGGCCTACATATACAGTGTAGGCTAGACCTTCTACAACTGGATTAATGCGTAGGCTAACTAAAAAACATTTTAAACATTGTCAATTTATAGCCGTTTACGCCTATAACCAATTGGAATGAGCGTCACTTATTATAGCCGACATATTGCGCCTGACAATAAGCTAAATAGCTAAATGTTGGAATATATTCGATTTCATAACAACTATAGAAGGTTAAATTCGAATTCAACTTCATGACCCCTAACACTGGTGTCGAAATGCCTAGCCTAACAACCTGTTTGTCACTTTTGAAATCTGAAAACTTGAATATAGGTTTATTAAAATAATTATTTTACATTGATTAATAAAAATATATCACATAGGCCTATATCTAGCTAGCCTATTAATCAAAGATGCACCTACATCAAAGGATAGGCTACATCATTATTCCCAGATGTAGGCCTATTAAATTCCATCTGGTACTCCAAAATGACAAGCATTTTAAATACATTCTGTCAGAGAAATGAGCACTAGAAGATATTAGCTAGATCCACATTTCCACAACAACTATAGGCTACTGAAGCACGTCAAGGCATTATATAAAGAAGTGTGGACATCTTCAGAGTAACTGCAAGTTTTGTGGTTAATAGGCTAAGTAACATTCAGTTTCAGGTTTTTAGTAACATTAGGTTTAGCCATCTAGTTAATGAAAACTTGTGGCAAACTTAAAAAGGTGGCTTCTTTAACATATCAAACGCTTAGTTATGACATTATGAAAGTAGGCCTACACCGTGTCAACAAAATTAATATCTTGCATGATCAGCTAAACATATTCTTAGTTGCAGTATACCGTGATAAAATAGCCAATCACACAACTCAAGGCCGGTATTTAAAGTGACCAATCAAAGGACTGGAGACATCAGCTACTGTGTAACTCATCCCCGCCCCCAAGGTCTCAAAAATCAACTTGGCGAGCGAGAGGAAACTCATTTTGAGCAAGAGCAAACCAAGTTTGCACGCTCGCGCAGATGGTTCTCTACTCGCTCGCTCCACAGCTCCACGCTCGCAGATGAGCTTCGTGCTCGCGCGGATGGTTCTCTGCTCGCTCGCTTCACAGCTCCACACACGTGGATACTGTTCTGTGCACTCGCTTCACAATTCCACGCGCGCACGCCATTTATGGAACTAAATAAACGGCACATAGGTTGCTTGCATATGCCTTGTGATGTGTGAAGCAGGGCACGGAGAGCTTTATCAGGAGCACAGGGTGGAGCTCCCTTAAGCCTGAATGACAGCATTACTGTACAAGCAGACTGAGATAAGGTAAAGGACGTGTTACACTGGGGCAAGAGTCTGAGTCATGGTGCGGGTGTGGTTTTAGGCGGTTCGGTGGTCCCGTGTCATTGCTCTTACTTTTGCTTCCTGCTCATTGAAGGTGTTGGTGCTGAACATCTGAGCGACGGCTTCAAAAGCTGCTGTGAGCGGCAACATGAACTGCTCAAACTGGTCCTCGTCTTCCCCTACACACACACACCACAAAAATAAATTAAGTGGTTAATTCCTGCAAACAGCAAATAGCTGTCCCTGTTCAACACGGTATACTCAAAATGTACAGAATGAGAAATGAAGAATATTGCTTTTGGTACTTATGTCAAAATTGCTGACCTTTCTGTTAGTCGCTTTTAAAAAGGCTGTGGCCTTAGTTTACAAACATACCAGAACAGTGCATTATGGAGTTTTCGGCTCTCTGGCTACAAAGTCTCTTTTTGAAAAGCTATCGATTTCCCATGGTATCCAATGGTGTTAATTCCATGGCTGTCGATTTGCCTTAATATTTTTTCATTCAACTGAATGCCTTGGTTTCAAACAACATCAGCAACTGTTAAAACAACACCCCTGAATACTAAGTTTAAAAAAAAAAGACTCTTTACAGCCAGAGAGCCTGTAATTCCATAGTACATTGCTCCAGTGTTAATATTATCAAAATACTCTTTAAATGCAGGTAACAGAAAGTAGAAATATTCTGTACAATTTCAGCTCAAGTTTAGTTTAGCAGCAGGTCCCTTTAAAGTAGCTGCCTAAAGTCTACATGCTGTTAAAAGTGATTAATACAGACTACCATCAGAAGTTCTATATGAATGGCACAGGTCCCTCTTGATGTTATCAAAAACTGATCTAGAAAAATTTGGGAACTCCTGGTTGCTAAATAAAATAATATCAACTATTGTTGTTGAATCATTATTACTATTATTATTTTACCCTGCAACTTGGACCATCCTCTAAGCCAGGGGTGGGCAACTCCAGGCCTCGCGGGTCGGTGTGTTTGCATGTTTTTACTGAAGCCAGTTACCGCGGCTCAATCAGCTAATTAGTCATACACACAATCACCGATTCACTCGTAAATTACAGAACGATAAAATGCTACAATACACGCATACCGGTGCAAGAACATTCATCAGCTGCTGTTCATATCACGGATATGTAAATTAAAATATCAGATCATGTAAACGATTGGGCTAATTAAATAATTGTTAACTGGTGGCAGCAAAACCCTGCATACACACCGGCCCGCGAGGCCTGGAGTTGCCCATCCCTGCTCTAAGCCAATCAGCAGCAGACAGACCTCAAAGACGCCTGTTCTTACCCAGGTCCACCATCAGGAGGCGCCCTAGCGCCGTGTAGAAAGTGGTTCGACACCTCATGTCGCTCAGGTTCGACTGGTTGTTCACACCCAAGAAAGAGAAGTGTTCACTCTGTCAGGAATGAATAAGACTGGTTACCAAACAGGAAGCACCACGTCTGGAACTTCACAAAACGGAAGCAACAAATAAGATGCCTCATTAGGTCAGGAAGCATAAAGTAAAAATAAAATTAAATGGATGAAACAGGATATAGTAGAGTTCTTTTTTTTTTTTTTAAACCATAAGAGCTGATGGGTGTCACTTACTGTGTGGTTGTTGAGCATAAACTGAACCGCGCTGAGTTTCACTAGCTTTCTCACGCTGCTGTAAGTGCACTGAGAGTCAAGAACAAACACGCACTGCCCAATGAAACAGCCTCACTGAATATACTGAAGACACTGAGGACCAAAACAATACACCAATGATACTGCACTATACTAAATAGCTAAATTGAAGAGATTAAAGTAGTCATGGCTGTTAATCATGGATATTTACATTTAATAACTATATTTCCATATTGCACACTGAATCTCCATGTAGAAGATGAGAGAAAAAGGATATCCGATGGAGAGGTCGTTGAGGAGCTGAAGCGTTTTAGAGGTGATGGGTTCACACTGACCCCAGTACTTCAGATTGGTGATTCTGCAACAGAAGCGCATCCAGCACAGCCCCGATTAACAAATTCTTCAAAATTTCACATCCCTCCCAGTCTGTTACCCGGCTCTTGTTTCTGTAAAGCGCCTTTGTGATGGTGTCTGTCACAAAAAATAAAACTGAAATGAACTGAATTCAAACAAAAAATACACTTTGGGGCGTTCACTCAAACACCAGCTGGATTCTGAATAATTCCAAAGGCACAGGGACAGCTGTAAATAATCAAGCTGTAAATAACACTCAAATCACACGGTGACATGACCTCACACTGTTGAGATCGGCTCCATCTCGGTGAATCCCCATATTTGTGGATTTTTGCCTACTAGTGGCAAGACTCTGAATTGTCATCGCCTTGAAGGAGCCAAAGCCAGTTGGCCAGTGAGCAAGCAAAGTTTCTTCCAAACACAGTGAACATTTAAACATTTAAAGCAACGCAAACTAGACACCGTATATCCAGTTGCTCAGCGCTACCCAGTTTTTAAGTGAGATATATCCAGTTAACAAGACACCACTGATCCAGTCATCCTGTGCCACCCAGTGGACCTCGCGAGATACCCAGTGGACATCTCCACATATTCAGTTGGGTAGTGCGAGTGATCCAACTGGGTAGCTCTGCGCTATTCGCCTTGGTCGCGAGATGTCCGGCTGGGTAGCGTGAGATGTCAAATTGGGTAGCTGGATATCTCTCTAGAATTAGCCTACAGGATATCTCGTTTGGCCGTGTTTATGAATTGTTAAACGAACAAAGCTTGCAAGAATTTGTCTAATCTATAAAAAAAAAAAGTATTCAACTACAATTTAGCCTATGTGACGCCATTATAGAGACTATTTACTCGTTGGTTAAATGTTTAGTTATGCTATTTGTTACGCTGGCTAGCGGAGCTATGGTCACCAGGGCTAGCTAAGTGTTATTGTGTGTATAAAGTGCCTAGGCCTACGTGTGTTTTGTTGACAGTAGTGTAGCTATATACTAGCCACAGTAGAGCTAGCTAGGTCATGCAATATGTTTATGATGACAGATTACAGATTATTAGACAAATTATTATCGCCAGTCCAGTATAAAAATGCCTGAAGTCTGTGCGTTTGAGTCAGTGTAATCCTCTGTGTACTGAGAACATTGCCTTGCAATAAAAGCAACGAGTGAATTCGCCTGGTCTGTCTTTAGATGCGGTCGCTACAATATTATATTATTCATGCATAGGTGTCAATCTTATTTTCATGCCTGCAAAACTGTACAAATTCACCAAAAACCATATAGAACATTATCTATAGATTATTAAAATGATTAAATTATTAAAATCACTTGCCACCACAGTTATTTGTCTGATTCAAGTTTAGTTCATATATTCCTGTATTTAAGTTTTCACATAATAATGACTGCATAGCTACAAATTCATTAAAGGTACTAATTTTAAAACAGGTAAACAGACACCCCAAATGACTGACCCCACACACTTACAACCCAGTGCAGGAGAGAGATACATAAATACCACAATTTCCCAAATTATGCAATAGTCGTGTTGTTATGCATGTTTAATGCAGTTTTGCCATATTACTATCCTACATAACAACTTTGATAGCCTAAGTAGGCAATGTTAGCATTAATTTAGCCTACATATGGTTATAAAACTAGCTGTCATCTTAATCTGAGTAATTTTCTAGTAACAGTTAACATTAAGTTAGACGCGATATTTTACAATGAAACTTGTTGTAGCTTTGTTAAATTGAGTCATCCACCACATTAATACGTCATGGAACATTATCTAATTTGGATCAAAATTGCATAAACATTAACATTGTCCAGTCCTAACCATTTAACTGTTCGCTATAATTAACGTTTGATAGTTGTTAGGTATCTTGTGGGCTACTGTGTTTTCGTGGTTCGTTGTCATAGTTAAAGTGCATTACAGTCCTGATGCCGCAACTTGCTTTCCCTGCTGCCTCAGAATCGAGAGTAGCTGTTCGGCTTACCATACTAGACTATTTTAAAGAGCTTTAGCTTTTATAGTTTAGCTTTTAAGTTTAGCCTGAGGTAGGCAGCTGTGTTCTGGGTTCCCTAAATTTTTGAGTCAGGTGAAATTTTTTTTGCTAGGGGCGTTGGGATATGTTCCGATGACAATAATTTTTACTAGCCGGCCAAACAGAAGTGTGTAGTCGGCCATTTAGCCTAAAGCTGGCGCTTGGGGAGCCCTTGCCTAGGTGGCTCCTGAAATAGCCAAAGCTGCGCTTGAAACACAGGCTGCGTTACATACATTTTCCCAATGAAGACGCTGAGCACCATGGTCTCGTCATTCAGTCCCAGGACCTCAGACAGGCGCCGGTAAAGCTGGGGGAGAACAGCGTACAGACACAGCAGTTAGGCCTAGAAAAAAACACCCTCCGGCTACGGCCAGGAATCTCACCATTAGCAGACAAAAACAAAACTCAACACAGCTTGTTTCCCAAAACAGGGCATGCTACTCAAAAACCAGGCGTATCCAAAACACACAAATAACTGACAGCAAAAGGCATGGGCACACTTCTGGTCTATGATTTCACCAGTGTTGTTTATGACATATGAATTAAATTACACCTTGCAACAATGCAGCAGTGATCTAAATAAAAATACAAACATTTTGGACATCAATGCCACATTATAGCCACAGAAGCCATTTATTTGTTGACTTTGAATAAAACGTATTTATTCTGCAAAAGAAAGGGAATAGGTTTAAGGAATTACGGAAGAAAGTAGATCATTACACAAGAGCAATCTACATAGTGGGGGGAGCGGGTGGCAGGGGGTCGACTATCACTGTAACACGCTATCCTTTCACACAACTGCACGTTTATGGGCTGAAGTGGTTACACATCACATGCTACGTAAACGTATATCAGAAGTGCAGTCGTCCAGTTTTTAGTACACTATATATAGACACTGGAAGTTGCTTTACCACCCATTTCCGGAGTCAAGTCTTACAAACACCACACTGATTCAGCCCATAAAGGCACTCATATTTCCTCTAAGGATCCTCCACAGATCTGACCGCCGACCATCTGGTTACAAACTCACCCTCATAACCACTTCCCACACAACTTTTACCTCTTGACCCCTATTAGAATCACAAGTTCTGCTCTGTCAACGTGATTCTCTGCCCGCCCCCCCCCCAATACTGCTAGCTGTGCTCTGCTTTCCAATTATGCCACTCTAAATTTTGGCCAATGGGAACTCAGGAAGCTCTGAATTTCAACCAATGGGGTGATCTCCAAAGCGCTGAATTCCATCCAGTGGGGTTCTCCTGCTTGCCCCCAAGCTATCAGTGAGGCACAGCTATAAACCTGAAGAAAGAGAGCCCAGCCAGAGCTACAGCCAGGAGACGCCGAGGGACAGGGGGACAGGGAGCCTCGCCTCGTCTACGCTACTCTACTGTACACCACTTATCTCAGGTCTTCACATTTTGAAGTCTCTAGGCAGCGTAAGGAAATACCGCTTTTATTATTGGCTACGGACACCGCAGCACAGCAATGTCATCACTGTCCCCCACCCATAAATCATCCCCAGAACAACAATGGAACCCTTCCCAATGCATCCCCCTGTACAAGCTCAAACACTTAATTTCAACATGGGCAATTAGATAAAATATGTTTTAAACAGAAATGGACAGCTGTGGAATGATTATTCAGTACTGAAAAAAGATGTGCACTCAACATCTTTCATTAGTGGAGGCTAAGGAGAGAACGTTTTGTATCCTTTGCCTCAACTTTCTGTTTAAAAAGTAAGTACAGATGTAGTACTAAAAATGCATGTTTTTATAAAAATCGCAAAAAAAGATAAACAACGCAGCCAACGGTTCTCCCAGTCTACTTTTACCTGGACTGACATTTCAGGTGGAGAGCTTTAAAACCTACAGCAATTTGCACATTGCTATACAAGCAATATTATCATACAGTACATTTTCATATTTTAACATTGGCATAGAGATCCTGAACCTGGCCCTCTCCATTTCAGAAGGCTGACAGTTACCTTTGAGGATTTCTGCACCTGGTCGCCGATGTAGATCTTACGGAACTGCTCGAAGAAGCTGAGCATGGCCAGCTCGAGCTTCTCGTTCCCTGCCTGGGCCAGCCGCGAGTCCGTTAGGTTCATCAACTGCAGTACCCTGGAGAGCCAATCAGAGAGATAGAGACACTCAGTACAGCCTGCACACGGCAGGCGGGCAGCCACTCAAGGGCCTCCCGTTTCCGCAGCTGCTCTACCACAGGGGTAGGCAACCCTGGTTCTGGAGTGCCAGAGATGCTCCTGGTTTTCACTCCACCCAAACCTATAACTGCATAACTAGATTCCAGTGTCACCTCTACCATACAATAGATGGGGCGGCCTGCCGTCCCGCCTGAAAATAAATGGCGATAATTAGTGTTTTGATTTGCGGTACTCTCACTGGCTGCTTGGCCACGCACAGAAAAATTTATTTGTTTAGGTTATGTTAACCCCCCCCAATGATTGCAGGAACAGTTGACATGCTGTCAAAACTCCTCTTTGTGAGCACTGAAGGCCCTGCAATTGAGAAGTTCAACTGGCAGAGGGTGGTTGAGAGATGGCTGGGTGCTGGGGAGAGGGCATGAAGGCTGTAAGGTAGTGGCAGGGAGGGGGGGGACGACGACGACGACAGGATGTTCATTTATTGTGCATTTTTCAATAAAATAAAAAAGTTTAAAAGTAAAAATTTTTATATATAAGCTCTGTTTTTTTTTTTTTTACGGGTTTATAAACTACGCCATATCTGGACATGTAAAAATTGAGTTTGGGCAAGTAGATTACAGTTAACGTTCCTTAACGTTGAACCCTGCATCCCACTACTGCTTGGTTACACTCAGGCTCCACAATAACCTAATTTCACTGAAAAAACAAAAGACCAGGAATCAAATTAGTCACCCTCCAAAACAATAAATCTCAAGGTGGGTTATAAACACTATCTAGCAAGCCAACTTCATTTTATCTCCAAATAGACTCACCATAACCAACAAGATAACCCCAGGATTGACATAGAACAAGCAGAATTTACTCTTCATTAGCTCATTCATAAAATCCCAGAAATGCTTTACAAGTAGAATAACTTGTACTAGTCTGACAGCTTAGTTGAATGTCTATAAAATCACAAACTATGCAGTGACACCCTGTATATTCACCACAATTTGGAATAACCCTGATTTTCAAACAAAAAACCATTGATCTTCACAACTTAGAAACACAAAGGCATCAAGCATCACATAATATAGAGTAGAGAGGAGATGGGTGTGTACTTGGTAATAAAGTGTAGAGATGTGTAGCATGTAAAGCGAAGAGAGATGTGTAGCAGGTAATAAGGTTATTGTACGGTGGAGAGGTATGTGGTAAAGTTAAAATGCAGAGAGGTGTGTAGCAGGTAATACGTTTAGTGTACAGTAGAGAGGCATGTGGTAAAGGTAAACTGTAAAGTAGAGAGGTGTGTGGTAAAGGTAACATGTAGAGGTGTGTGATAAAGATAAAATGTAGAGTAGAGACATGTGTAGCAGGTAATAAGGTTAGTGTACAGTGGAGAGGTGTGTGGTAAAGCTAAACTGTAGAGTAGAGAGGTGTGTGGTAAAGTTAAAATGCAGAGGTGTGTAGCAGGTAATAAGTTTAGTGTACAGTGGAGAGGTGTGTGGTAAAGGTCAAATGTAGAGTCGAGAGGCATGTGGTAAAGGTAAACTGTAAAGTAGAGAGGTGTGTGGTAAAGGTAAAAAGGAAAGAGGTGTGTGGTAAAAAATAAAATGTAGAGTAGAGACATGTGTAGCAGGTAATACGGTTAGTGTACAGTGGAGAGGGGTGTGGTAAAGCTAAACTGTAGAGAGGTGTGTGGTAAAGGGAAAGCGTACAGCAGAGAGATGTGTATCAGATAATAAGGTTAGTGTACAGTGGAGAGGTGTGTGGTAAAGGTAAAGATATAAAGCTATCTAATAGTGCAGTTGAGACAGAGGAGAGATGGGTACTCACCGACACACAAGTTCTCCATCCATGGCGTCCTGCTCGTCTGTGCTGGCAAACGACACCCGGCCTCCGATGACCGCTCCGATTATATACACCAACCACGTCAAGCGTCCTGGAATGGGAAAAATGGAGAGGTAAAAAACTTCTGTAATTTATTATGACAGAACTATCTGTACTGTGATCAGTGTCAGCTTTCTGTGTATTAGTTTCCTGTCCTAAAAAAACAGGTAAGGGATGCACACAACCCCAAACATACACGTGTGCATGCGCACCATTAAAATCGCTTATTTTAGCCGTGCTCATCTCCTTGGTCCTCCCCTGACCCGGAAATCTATCGAGGTATGCCATCTTTAAGAACATTCCAAACCGCTAAATGCTCCTCAGAGGAGCAAAAAATGGAGAGGCTGCTGGAGACTGCTTCAGCGAGGACACAAGTGTAGCCTTTGCAGATGTTTTTTCTCAGAACGGGAGTAAGGAGGACAAAAGGATAGGGATACAAGGAGTGAAAATAAGCGATTGGAATGAATCCCAAGACAGAAAGAGATCATTCTCCTCCTCCAGTTAGTGCCTGCAGTCTTGTATTCTATACAGCAGTGACACAGTGCATATTGACAGCTCAGAGGAGGAGGCAGAACTACTGGCTGACACAGAAGGATTAGAGCTTTTGATTGACACAAAGAGGTTGGAGCTTTTGATTGGCACAGATGGGGTGGAGCTTTTGATTGGCACAAAGAGGATGGAGCTTTTGATTGGCACAGATGGGGTGGGGATTTTGATTGGCACAAAAGGGGTGGAGCTTCTGATTGACACAGAGGACAGGGCGAAGCATTGTGAGACCCATACCCTCCTGCACAGCGATGTCCATGGCACTGGAGTTAGTGGACTGCAGCAGTTCCTGGTAGGACTGGGCCGACTGGTCAAAAAGTTGCACCAGTAGGGCGCATGTCTTCTCGTACTCACACCGCCCAATGGTGGACAGCTGGTCCAGCTGCTGCTGCACCAATCCGGTGTCGTCTAGAGGGTCCTCAAGCCCATCTCTGCCAATCAGATGAGACATGAGTGTGTCAATCACCAAAATCGCATGCAGACAACAGAACCAACTAATCATAGGCATACGACAGCAAGCCAATGACAAGCGCGAAAAAACACAAATCAGACAATCAATGGCACACAAAAGCACAAAAGTAAAATTAATTATAAAAATTTGTAAAAAATGAGCTAATCACCTTGACGCAATACAAAATCAACCAATGAGAGGCAGATAAGTCATGGAAGGGACCCCGTCTGCTCGTACCTGAGGATGATGTGCACGGACTCCAGGCGTGACGTGACGTAGGCCTTGGTGACTTCAGGGGTATAGGTCTCCAGCAGGTGGGGCTCCGTGGCTTTCACATAGGGGACAGATGCAGCCAGCCGCTGCCACAAACTCAGCAGGTAGTGCACACTGTTGGGGGCGAACTCCCAGTGCTGCGGTGGGGGGGGGCAGAGAAAAGCAACACACATGTCCATCATACTAGCCCCTCAAAATTAACTTTATACCTCTGGGGTTTGGGCCGTTGTATCACATCTCACATTTAAACTTATTGTGATGCAACAGCTAGAAAATCAGGCAGGGGGAATAAAAAAACACTGGGGGGATGCAATAAACACCGGGGGGATGCAATAAACACCAGAGGAATGCGATACACACCAGGGGGACGTGATACACACCAGGGAGATGCGATAAACACCAGGGGGATGCGATAAACACCAGGGGCATGCGATAAACACCAGGGGCATGCGATAAACACCAGGGGCATGCGATAAACACCAGGGGGATGCGATAAACACCAGGGGCATGCGATAAACACCAGGGGCATGCAGTAAACACCAGGGGGCTTCAATAAAAACCAGGGGGCTGCAATTAAAACCAGGGGGCTGCAAGTTCATGAATCACCATTTTCAGTCATGTTTAAATATATATATATTTTTAGCTTACTATACTTTTAAAATGCTACATAAAATGTGTAGCACAATTAAACTGAAATTGCTAATATTCATGCTTTTCAAAAGTGAGACCAATAAAGTAAGTGCTGTAAACCTGAACAAATGACCAATTAAGGTCATAACTAAGGCTGTCAAACAATTAAAGAAAATTAATTAATTACATGATTTGCTGTGATTAATGGCATTTTTACTCACTCATTGCCAGAGGCGCCTAAAGGCGCCCTAACAACGAATGCTCCAGAGTGCCAGGGGTGCCTTGAACTTGTATTTTACATACTCTTTCTTATTAGCCAATTAAATTGGTTAAATACAACAAATACATGTTGTTACTGGGCAAATATTAGTAGGCAGTAATAGATGGATGATCTTATTGGTTTATACAATGACTATGTAAAATTGGCGGCAGTTAGAAATACGAGCTGGCAAATTGAAAAAAAAGTCGCGAGAGGCGATATCAGAATGGCGAACGGTGACGAGAGCGTATTTGTGTTTAACTGGGATAGCGATAGTGGAGAGGAGCAGTGCTCGACATTAACGCCTGTCCGATTGTCAAAAAAGTGGTCTGACAAGCATAATACAGCTTAACTTGCCAGAACGGACAGGTTAAAAAAAACTAAAAACGAATAACGTTAGTAATTCCGTCTGATAAGAAAGTGTCCTAGTGTCGCACTGAAAACTGTAATTCTCTGCATTACGTCAATATCACTAAGTGACTCAATGATTGGAAGAAAGGTTTTTGCGGTGCGAGTAGCCTAATTTTAATTCCAAATTGTGAAGCTCATTGACTGATTGTAAATTGAAACGAGCAGTCTCCAAAACCTAACCAAGCCCAAAACAAGTTCCTGAGAAGGCAGCTGTGTCCAGATTAGTTTACGAGGTGAAACGAACAAGCTGCCGCGATTCGCCCGATATTGCAGACACAAAAGTGAACCTAAAAAGTTAACAAACGTATGTGTGAAGTCTAAGTTAGCTAGCTAAAGTTAATTGTCCTGGCTGACATTCAGGCAGTTGACAGAAGTAGTCGGTAAATGCTAACGTTAGGTCGCCAATCATTATCAATCCGACTTTGTCACATCATTGCGTCAAGTCTCTCAACGAGAGCACACGTTATATTAGTTAACGCAAACAAAATCATGAGGTTGGGGTCAGGAGTCAGGAGTTATTTCACAAATGGGAGAGCATCTTTAGTAGTGCATTGACTAAAGACAAAAAAAAAACAACCTTAAGTGAAATATTTGGCATATTCTCTGCTAAATGCTTCTTTACTGGAAAGATATGGCTGTTAAGCTCCAAAGCTGACCAAAAATGACTTGAAAAACAACAATAACTTTATTTTGTATAGCTTTTTGAAACACTGGGTTATAAAGTGCTGTAGGCTACAAAATAAAAGAACAAAAAACAACATGATAGAAATTAAATACAAGATAAAAAAATGAAAATAAATTTAGGCCGAATTAAATAAATAAATATTATACAATGTAGTAAAATACAATTAACTGTAATAAAAGGCTCAATATATAAAAATAATCAGTTAAAAGCAAGTCCATAACAGTGAGTTTTGCAAGTCTTGAGCATCTATTTATGGTCATTTATTTCCCTTTTCTAAATTGAAAATAAATGTTTAAATGATATTTGATCTCAGGTTTTCATTTTTCAAGTCACAGTTTACCATCAACAGTCTTTGTTGTGAATCAGCTGGCCAGTAATATTATTTGAAGTCATTTCTAGTGTGTGTCCTCTTGCAGGTGTAAGTCTTACAAAAATATTTATACTCATCTGAAGTTAGAAACCATAAGAAGTGTTTAAAAATGTTTTATTGTACGTTTGCAGAGTCAAAAACTGAATTTGAGCATTTAGAATGTTGGGTGGCCATATTGACTTGGCACTCGAGGGGCACAGTGTTCCAGAATTCCGTGGCACTGAGTGAGTTAAAATAGGATTTGAAATCGAGAATATTTAAACTGGTGAATGTAGAATGTATAAATGTGGAATCAATACAAAACAGGTATATCAAATATAATACAATTGTTTAATAGCATTTTCTCAATGGAAACACAAAAGTAATACTTTTGTAAACTGCAATAAGTGAAATTTAAATCAAAACCATCAAGGCAATCAAAATTGGCCAGAAATTTGTTTTTAGCTACTCATTTTAGCTAACACAACTATAACTTTAGTAGTTTTGGTCATAGGCAAACCACGGTTACTAAACTGCAGTAGTTTAGATTGCCCAAGTCCTCCTGTTGTCTCGGTCACTTTATCACCAGGATGTTTTGCTCTGAGATGATACGTCATTACTATATTTTTCTATTGTGAACCAATATTTATTTGTTAAACATAGCGATATAGCTCAGCAGCTGACAGAATAATTTACTTTTTTGTTAAAACATGTTCAATAGCTTTATAGCTCAGCTGTGACAGAAACTATTTTTATTTATTTATTTTGATTATTTAAGTTTAAACGGTGTCAAATATTACTATAACTATTGTTTTGTTCAAAGAGCTATCTGGAAATCCTTTGAAATTAAACTTTCCGCCAATAACTTTTCCTTCCTTCTTCATCTCAGCTAGCAAAGGCATGTGCTTAGCCGCTGTGTGTGTGTGCTGCGTCTTCATAATTAACAAGTTATAAAAAATGGCATTAATTGCATGCGTTAACGCATACATTTTGACAGCACTAGTTTATAACATAAAACATTGACACTGTGCTTTGACCTGTCATTCAATTATGGGGAAAATTGGTCCAGAGTACAAGGCATAACACCCCACAAGCAGGGACTCAGAAGTTATACCTACTTCCCACTCACCATGTGACCAATACCTCTCCTCCCATTGGCTCAGTATTACAGGGGTTAAACTCTGCCGACCCTACTCACCTGTAGGCTAGTTACGGTGAAGTTAGCTATCAGCCGTATGACCTCTGGATAATTCTCCACTTTGACCAATTCTCCCAGCTGGTAGTTACTCTTCAATCTCGCCAGAAGTCGGCAGAACTCGTGGTAGTTGTTTGGGTCGGATAAGCTCTGAAAAGAGACAACATAAAAAACATGCCTTTTTTGCAACGTCCCTTTTGCAAAATCTAGACTCCACAATGGAATAGTTTCATATTCAAAATCCACAATGTTTTACTTTCCAAAATGTCACGGCTCTCTGCTTGTTACCATAGAAACAGCATAGCACAGCAGGTGGGTAGACGTACCTGTGGGTTCTCCAATATCCTTTTCACCCCATCCACGAGGAGCGACAGAAACTTCGCCCTTTCCGCGTTGTTGAATAGCGATCTTCGGACAGATGCTATTTGTACTAAACATGATAAGACCTACAGAGAACACTGCACGTTAAAATGACAATTCTCACAATTTTGCAATTACCGCCTTTGATAAATACTGCAGATATACACTGGTGTTCAAAAGTTTGGAATCACTGAGACATTTTTGTTTTTGAAAGAAATTGATACTTTTATTCACCAAGGTAGCATTACATTGATAAAAAAATACAGTCAAGACATTGATAATGTTACAAACTACTATTTTTATTTCATTCTATTTCTACTTTAGCAATTGCAGACATTTTACAGTCGATAATTTTTGTGATAAAATTTGCTACGATAACGATCACTACATTGTAGGCTATAACAGGGGCTCCCAATTAATTTTCTACCTGTTCCATTTTCTAAGATTCAAATGACTCGGCAGGCTTACCCGACCACCTCTTCCCTCCCTCATTCAAATAAAAATGCACATAGGCTACGTGAGATGAACGTTTTATTTTGAACAGCTTGTCAATGCTTTTCAGTTGCATGAAATGCATTCCTTGCAAGTCCAAATGAAACATTTGATAACCATTTTAGTTTTTTTATATGAAAGACCATCAAATTTGTGCAAATATAGTCACAGAACGTGGACATGTGAAAACCAGAACACGGAGAAGATAGATAAATTACAATCATCAATACTTTAATATTTCAGTTTTAAGTTTATGGTAGCCTATGTAGATTGTAAACTACTTTTGAGATAGCCTGTCCTCATTGTTATTTTTAAATAATTATTAACAAAAATGTATGATTACCATCGGAGTATGTCAAGAAAATAATTGCCTCTTCATAAATGTATTAAAGTTTAAGGGTCAGTAAGCACTTGGCTATTTCAATCTATGACAAACAAATATATTGCAGTATTCAGTATTAATTTCCACCTAAATGAAGACTAATAAAACTGGAAATTAATCATTTAAAACGGGTGTTGTTGATCTGCATGCTTGTGAATGCACGTGCTTGATTTGCGCATTTTATCAGTTCGCAAGTTATGGTGAAGTTAACGTTACCAGTGTGAAAGTTGCATTTGCATATTGAGATGTTTGCCACGGCGATAAGTTAGCTGACTAGCTTTCTAGCTAACGTTAGCTAGCTAAACGGTAAGCATTGCCATTAATTGCCTCGTCAAACTCCGATGGTAAACAAAGTTTGCTTGTCACAAAATAAATCTCACTCATTTTACTTATATTTGAGGGCATGTAGTTATGTTATCTATCACATTCGCTAACCTGTAGTTCTTTGAATTCTTTGAACAGGTCGGCAAGTCTGTCGGCAAGATGGTTTGCCAAGTTTGATGTGTTTGCATGGGTTTAAAACATCTTTTACAGATGGGCTTTGTGGTGTCTGTGGACTTTCCCTGACTCTGAGCTATGCAAGCGAAATAATGCCATATTTCGCTCCGTGCATCCGTTTTAGTCAACAAGCCGTGGACGGTCGACAAGAGCACTTGTACTTGCAGCCATGCTTCTCGTTCGGTCACCATGAAAGCCGCGGCGTGCGTTTAAGAAAATAAATATGGTTGGCACGCCCACTATGCATGCAGAGAGTGGACGCAAAGCGCTTCACACACACACACACACACACACACACACACACACACACACACACACAAGGCTGGGTATTGTGATACCTTTCTAGTCTCGATATACCATGCAACACTATTAGCCAATCATGTGTTCCATACTATTCCCATGTAATTTACAGCTTAATCTAGCCCCACCCCCCCAATTCCCATAGAGATCCATTCAAATGCAGAGAGGTTATAGTACTATTGCTTGTAAGAGTACCAGAAAATAAGATATCAAGAGTCTTTTTATGTTGTTGGGTCACAGACATCAGGAAGTCATGGCATGCAAAGGATATGCAACGAAATATAAAATATGATGACTTTGTTCTGATACGGATGTAATTTCAGTCATTATTAAATAGGTTCAGAATTGTACTTTGCTTTAAACCAAATAAACATGGAGTTCACTTTGCTATCCCAGGCTGTGATTTCACTCACCAGTGGAGAGAGGGATGGAGGGATGGAATGATACAAGTCAAAAAACAGCTGCAGGGTGGTAGAATCCAAGAATGCTGTAAAACACAGCGGGGACATGAGTTAGTGCAGTGAAGCAGACCCTACCACCCAACACACACAAAGAGACTCACCCTACCACCCAACACACACACACACGCGCGCACCCTACCACCCAACATGCACGCGCGCACCCTACCACCCAACATGCACGCGCGCACCCTACCACCCAACATGCACGCACACACCCTACCACCCAACACACACGCACCCTACCACCCAACACGCACGCACACACCCTACCACCCAACACACATGCATGCACACACACACCCACACGCTACCACCCAACACACACGCATGCACACCCACACACACGCTACCACCCAACACACACACACGCACCCTACCACCGAAAACACACACGCACATGCTACCACCCTAAACACAACCTACATGCATGCGTCCACACACACGCTACCACCCTACCACCCAACACACACACACGCACGCACCCTACCAACAAACACACACACGTGCAAGTGCGCATGCACGCACGCACGCACCTTTGAGCACACAAACTACTCGTCTTCATAAAGTATATAAATGTTGGATATATCAGTATTTAAGAAGCATTTCCAGGACCACTTCCACCCCGCCACCAACACATTTCATAAAATACAGTTATGTGACCTTTCATCAGCTGCTTCCCAATGCAACACGCAAACAGAAATTGACGAACAGAAATCTCTAGACGAGTACGAGCGAGAAAGAAAGATAAATACAGAAAGAGAAAATTCTGAGAAGAATGAAAGAGTTTAGTCTACGTGGTTAGACTACGAACAATAGTTCCCTCCTCCTGTCCCACTCACCGGATCTCCAGCTGGTCGGTATCTGTACGGTGCACAGGTCATCGGAAGACTCGTCGGTGGAGGTGCCGATGAAGTCGAAGTTGAGGCAGTTGTGGGCCAGTTTGAGCAGCTGCATGAGCAGGCCGTGCTCACTCTCATCGTTCAGGTTCAGATTCTTCCCCGAGGCCTGTGTGTCAACATAGGAACACAGACACATTATACACAAACACATTATAATATACAGGTGCAGCTCAAAAAATTTGAATATCGTGAACAAGTTCAATATTTTTTGTCACTTATGTCAGAAAGTGAAACTCATATATTATATAGATTCATTACACATAGTGAAATATTTCAAGCCTTTATTTCTTGTAATTTTGATGATTATGGCTTACAGCTAATGAAAACCCAAATTCAGTGTCTCAGAAAATTAGAATATTACATAAGATCAATAAAAAAGGATATTTTAAACAGAAATGTCAGCCTTCTGAAAAGTATGTTCATTTCTATGCACTCAATACTTGGTTGGGGCTCCTTTTGCATTAATTACATCAATGCGGCGTGGCATAGAGGCGATCAGCCTGTGGCACTGCTGAGGTGTAATGGAAGCCCAGGTTGCTTTGATATCGGCCTTCAGGTCGTCTGCATTGTTGGGTCTGGTGTCTCTCATCTTCCTCTTGACAATACCCCATAGATTCTCTACGGGGTTCAGGTCAGGCGAGTTTGCTGGCCAATCAAGCACAGTAATACCATGGTCATTGAACCAGCTTTTGGTACTTTTGGCAGTGTGGGCAGGTGCCAAGTCCTGCTGGAAAATGAAATCAGCATCTCCATAAAGCTTGTCAGCAGAAGGAAGCATGAAGTGCTCTAAAATGTCCTGGTAGATAGCTGCGTTGACTGTGGACTTCAGAAAACACAGTGGACATGGCACCCCAAATCATCACTGACTGTGGAAACTTCACACTGGACTTCAAGCAACGTGGATTCTGTGCCTCTCCACTCTTCCTCCAGACTCTGGGACCTTGATTTCCAAATGAAATGCAAAATTTACTTTCATCTGAAAATAGGACTGAGCAACAGTCCAGTTCTTTTTCTCCTTAGCCCAGGTAAGACGCTTCTGACATTGTCTCTGGTTCAGGAGTGGCTTGACACAAGGAATGCGACATTTATAGCCCATGTCCTGGATTCGTCTGTGAGTGGTGGCTCTTGATGCACTGACTCCAGCCTCAGTCCACTCCTTGTGAAGCTCCCCCAAATTCTTGAATGGATTTTGCTTGACAATCCTCTCAAGGCTGCGGTTATCCCTGTTGCTTGTGCACCTTTTCCTACCACACTTTTTCCTTCCACTCAACTTTCTATGAATATGCTTGGATACAGCACTCTGTGAACAACCAGCTTCTTTAGCAATTACCTTTTGTGGCTTACCCTCCTTGTGGAGGGTGTCAATGACGGTCTTCTGGACATCTGTCAAGTCAGCAGTCTTCCCCATGATTGTGTAGCCAAGTGAACCAGACTGACCAGCTAATTTACCAACCTAAATTTTTTATAATCCTTTTTACTCATCTTTACCAGGGGTGCCAATAATAGTGGAGGGCACTGTATATTTAAACACTGTCTATGTCTTTTTTGCTGCTGGCAACTACAACTGAAGTTCCCTCACAGGAAAATAAAAGTTATTTTATTCTATTCTATATACACACACAATGCAAATATCCATTATCCACAGCATGCGCACACACACACAAATTATGCATATACACATGCACAGAACAAACACCCATACAACAGTTCTGAGCGATGACACGTAGTTCCACACATTGTTTTCACCAGCGTCGTCAACCAGATGAATGCTGAATCAGAGTGAATACGCACTTTTCTACAACAAAACCCCCACCCTAAAAACACAAGCCCCTTGCAGTCATTACCTAAAGCAATACTCTTCAAGGACTTCTGTGTGGAAACGAGAAAAGCGAACACAGGATGTCCCATAGCCGCACGTCTCTCTCACCTGTTTGAGTAGGTTGCAAGAGAGGGTGAAGATCTCGAAGAGAGAGGAGTCTCTGAATGATGATGCAATCTTCCTGTGCTTCGTTAGTGGATGTGTTGTGTCTGCCTGCAAGTTATACATTATAAATTAGACACAAAAGAGTACACTACTACAGACAGCAACAACAACAAAAAAAACATAGCGTGCATGCCAAAGCACCCCGACAACAGCTTGACATATCCACTGTCTCTCAAACACACACGCACACGCACACGCACACACGCATATTAGGGCTGTAAACACCATAACTAATCAGAGCAATTGTTTTGTGTATGTACATACAGTATATATCATATTTACATTTTATGAATAATACTGCGTATAGACAAATTAAATAGACAAAAAAACTAATTAAATATGTCTGAATTTGCAAACTGCAGACTGATGTCAGGGTTGTTTACCCTTTTTTACAGCATCCATTTTGTAAGATGATACAACAAATAACATCATGCTGACATAGTTAGTTAGCCAGCAGAAACGTTAGATAGCTAGCTAACATTAGTGTGTCAAGTTGTGGTTCAAACTACCTATCATTGCCTTCAGCACTATAATGATACTAGCCCCATCTATAGTAATGTTTTAAAACGAGTGCTTGGGCAGGGCCTATAGCTATCTTCTCGATCGAGAGGCTATCTTGTCACTCGCTACAGTCTATGCTCGCTACAGAATTCCCTTCCTTCCCTCAGTGACTAGCTACTGGAATATAGTTGCTGCCTCCAAGGATGCAAAGGTATTTTGCTTGTAGTTCACCAATTCTTACAAGGATTGCCCTTGTGCACAAGATGGGTCCGTTTCAGAACGGCATGTATTTTTCCATGCAACTTTAATGCATTTGGAGGTGGCGGCCGCCTTCCAGTAGTCACTGAGGAAAGTAAAGTACCTTGGGCTAGAGAGGTTCAGAGAACCCTGGCCTGAATCCTTAAAATCTGTTTGGCTGGAGTAGACTCAGTTATAAAGAAATTTTAAAAACTGAGAATTTTGTGTGTCAAAAAACTGCAAATAAATGCACGCGATTCCACACACGCCAAGCTTTGCGTTAGTGCACAGTTATTAGTTCGGGAGACATTTGTTTGACAGTGCAAAAACATATTTGTGAATCAGTTTAATTTATTTGTGGATCAGTTGCACTTACAGTGCATACGGAAAGTTCAGAGCCTTTCAAGTTTCCACATTTTGTTATGTTTCAGACTCATCTTAAAATGGATCCAATAATTTTTTTGTCTCATCAATCTACACGCAATAACCCATAATGTCAAAGTGAAAACATGTTTTTAGAACTTTTTGCTAATTTATTAAAAATCTAAAACTGAAATCTCTCATTTACATTTTCATACCCTTTGCTTTACTGCATTTTTAAAGTATCATATTTCATATTTGGTTGCATATATTTTGCATGCTGTTACTTCCTGAAGTCTGACCCATCAACATCAAAAGACTCTCGATATCCTATTTTCAGGTACTGTTACAAGCGATACAATAATCTCTCTGCATTTGAATTGATCTCTATGGGAATTGGGCGGCGAGACTAGATTCAGCTGTAAATTACACTGGTACAGTATGGAACACATGGCTGGCTAAATGGCTGTAAGTCATCAAGGGTCTGAGCTATCGAACGAGCCCCAGATGTGGATAGATCACTGCAAGTGTTATTTCTCCCGACTCATTTTCCGATAGAACTCTATGGGGAAAAAAGTCAGGAGAAACAACCCTTAAAGTGATCCATCCACATCTACTCTATATCTGGCAACAGAGTGATGTTGATGGGTCACATACTTCAGGAAGTAACAGCATGCAAAAGATATGGGACCAAATATTAAATATGATACTTTAAAAATACAATAAGCAAAGGGTATGAATACTTATGTAAATGAATTTTTTAATAAACATGTTTTCACTTTGTCATTATGAGTTATTGAGGGTAGATTGATGAGAATTTTTTTTTATTGAATCCATTTTAAGATGAGTCCGAAATATAAAACTTGAAAGGGTCTGAAAACTTTCCGTATGCACGGTATCAGTGGAGCAGTTACATTTAATTGTGGATCAGTTGCATTCATTTATTTATTTTATTTTATTTCATACCCCATTATAGCAAAACTGGCGCTTGGAAGTATTTGCGCTCAAACCAGCTGATGCTCACCTCATGTGTAATGGTATTTTGAAGAGTTCTTTGAGTTTCATGCAGATAACGCTGGCTACATACCGATACAGTAGCTATGCTGGATTAATTCCAATAGAGTAGGCTAGTTATTAAATACACAGCAAGTTCTATGGTAACACAATGACCTCAATCAACTGGAAGGAGAGGACTGATTTGTGAAACCTTTAATTAATTTAAAATGATTTTTATATTAAACTATTATTCTGTACCTCATCATGGACTTTAAATATGCTCTTCAAAGTAATGTTGCTACTAAAGCAAACATATAATGACCTCCAATGAGTCCAACTGTATCTGAGGACCCCATGTAATCTTCACAACCCTTGGCTATTTGTGAAACTTATAATTATTTTTAAATAATTTTTCTAATAAACAGTATATGTAATATGGGACTGGAAAGAGTTGCTCTGTGCTCCCCTAGGGTGATAATCCAAAATAGGTTATTTGTTGCTCTCCATTCACGTCTATAGGGCAGCTAAAACGGTCTCAAAATTACACTTCTAGCTCGAACAAAGTGGATTCTGTCGATACAAACAATAACCAGGCCTTGTACGTATTTAAAAAAGTAAATAATAAATTTTATGGCCCTTCGTATTTTATTTGGAACGTAGATCCGGTAGGCAATTCTTGCGCCAGAAACAGCGTTAATGCGCCGACTCGTCAGAAACCACTCATTGGTCCAAATTTCCACGGAGGCGAGCGTTCCTGGTAGTATATAACTATGGTAAACAAACCGACCTGCCAACAATTTGCTAGTCTTTTCTGGGCTTGCTAACAACATAGAAAAACAGAGTACTTTGATAAATCATTTTAATTACACAAAAAAAAAATTGTTGTGGTTATTGTTAGTATTGACAGAATCCGTTTTGTTCTAGTTCGTATACGTGCTAGAAGTGTCATTTTGAGACCGTTTTAGCTGCGCTGTAAACATATTTCACCACCATTGGACTCATATCATGGCCAGGTAACTACACAACCCAAAGTTTTTCCAAAGTTCAGTTGTGCTTTAAAATTGGTGATAGGATCCCTGGCTTTAAGTGCTGATAGCCATCCTGAGCCAAGTCAAGTCAAACTTTACTTGTATAGCACATTCATACACATAGCATAAGAATGTGCTTTACATAGCAAAAGGGTAAAAACAAAGAATAGATAAAATACAAGTGCAGCTCAAAAAATTAGAATATTGTGAAAAAGTTCAATATTTTTTGTCACTCATTTCAGAAAGTGAAACTCATGAATATAGATTCATTACACATGGAGTGAAATATTTCAAGCCTTTATTTCTTGTAATTTTGATGATTATGGCTTACAGCTAATGAAAACCCAAATTCAGTGTCTCAGAAAATTAGAATATTGTGAAAAAGTTCAATATTGGAAACTCATGGTGTCACACTCTAATCAGCTAATTAACTCAAAACACCTGCAAAGGTTTCCTGAGCCTTTAAATGGTCTCTCAGTCTGGTTCAGTAGGCTACACAATCATGGGGAAGACTGCTGACTTGACAGATGTCCAGAAGACAGTCATTGACACCCTCCACAAGGAGGGTAAGCCACAAAAAGTCATTGCTAAAGAAGCTGGTTGTTCACAGAGTGCTGTATCCAAGCATATTCATAGAAAGTTGAGTGGAAGGAAAAAGTGTGGTAGGAAAAGGTGCACAAGCAACAGGGAAAACCGCAGCCTTGAGAGGATTGTCAAGCAAAATCCATTCAAGAATTTGGGGTAGCTTCACAAGGAGTGGACTGAGGCTGGAGTCAGTGCATCAAGAGCCACCACGCACAGACGAATCCAGGACATGGGCTACAAATGTCGCATTCCTCGTGTCAAGCCACTCCTGAACCAGAGACAACGTCAGAAGCGTCTTACCTGGGCTAAAGAGAAAAAGAACTGGACTGTTGCTCAGTGGTCCAAAGTCCTCTTTTCAGATGAAAGTTAATTTTGCATTTCATTTGGAAATCAAGGTCCCAGAGTCTGGAGGAAGGAAGAGTGGAGAGGCACAGAATCCATGTTGCTTGAAGTCCAGTGTGAAGTTTCCACAGTCAGTGATGATTTGGGGTGCCATGTCATCTGCTGGTGTTGGTCCACTGTGTTTTCTGAAGTCCACAGTCAACGCAGCCATCTACCAGGAAATCTTAGAGCACTTCATGCTTCCTTCTGCTGACAAGCTTTATGGAGATGCTGATTTCATTTTCTAGCAGGACTTGGCACCTGCCCACACTGCCAAAAGTACCAAAAGCTGGTTCAATGACCATGGTATTACTGTGCTTGATTGGCCAGCAAACTCGCCTGACCTGAACCCCATAGAGAATCTGGGGTATTGTCAAGAGGAAGATGAGACACCAGACCCAACAATGCAGACGACCTGAAGGCCGCTATCAAAGCAACCTGGGCTTCCATTACACCTCAGCAGTGCCACAGGCTGATCGCCTCCATGCCACGCCGCATTGATGCAGTAATTCAGGCAAAAGGAGCCCCAACCAAGTATTGAGTGCATAGAAATGAACATACTTTTCAGAAGGCTGACATTTCTGTTTAAAATATCCTTTTTTATTGATCTTATGTAATATTCTAATTTTCTGAGACACTGAATTTGGGTTTTCATTAGCTGTAAGCCATAATCATCAAAATTACAAGAAATAAAAGCTTGAAATATTTCACTCTATGTGTAATGAATCTATATAATATATGAGTTTCACTTTCTGACATGAGTGACAAAAAATATTGAACTTTTTCACGATATTCAAATTTTTTGAGCTGCACCTGAATGTACAGATTGAATAATAATGGCCCAAGGATTGAACCTTATGGGTATATAATACCCTGTTTTTGTGATGCAATGTCACCAATGGACAAAAATAAATTTCTATCTAGCAGATAGGTAGTAAACCAATTTAAAACAGGGCCAGATAGGCCGACCAATTTTTCCAGTCTTTGTAGCAATATCTTATGGTCAACAGTGTCGAAAGCGGCACTGAGGTCCAGGAGTATGAGAACAGAGACTTTATTTGAATACATGTTAATTCTGAGATCATTGATAACTTTAATAAGTGCTGTTTCTGTGCTGTGGTGTGACCTGAAACCAGACTGATAAATGTCAAACAGACCATTTGATGTTAAATAGGTATTTAGCTGATGATGTACAGTTCGTATAGGAGGGAAAAATCTTTCACGGACGAGTACACCACTGCATTCTTCTGAAGACAGCTTACACAGTCTTGAGAATAAGATGCAAATCACGACAGCTATCTATGGAGACCTTGCACTGATAAGACTTTGCACGTCTCTTATTTCACATCAGTGCCAATTAGACGGTGTACATTTAAATGGCATGACTGAATAATGATAACTAGGCCCCAGGTGCACATCGAAGAACATTGAGAAAAGTTATTATTGAAATTGCAAGAATTACTTTATATATTTATTATTACTAGTATCATACCCATTTTAAAATAGGTGAATACAGGGGTGTGAATACTAAATGAACCGTGCTGTTAAAAAATATGTGGGTAAATAACAAAATAAATTCATTTTAAAACTTAAGAGCAGAAAAATTAGCCTTACTCGCAAAGCGACGTAGCAGAGCCCCAAGCGCTCACACAGCAGAGAATGATGGGAAAAAAGGGTGGCACTTACATTGGACAGCAGCGCCGAGGAACTTACTTGGTTAATCTCATTGGTCAGCTGGGAGAGGATTGTAACGCCTATGATGCAGTGCTCAACACTATCCTGCATATGCAAATGGAGACAGACAGACTGGGGTTAGGGCGAAAGGCCCACCAGATATACAGGAAATGGTAGGTGCATCTTGAGGCTGAGCCGGACTGAAAGCCACACTGACCTATACCTTGGAAGGCTACCAGGTTTTAAGTTTGCCTTCTGACTTTGAGGTCAGAGACCGCCATCTTGAGAGGGTCAAGAGCAGGGTGGGAAATTAACTTTCGAACCTACCAGCCAGTGGCTGGTAGATACAAAATTTTACCAGCCACCCCAATATTTTAACGTTTCAGATACCTTACAGAAAATGCACTCATATTTAGTAGCTCTAATAAAATAGTAGGCTTTTATTTGGCTACATCATGTATTATGGATCGAAGTCAAAAAATGTTGTATAAATTTACTACATACATTTCATAGATAGATATAAATCATGTATTAGCCTATCTAATACTATAGGCTACGTTAGCGCACGTTTGCCGTTTTTTATGAACGTACAAAAATAACGTAAGAGCGAGCTGTCTGGAGCTGTCACTTCTCCTCAGAGCGTAGGCTATTAATCAGTTTGTTTTGTTTTACTGTGCAATGCTGGTGGTCTTGCAAGAATTGCTTTAGCTATAGTAAATCGAACACAAATTTCTGTAGGCAATCAGTCTCGGTATTGAGCCGAGTCAATATTTTAGAAACATTTAACAACATCAAGCTTTTAAAAAGGTATCAATCGCGAGGGTATTATTATTATTATTATATAGAGCTAGTGCAGTCACTTCACCAACCAAACAATGCAATGAGATCAAGGTTTTGCCAAATCTATGCTAGGCTAGGCTACTTGGCCACAGGTAAAATGCAGCAATGCAGCGCAGACGAACTGTGAATATCTCAGTCATCTGTCATTAGAATATTACACCAAACAATAAATGCCCTCTGCAGACCCTGCACCATCCGACAATTTATACGTTTTCCTGTTGATGTTCGCTAACTCCAAAGAAATAAAGTTGACTTCATCCTTATTCTATAAGTAAGCGTGTTCATGAAACATGACGTCATCCATAGCGAGGTCAACCCCGCCCTCTCTCTTAGCTTAAGAATTATTGAAGTTAAGATGAAACTCTGAACTAGGAACCTTTTGTGCTACATAGAAGAACTCGTAACGGTAAGACAAAATGTGTCGTGAATACAGCCCCTGACGTTTTTACCAAAGTTTTTTTTTTGTATCCACATTGCTACACGCCACAGGTAGGTTTGATACATTTACCGAACAATTCTGAAATCTACCCACATTTGGCGGGTGCCAATTTCCAACCCTGGTCAAGAGTACCTTTGAGCCACTTGTGCATCAGGAGCCACATTTTGGAGCCACTTCTCCAAATATTATCCTAACAGCAATGTCCCTCATCGAAACATTACCCTAACATTAGCCGAACAGTGATCGTCAGCTAAAATCATCTAAACATTACATTACAACACATTTAGCACTCAGACACTCTTATCCAGAGCGAATTACACAATTTTTTTTTTTTTAACATTCTAAACATTGTGCAAACCACAATGTACCTTATCCAATCATTAGCCTACCATTATTATCCTAACCACAGCAACCCAAACATCATCCTAACATCCTCCGGATCACAACTTCCCATGGTCAAAAAGAGAAAGGGGTTACCTGTAAGAACCTGGTGACGTCGGCAATGACGTTCCGGAAGACGTAGTCCTCCTTCTGGCAGTCGAACCAGCCCAGCTTGGTGATGCGAGCGTAAAGCTGGATCAACGCTTGCGTTACGAAGGCCACTAGCTTTGGCCTGGTCGCCAGGTAATTCAGCACGTAGTTCCCTGAGAAGTGCGGCCCCACAAAAGCACACGGGAGACTCTCAACATCCGCTTACTCTTACCCGGTGAGTAAACTAACACACAAACATCCCCCACCCG
This sequence comes from Ilyophis sp. 1 JC-2022, assembly GCA_022702515.1. Taxonomy (NCBI): domain Eukaryota; kingdom Metazoa; phylum Chordata; class Actinopteri; order Anguilliformes; family Synaphobranchidae; genus Ilyophis; species Ilyophis sp. 1 JC-2022. The sequence continues at coordinate 41,708,807 of CM040394.1, forward strand.
CTTACTCTTACCCGGTGAGTAGACTAGCACAAACTTCCTCCACCCGCTTACTCTTACCTGGTGAGTAAACTAACCTGCTTACTCTTAGCCAGTGAGTAAACTCACAAACTTCCCCCCACCTGCTTACTCTTACCCAGTGAGTAAACTAAAACATAAAATTCCCGCATCTGCTTACTCTTATTCAGTGAGTAAACTAACACACAAACTCCCCCCACCTGCTTACCCTTACCTGGTGAGTAACTAACCTGCTTACTCATACCAAGTGAGTAAACCAACACAAACTTCCTCCACCCGCTCTTACCCGGTTTGTAAACTAATCTGTTTACTCTTACCTGGTGAGCAAACTAACACATACATTTCCCCCGCAGCCTGCTGCTTCTGTACAGAGAGCCGATTGGAGAGCAAGCTTGAGCCCTACATGCTCAGGAGGCAAAGGAAGAGACTCACGGATGTCAATGCGCTGCTCCAGGGGCAAAGGGCTACTGGTGCGGGACACCAATTTGGAAAGACATGTGGCGGCTAGCAGCTGAGAGTATGAGGACTGCAACACAGAGAGAAAGAGAGGGAGAGAGAGAGCACATTCAGTGTTAACGTTACGTCACCACCCACAGCAAGAACAGACCAGCAGAACTCTTGTGTATATTTAAAAATGTATTTTCACATAAAATAAAAAATAAATCAATATCTCTTTGTGCAATGGGCATACCGGTATACACTATACAGTATGTATAATTAAACACAGTGTCCGCAATGCCACAGCAGTCACACAAAGTATCCCAGAGCTCATGCTAATTGAGGGGATTAAAGACACCGCAGTGATGTGGTGCCATACTCACACTGCCTCTCTCCAGGAGGAGCTGACATTTGCTCAGGCAGTCGGGGCTGTTGGTGAACTCCACCAGGGCCTTCTCAGCCTGGAGCCTGGTGGTGGTGTCCGTGCTCTCGTACAGCTGTTTGCACAGGATCTCTAGCTGGGCTAGGCTCTGAAACAAACAAACACACATACACGCAGCGTCCCGCTCGGTTAAAACCCATTACGGTTTCCCAGATGGAGAGCCGTTTCACGCTGCCGACTTTCGGGTCATCCCCCGGGGACAGGTTCATCATCGTCCTGTTACACACAGCGGGAGCTTCAAAAAAATAACACACTAATGGCTAATTGTTCCCTTTAAAAAAAAAAAAAAAGTTTTTAAGAAATGTAAACACACAAGAGTATCAGCGTATCAAAGGTCAAGGAAATTAATAAAAAACCACTATCAGGTCACATTCTGGTCTCCACAGAATTGACACCAGTCCCAAAAAATGAAACTGGTCAACATCCTAAAAACGTACAGAGTTAATGAACTGCAGAAAGCGGTCTGGCCGCTCAAAGGCACAAAATGACGAAAGGCAATCTAGCGTTGAAGTTAACATCTCCCAAAGTTTGACAAGTTTGAATATTTCACGATGTGGCTTCGACAGCGTTCCGTACTGCTTGTGTTGTGTGCTGGAGAGGGTGGATTCCTATGTGTTGCTGGTTTGTGTGTCTTGAGGGGGGGGTGGGGGGTCTAAATGTGTTTTGCATCCTATTGAGATTAAAAAAAGACGCTAGCAGAGAGACACAGTGCTGTGTCTGTGTGAGTGCGATAAGAGCAGGTCTGCTGAATGTGTTACATCCTCTCCATAAAGAGTACATATCAGACAGCAGGACTTTTCAGTACCCTTTAATCTCATCTCAATATTTCACAAAGACAGAGAGCGAGAATATGAGTTTGCTTAGTTTTTAATTTGAATTGTTAAGAAGCTACTTTTTTCTCTAAATGGGACAATCTTTTCAACATTAATTAAGAAAGAAATAACATTGACACAGGTATTTCCCCCCACCATTGCCTTGGGTACCCCAGGGCACCGCCCTCGCCCCCCCACCCCCCCCAAAGAGTTGTTTTTAAGAAACAAAAATGAAAATATTTTCTTCTAGCAATAGGCCAATGTCACATTTTGATTAAGCTTAGTTGTCAGTCAAATAGGAATTAACCACATTTGTTCTCAATCTATTTAGAGTTAATCGCTAATCAGCCATGTGGAAATATTCAGTAACAAAACTTTTGCTGTGTAAAACCAACTCAAACTGCTGAATTTCACAATATTCTGCCGCTGAGAAAAAAAGATTCACACTGGTCCTACCCAACAAGGTATTTAATATGAACAGTTTATGGTAATATCTATGTACTACAATGGGGATAAAGGGTGGATTTGTTTTATAATGCTTAGGTTTACAACCAAAAAAACCTCCCGTATTACAAGAATGGCAAGGAGCAAGAATGATTGAACATGTAATTTGCATGGCACAGTACTCAACTCTAGGCGAGTTTGTGGACTGGTGTGACATCTCATTCCTAGAGCTGAATGTAGCCAAAACTAAAAACCTCATTATGGATTTCAGGAAAGAAAAGCCCCCCCATACATCATTCTATAACAGAGAAGATAAGTTGATATTGTTCATAATTACAAATGCCTCGGAACAATCTTTGACAATCAACTGAAATTCTCCGACAACAGTCAGAACACAATTATCAAGAAAAGCCAGCAACGCCCTATACTTACTCAGAAACTCAACTCATTTGGAGTCAACTTAACAGTAAGATCAGGACCACCTTTTACGGCACATTCATCAAAAGCATTTTGTCATTCTCCTTCATAACCTGGATCAATTCTGTTGGCATTAAAGACAGGATCCGCCTCAATAATATTGTCAAAATCTGCTTAAAGATCATCGGCATACTTCAGCAGACACCAACTTCTTTCTTGAACAGCAAACCATTAAAAAAGCACCCATGATATTTTATGACAGAACTCACATCCTTTGGACTTTATCCCCACCCCCCATCTGCACATTACAACCACCTTGAAATGTATACAAGTCTGCAATATACGTTTTCTGTTGTCACAATGTCCTGTCCTGTTCTTTTTTTGCACTTATTTGATGTGGAGAATGTATGTTGGTACAGTTGAAGTCTGAAGTTTACATATACTTAGGTTGAAGTCATTAAAACTCATTTTTAACCACTCCACGGATTTCATGTGAGCATACACTACAGTGTTGGCAAGTCAGTTAGGACATCTACTTTGTGCATGACACAAGTAATTTTTCCAACAATTGTTTAGACAGATTTCACTTTTAATTCAATTCCAGTGAGTCAGAAGTTTACATACACTAAATTGACTTATCTTATTTTCTGGTACTCTTACAAGCGATACTATAACGTCTCTGCATTTTAATGGATCTCTATGGGAATTTGGGGGTGGGACTAGATTTAGCTGGCATGCAAAAGATATGCAACCAAATATGAAACATTTTACATTTAGAGGCACAGTCAACTTAGTGTATGTAAACTGGAATTCTGATATAATGAATTAAAAGTAATAAAAATAATCTGCCTGTAAACAATTGTTGAAAAAAAATTAAATGGGGGGGGGGGGGTATTCCAGAGTGTGCTATGAAATTCACCACAATATTTGGCCTAATAGTTTTTTTTTTTTTCTTCCCTTTTCCCCCTCCCTTTAATACCTAGCACATGTGTGGCATACTGTATGTATAGACTGGTAGTAGTTTGTTGTCCTCAGTTTTTTTCCAGTTTCCTGTGATAAGTCAATAATACATATTTAAAATATATAAACATCGAACAAAAAGTTCGGAAATTTGTGTTTGGTAGATTATTTCTCTGTTATAACAATGCTTCTTGGCAATAAATTTCATACCGTTGGAAAGCCTGTTTATTTCCCTTTTAAATGGTGCCCCATTTGTAAGGAACATGCATTTATGTTGTGGGTATGTGGGTTGCGCCCATGTAAAATTTGCCAAATCTTCTCTGCCAATGCCAAACAGCTTATTCTGCTGTTGCTAGTGACTCTTGTTTGGTGTTGTTTGGTGGATTGGATGATTGAAGTCTATCAGTAACAAGGAAGAAACAAAACATATTGGCAATTTTACAATTTATTAATTTAACAAACAGTCAGGAGCCTCAGTAGCGTGTGGAAGAACCATACACAGCCACAACAGCCTGGCACCTCCTCCTCATGCTGGTCACCAGCGTGGTCACACACTGCTGTGGGATGGCATTCCACTCCTCAACCAGGATTTGTCGCAAGTCAGCCAACGTGGTTGTGTTGGTCACTCTAGCACGAACAGCACGCCCAAGCTGATCCCACAAGTGTTCAATTGGGTTGAGGTCAGGACTGTTGGCAGGCCATTCCATTCTCTCTACTCTCAAATTCTGGAGGTAGTTTCTGATAAACCCCGCTCTGTGGGGGCAAGCGTTGTCATCTTGGAGGATGGAGTTCGGTCCCAGACTGTGGAGATATGGGATTGCCACTGGTTGCAGAATCTCATCTCGATATCTCTCTGCATTGAGATTGCCTCCAATGATGACAAGCCTCGTTTTTCCAGTGATGGAGATGCCGCCCCACACCATCACACTGCCTCCACCAAAAGGTGTTACTCTATCGGTGCAGCAATCAGCATAGCGTTCTCCCCGTCTTCTCCACACTTTGACCCTACGATCCAACTTCCGTAGGCAGAATCTGGACTCATCGCTGAACATAACGTTCCTCCACATGTTCAGGTTCCAGTGCAGGTGTTGCCGACACCAGCGCAAACGGGCCTGACGGTGAAGGGCAGTCATGGCAGGCCTCCTGGCAGCCCTATGAGCCCGGAGATTGGCTGCGTGCAGTCTGTTCCGGATTGTCTGGGCCGAGAGCCGTGTGCCATATCGTCCTGCAAACCTTGACTGCAAATCTGTAGAAGACAGCCTACGGTTCATAAGTGCTGAAAGGGTGAGGAACCGGTCTTCTTAGGGTGTCGTCTTCTTGGGACGCCCACTTCGCGATCTGTCTCTGACATCCCCCGTTTCATGGAACTTGGCCTTCAGTTTGGAGATGGTACTAGGGCTCACTCCAAATAATGCAGCAACTTGCTGTTGCGGAACACCAGCTTGAAGGTGCCCTATCGCACGGGCCTTATCGAGATCAGACAAACGTGGCATGCCGATTCTTGGAGCAGACACCAATTGACCACTGTAGCAGGGCCCATGCTCACAGGTGCTGCCAATCAGGCACCTGATTGTCAGCACCTGGGGGTACCGGAAGCTCAAAACAAGAGTCCATAGCAACAGCAGAATAAGCTGTTTGGCATTGGCAGAGAAGATTTGGCAAATTTTTCATGGGCGCAACCCACATACTCAGCTGTGCTGCTCATCCCACAAATGCATGTTCCTTACAAAAATGGGGCACCATTTAAAAGGGAAATAAACAGGCTTTCCAACAGTATAAAATTTATTGCCAAGAAGCGTTGTTACAACAGAGAAATAATCTACCAAACACAAATTTTCCAAACACAATCACCAATAATGACAAAGTGAAAACAGGTTTTTAGAAAATATGCAATTTTATTTTACTGACAAAAATAGGTTATTTAGGGGTTACATATCTGTACACACCCTTAGCCTAATACTTGGTTGCTGCACCTTACAGCTTCAAGGCGTCTTGGGAAAGACTTGTTTCTGGACCTTTTTGCCCATTCCTCTTGGCATATCCTTGCAAGCTCCATCAGGTTGGATGGGGAGCGTCGGTACACAGCCATTTTCACAGATGTTCAATTTGATTCAGGTCTGGGCTCTGGCTGGGCCACTCAAGGACATGCACAGACTTTCTCCGAAGCCACTCCTTTGTTCTCTTGGCTGTGTGCTTCGGGTCGTTGTCATGTTGGAAGGTAAACCTTCGCCCCAGTCTGAGGTCCAGAGCGCTCTGGAGCAGGTTTTCTTCAAGGATCGCAGTGTACTTAGCTGCATTCATCTTTCCCTCTATTAGGACTAGTCGCCCCGTTCCTGCTGCTGAAAAACATCCCCACATCATGATGCTGCCACCGCCATGCTTCACTGTAGGGATGGTATTAGCCAGGTGATGAGCGGTGCCTGGTTTCCTCCAGACGTGACGCTTGGTATTCAGGCTAAAAAGTTCAATTTTGGTTTCATCAGACCAGAGAATCTTGATTATCATGGTTTGAGAGTCCTCTAGGTGCCTTTTGGCAAACTCCAAGCGGGCTGTGATGTGCCTTTTACAAAGGAGGGGCTACCGTCTGGCCACTCGACCATAAAGGCCTGATTGGTGGAGTGCTGCCTGGATGGTTGATCTTCTGAAAGGTTCTCCCATCTCCACAAGGATACGCTGGACCACAAAGACCCTCGGGTTCCTGCTCACCTCCCTGGCCAAGGCCCGTCTTCCCCGATTGCTCAGTTTGGCCGGGCGGCCAGGTCTAGGAAGATTCTTAGTGGTTCCAAACTTCTTCCATTTACGAATGATGGTGGCCACTGTGCTCTTTGGGACCTGTAAAGCTGCAGAGATTTTTCCGTACCCTTCTCCAGATCTATGCCTTGACACAATCCTGTTTCTGAGGTCTGCAGATAATTCCTTTGACCCCATGGCTTGGAGTTTGCTCTGACATGCACTGTCAACTGCGGGACCTTATATAGGCAGGTGTTGGCAATACCCAATCATGTCCAATCAATTGAATTTATCACAGGTGGACTCCAATTAAGTTGTAGAAATATCTCAAGCAGTATCAGTGGAAACAAAATGCACCTCAGCTCACTTTTGGGTGTCATATCAAAGGGTGTGCACACTTGTGTATATGATATTTTACATTTAGATTTTTAATAAATTAGCACAAATGTCTAAAAACCAGTTTTCACTTTGTTATTATGGGCTATTTTGTGTAGAATTTTGAGACAAAAAATGAACTCAATCTATTGTAGAATATGTCTAACGTAATAAAATGTGGAGAAGGTGAAAGGGGTGTGCAGACTTTCCGGCTTGACTGTATGTTTGTCACACTGTTAGATTTGGCAATCAAAGCAGCATAAAACTTATAGGACAATAAACAGATCACACTGAATTCCTGTAACGTTATTCTGAACCAAGCATTATCTGGCTACAGCTGGCAAGCATAATTATCGCTGAATAGCTGGTTCTAGCGAATGCAATCTAGCCTATAGTCTACGACAGATAACGTTAGCAAACATTTCCTTCTTCCAAGAACTAGCCGTCCAGTGAAGTAACATCATCAATACTAGCAACCTAGCTACTATTCATTATAGGTACAGTGCTTCCCACAGGATTTTCTGAAATTGTGGTAGGTGGACCCTGAACTGTCTCGGGAGTTCAGGGGCATGCCACCCCAGAATATTTTTTGTTGTTGTTAATTTCAACAGCTAAATGTATCAATTTGTTGCTCATTGAGATTAAAATTGTAAGACTAGATCCACAATTTTTTGTTATTGGAACATAGGGAATGTGAAATAAATACAATTTTGGAAAATACTTTTTTGGATAGACAGCTAGCTAACATGCACAAACGTAGTCTGATGAAAAATGTTCATAAAGTTATGGTCAGCATACAAGACTATACAGAAACTACCACAATGAATGTTAACCTGTTCTGTCCCAAACCTGCAGCCCTGCCTTAAGTGAAACTGAACTTGAAAACTAGCCTACAACAATGAAATACAATTTTTAAAACCCAATTTCAATAAATACTTGTTTATTGACAAGTAAGCCTCTGAATCTGAATGTTTGCTACCTTGATTCTTCCTCTTCGCTATGTCTTTTCTTAGTAAAGTACTTAAAAAAGGTAGATCCTGTTATATGAAATGGAAGCCAAACGAGTGGGGCAATGCCAGAGATGGTTAAAAACTGAGACTGCACAATATACATAAACTAGTATATATTTTATTTTGTTTCGCTTCTCAAGTTAGCAAGCGTGATAGCATTAGCTTAGTTGCGGCTAAAATGTTTTATAGCCGCAAAGTTGCTAGCTAAAGTTGTTACGTTAGCTTATGTCAAATTAATATCGTAGTCGAGAGTTTGGCTCGCCTGATGCTTGAACAATATATCCATTATAGTTTAGGCTACCAGAGAGGGATTTAACTTTCACAAACATACTAACCACATCTAATCTCCTCAGAATCGTGAGGAGATGCAGGCTCTGTCTTAAAGATGCACTCTCGCATTTGTGTGACAGTCTATAAAGTTCCGTAGTCCCACCCCCTCCTATCCCTGGCTGGTCCCGGAAGACTGCCGGAAGCCATTACCTGCCCCACTTCGGGATCTTTACTTATGATATCTGATCCTTATGATGATATATGGCATTGTCTGCACCAAAATCTTACATATATGTCATACAAAGTCCATTATATACTCACCACCGCATTTAAATCTAATTTGAATCGTATAATTAACGGAGTTTGAGAAACATAATTACACTACCCAGAATCCCCATTGTACATCGCCAGCTCCCGCTTCTGCTAGCTAACGAAGTAGCTACCGGCCGCTCTGCTAGTAAAAATGGCTGTCACTTTGTCTGCACTTGTAACATATTGTGGAAGTGAAACTAAGTATCACCAACGGCGAGAATCACGATCAGTCTGGCAATGTCGAAAGTGTCAGCTTTAGTGGTGGCTTTCACTTTTCAACAGTGTTGGTGAGCAAGTGAGTAGCCCGGATGTTGTAGTTGTTTTAGTTGTTTTTTTTAAAACGCGTCTGTTGTTTATTTGTTGGACATAATTTCAATTTTATAAATTATTTTAAAATGTGACAACCCCTCTCTTGGGTGTTTTGAACATGTCGCTGCTTGAATATAGCAAAAAAAAAACAAAAAAAACATTTTCAGTCCATTGACTCAAAGTATCTGCTCCAAAAAGTGGCACCAGCCGTTCGTCACCCAAGTGGGCGGGACTACGGAGGTCTATGCATGCACGTTTGTGTGTAAGCAGGGGGGAGGGGCAGCAAGTAGAGCGATGACAGCCAGAGGGGTGTTTTTTGAAGCAACAGGGCTACAGTACGCACATATAAAGGTATTAGAAATAAAACATAGTTGTATCTATTTTTTATCAATTTGGAACTGTGGCGGTAGAAATTAATGGGAAACACAGAGGTAATTACAATTGGCTGGCAAGCAGAAAGTCCAGGTAAATTAGTGTAGAAACTTCTGACCTACCTGTCCAATAGAAACAATGCAATCACGACAGATGAGACGGAGCGCAATTTTTTTTCCTGTTAAAGTAGCCTATACACGCCTTCATATTCTATTTTTGTTATGCTACAGGAATACCTGTTTCTCAAATGTTAGAATACATCTTTGATTGAGAAATATAACATGCATTTTGTATTCTGAATATCATAAGCTATATTTATGTTATCAATTAATCAATGATTGTTTGTTAAGGTTAACAACTATTGATTAAGGAAATTCCTTTAAATTTGCATCCCTAATTCTGTTAGTGTTCTAGAACTCCATTGATTTCAATGACCAGCAGTGATTGTTACATCAGCATTAGAAGAATCTTAACTGAACATTCTAATCACATATTCATTGCATCCTGGCTTAATTGACACTTTGCTAAGCCCTGCCCCCCTAAGTTACTGTTGCTATGTCCGTCAAAGCAAACATGGCGTTCTCAACCATGAAATTAGGCTACTACCATTTTGGAAAAAGTATTAAATTGTGAATGAGGTGGCCAACATAGTTTTATCTACAGCTAACTAAGAAAGCTTGACGGATGTCCACTGCCTAGTAACAGTTTCTAGGCTATGATTGGACTATTGCGGCTTGGAGGAGGGGCCGCAATATACAATTGCATACCCATTTGAGTGTTTAACCCTTTAAAGGCCCACTCAGTCATTTTGGTTGCTAATCTAAGAAAATTGCATGCATGAAAACTAAGTAGGCTACCTGGGTGGATCATCGTTCTCGTAGTAAAAAACATTTTTTACTGAAAGTGTCAACTTCCAATGCAAAGCTCCAATTCTTGCTGTTTCACTTTAAGCGCCATACTGATAACAATAACTTTAGCAATTCACCACAAAATGACCTCATATTGTAAAATCATTGTAAAATATTTTAAGTTAGAAAAAAACTTTGAAACAACTGTAGCTTTGAAACTGAGTTAATTAGTACAAATTCAGCGGTAAAAGTCAGAGCTATAATGTAAAACATATTCACACGATGTGACTCTGCCCTGAAGCATTTCACTTTCAATCTGATTTGAATTTAAAATCTCAAAATAAATAAACTCATAACCTTACTATTATTGGCGAGCCAGCACACTGATCACTGACAAATGCGCAAGTAACTACGCCAATCAAATAATAACCATTTCAATAGTGTAACATTAACATAAACAGTCAGGTGCATGTTCACTATGGTCTAACTCAGCGGTTCTCAAACTCGGTCCGGGCCCCCCCCCCCCCCCCGCGTATGCTGGTTTTCTTTCCAACCACAATTGCGATCCGAGAATTTTACCAAGCTGTTAAGCAACATTTTTGCTTATTGTGCTATATTGTAAACAATTTCATTAACAGAGGTAAAAATAAAATTTAAAAAAACTGAACAAATGAATGGCCGAGATGAATCAATAGGCTCCTAATTGGTGAAAGTGTGGACAAATGGTCACGAAAACTAACCACTTGGTTGATAATGAACAATTCAAAGATGACACAATATAATAACGGGTTGAGCTAAACCTGCATTGTGTTAATACGTTTAAAGAAACAAAATTAGGAAAGAACTTAAACCCAGTGTTCAACAACCAAAGTAGGACTTGGAGTATATGTATTCACCTCAGTCTTTAATTTGATCAGTTACATTTTGTAAAAAACTCTTTTTATGTAGCTGTTTGCAATATAGCACAATAAGCAAAATGTCATTTATTATATTATTATTTGATATAATTTGTCTTAGAGGGTAAATAATCCATCAAAACATGAAAAGTGCCAGTAAGAAAAATTAACAGCTTGTTAAAATTCTCGGATGCACAGGGGGGCCCTCGGACCGAGTTTGAGAACCACTGGTCTAACTTATTCAAATGAGCTGTAGCGTATGATAATACACGTTCAATTTCCGGACAATTCAGTTTCTAGATAACTTAGATTTCTGACTTTCTAAACTTGTAAGTAGGCTATATATGTGAATGGCAATCCACAAAATAATAACTAACGTTAACCATTAGTTAACTGCACAACGTAACGTTAATTACCTTAGAGAAAACCATTTTATGAAATGTAGCTAAGGCTAGCACTAGCTAACGTACCAACTTTAGCAAGACACGAGTTTTCTGTAATTGAGACTGTGGAACTGCCAATGTATATCTCACTCTAAAGTAATGTTACGTGATAGCCAAGTTAGTGTCAACGTTAGCTAACAGAATTTATTCCTAGTTTACCAAGTTAGCACGAATACGCTTACACAGGTCTGACAGGTTAGCCAGCTAACGCTAGCACCGTGACAGCTTCTATAGTTAAAACTAAATCCGCCGTTTTTTAATTTTTTATCTTGGACGGTCATCATGACACACGATCTGCACTGTCACTGATTAATCGAATAACAGTTAGTTTATCTGCAGCAATTAAGCTCGATATAAGACGATAGGACAATCCGTGCTTGCCGGCTAGCGAGCCAACACGCTATTGGTAGCTACGTGCCGGACTGCCAGTGCGGACACCCACAGTACTATGAGAGCCATGCCATCAGCTTCCCTGGCCAATCACTAAGGCAACCATCTTCGGTATTAGCCAACAGGCTAACGTTATACTGCATACAACTAGACAAAAAAATAACTATTTAGGTGACTATAAAACAATCAATGCAACCACTGTTTCAATTGAATTCAATTTCTGGTTAGCTATCTTTGAGTTAACTTTCTTGGAAAGCATTACATTGCGCGGGAGAATTCATGACCAGTCAGGGGGCTAGCTGAGCATGCTAACTTAGCCGAATGAACATGGCATCAATATCTCACAATATTTTCAAAGTTTAATAATACACAGATCGCCAGCTACTCTGCTCAAAAAAATTATTCAAGCCAGCAGATTTCAGATACAACTAACGTTAGCCAAGTATACAGTGCATCTCCATATGCAGCTAAGCAATGACACAAGGTGGTGTGCATGTGGCAAGTTTAGTTTTAATTCCCAAAACGAAGGGCAGGCCATAGCATTGGATGACTAGCCAGCAATCTTTTTGATGTCTTGTTTACTTGTGAGATTGTGCTGAACAGTCGTTCTATTGAGCTTTTAAGAACATGTTAGGAGAAAACTCTGCTTAGTGGATGGTCCTTGCGCCCCTGCGCCATAGAGCAGTATTTCCCCCTTATTTTCATTCGCCACTTTTTAACGCATCTGAAGCAATGGACATGATGACAGGCCACAAGTCAACATGACCGCGACCACCTTACTCCACGGCAACGTGCAATCTTTAGTCCATTTTTTTGCATGCATAAAAAAATACTTTTTACCTCATCCTAACCGCCATTTTCAAATCCCCACATTAGCAAAGCGCATCATTCGCGAATTATGTTAACATCACCTAAACATAAACCTCTAGTTACCTGCACATGATCCGCCATTTTGCTCCATTCATGCTCCGCTCACTCCCCCTGACAAAGAGCATGCGCGCAAATTGCCAAATTCTATTCGTCACTTACGCAATTTACGCACTCGTGGTTTGCTCTAAAGAACCATACGCAACTTTTTATAATGTGAATCCATAAGAAACAGTCTGCGCCTGACGCGGGTCTATTGTTTACATGGTTCTTAAAGGGAAACCTCAAAATTCTGCAGTGTTTATATGCATGTCAAACCAACAGGCTCCGTTACTGCTGTCAGCACGCAGAATTAAATCGACTTAGGCAACAACATACCACAACCAGATAATTAATACATTCAATCATATAGTCTAACGCTAACACTGTAGAATAGCGTGGTGTGCCTAAATATTCTTTAAGTTAACATACAGTATTATACAGATAAGTAATCTTATAACAAATAAATGATCATTCGTAACTTAACTTTAGAGGCATACTAGCTATTTTCAAAATTGCACTTAAAATGTTTATACAGAAGCATTAGACCCAGCTTATCAGTAAACAAGCGATAGCCTATGAAGTCTTATTACGATGAGACTTTAATGCAGTAAGTTACTGTTGCATTTCCTCTCACAAGTTACAATCCATTAACTGTACAACACCAATTTAGTCCATTTAGAGATGATGACGTGTGCCCCTGTGAATTCGGAAAGACGAAACCCTATCAGAGTAAAATGTTCTGTCTCAGATTTGTTCTGTCCAGTGTGGTTCAGTACTATTGTTCGTTTATTGAACGATATCGACGAAATATAACATTACATTTAAATGTATATGTATTTTCCTATAATAACATGTTTAACCTGTGTTTTTCTTAGACTAGTGAATAACTGACTACTGAATAAAGAGTATGCTAAATCGACACCGCCGTCTCGCGGCGAAATTTGAACATAACGTGCCTCATATTTCTTGACGTAAATTTAAGATATACCATAAAGCTTTTTGAACGAGTTTGACCTTTGCTCGAGTCGCTAGAATGTCGAATAATTTTAGCGACTGAGGAAGCCACAGGTACGTTTTAGCATTCATGTCAGATTTATAGAGAACTTCGATATTCTCGTGACATTTTAAGGTTGCACAGTTGTCTGCCTATAATTCTCTGTTCGAGGTGACAGGGATTTTGAGACTGTAAAACGTGGAGAACAATTTGGGCCATACTAGTCTGTGAAACTTGGAGTACATCAATGTTGGAAGTACGGAGGATGTGGTACGTACATTTGGTAATCTAACACAAAGCAAGTCAATATACAAATGTCCTACTTCCTTTCTTGTGAACTACAAATTAAACTCAGCAAACGCATAACTAGAACTACAATAGCACTCGAAGAGATGCCGACACCCGCGTGAGTAGGCAAAGCACTCTATGATATTGAACGGATAGCCACTTACTTCTATTAGAGAAGTTGCAGCTAACAATATGCCGTCCAGTGTAGCAATATCATCTCTCAATTTCACTTTAGGCCAAGTGGCCTCAATCTTATCCAGTAAGGGCTGGTGTGGGTGCAGGCTTTTGTTCCAACCAAGCAGTAACACATCTGAGGTGCATCCCAATATTCTTCACTCCTCACCTCCTTTCCTCCACTCGTCTCCGACAAGGAAGTATGCGAAAGTACAAGTAATTATACAGTATACAATGTACCTGACATTGCAGTTTGCGTCGAGACATTAAATAATATGTACAAAAAGTTCACAAAAGCACGCACATCCAAACGCGATGAATACTAGGTGCAGGACAGAAGTACATGTGAAAAACGGAAAAAATGTAATCCGCACACTAGAACAGGGGTTCCCAAACTTTTCCATGCCAAGGACCCCCAAATAGCAGTAGCCTCTGGCTGGGGGCCCCCTATTGCGAAATGGCTTTAAAAATAAAAAACTTTTAAATTATATTAAAAATATATATTATTATATTAATACACAACACAATACTTTTGACCCTATTTTGATTCCATAATCGGGCCGTTGGCAGCTTAACGTAATGCTTTGACTGACAGGCAGACGGTTAGTTATTGGCTGAGATTGAAAGAACGGCATGGCAAAGACCTCATTTCGATATGAAACGATTTATAACAATTAATATTTTATTTTAAACCGGCACAATAATCTCATTAATTGAATTAAATTTTTTTTGTTGTATTTTCCATTTTCCTCTCCTTCCAATTGGCCCCCTTGGCGCCCCCTGGCGGCCCCCACTTTGAAAACCCCTGCACTAGATAATGCTCCCATGAACGTTTATTAGTATACCACCATGTGACGTTTCCGGCGCAAGCTGTGGTATTGATGTTGACATGATATCTTCAGTATGTGGGTTATACACTTTTTTTCTCTGTCTCTTCGTCGCTGTGGTATTATTTCATTACCATTCAATACTAGAAGCGGCTCTAAAGCAGTGAGGTAACATGTTCCTTTTTCGGTTTTCTTCACATTACATTATGACGGTTCATACCCGATGCTCTAGTCATGTGATATTCAAGTTGCTCTTATTAAGCTCTAAGTATGGTACAAGGTCTTTGACCTGATAGATCTTCATGAGCCTCAAATATGCAGTACTTGAGATATGCAGTAGATATGGATGGATCACTTTAAGGGTGGTTTCTCCTGACAAATTTTCCGATTGAACTCTATGGAAAAATAAGTTAGGAGAAGAAACCTTCAAGTTATCCATCCATATCTACTGTATTTCGGCAGCAGAGTGATGGTTTAAGGCTTGTTTGATACGTCAGACCCTTGATGACTTAAAGCCATTTAGACAACCATGTGTTCCATACTGTTCCAGTGTATATGTGTTCCATACTGTTCCAATTTACAGCTAAATCTAGTTACACCCCGCAATTCCCAGAGGTCCATTCAAATGCAGAGAGGTTATAGTATCGCTTGTAAGAGTACCTGAAAATAAGATATCAAGATATCATATCTTTTTATAAAAGTCATGATAGCATCACCTGTTTGCCTGTGGAATACCTGTTTACCACAGAAGTTGGTTGAGAATGGCAATTTGTTTAACACTTTTTTGGTTTTTGCATAATTTAATTTGTGTTATCTCATAGTTTTGATTTCTTCACTATTCTAAAATGTGGAAAACAGTAAAAATAACAACAAAATAAAACCTTCTATGAGTAGGTGTGTCCAAACCTTTGACTGGTACTGTACTCGTATTTTGACTTAAGTACATTATATATATGTATATATAATAAGAACTATCGGGAAGCAACCTTTTCATTATGGGGTTGTAGAGGTTGCTTTCTACTTTTTTCCATGAGTTCTCAAAAGAGCCGACTCAAAAAGCCAAACTCAGCACCTTTGTGAACAAGACAAACTTCTCACCAAATTCTGTGCTCTTGACTAAGAAAGGAAATGGCAGCAGTGATGTGTAACAAATTCTGCCCTTGTGATGGCTGCACATATGCAAATGTTGCTACACACACACACACACACACACACATGCACACACACACACACACACACACACACACACACACACACACACACACACAAAGTAAAAAAATCCAGGAAGTGAGATATCTGGGGAACTTGTGACATCAGTTAGTCACAGACAGTCCAGCTGTAGTTCTGGTGCTGGGCAGGTACAGACACACTGCTGAGTGGTGAGAGAGGCCCAGTAGCAGGCACCATGAATGATGAGGTCAGAAAGAGAGGGATACTGTACCTCCAGCAGCAGAAGTTTGGAAAGGTAAGACGAGATTAGCTCCTTGCTGCTCTTGACTGCTTACTGCTACAGAACTTCACCCACAGCTTGGCACACATGCCTCACTAACCTCAGACCTTCAACACTGTGGAAAATGGCTTATAATATACACTTAATATTATTAACCGTTCTCCTCTTTAAGGCTTTGCTTTTTCACATAAATGAAAGAAAAATTAAATTTTTTAGAAATGCGTTTCATGCAGTGACTAATCTGTGTAAATTTGTTTCTTGTTTTGCATTTCTATTTGTTGTTCATCTGTATTCGCTTTACTGTATGTCTTTTTCCCTATATGGTTTCTTTGAATATAATACAATAAAGATAAAAAATATTCGAGAATGTCAGTTCAAAACAAAAAGTATCAATAGTCTTCTGCATAAAAATCTTGTTTCATTTGAATTTCATGATGCTTTCATTATAGTGGATTTATATAAATCACATTTTCATCACAAAAAAAATAATGGCACGTTCATTGTTAAATGTGATCTAGCAGAGGTAAATGGCAATCAAATATATTACATATGTTTGGAACTGAGATAAAGATAATATATATTGAGTATTTTGTTTGCATAAATTTTATTTCTATATTGCTGTAAATGGAATACATGGTTGGTAAAACGGCTGTAAGTCATCAAGGGTCTGAGGTATCAAACGAGCCTCAAACCATCACTCTGCTGCCAGATGTACAGTATATATGGATGGATCACTTTAAGGGTTGTTTCTCCTAACAAACTTTCCTATTGAACTCTGAAAAAATAAGTCAGGTGAAACAACCTTTCCAGTTATCCATCCATATCTACTGTATTTCTGGCAGCAGAGTGATGGTTTAAGGCTTATTAGATATGTCAAACCCTTGATGACTTACAGCCATTTAACCAACCATGTGTTCCATACTGTTCCAGTGTAATTTATAGCTAAGTCTAGTCCCACCCCCCAATTCCCATAGAGATCCATTCAAATGCAGATACATTATAGTAGCGCTTGTAAGAGTACCAGAAAATAAGATTTCAAAAGTTTTTTGATGTTGTTGGGTCACAGACATCAGGAAGTCATGGTATGCAAGGGTTATGCGACCAAATATTAAAAATGATTGCTTTATTTTATATATAAATGCAGGGGTGCCAATAATTGTGGCACGTGGTTTTGTTAAAAATAATTATTTCTTGATAGGGATTTTTATTTCTCATAATAAATTTACCTCAATTAAAGGTTGGATTTTTATAATTTTTTCAGTGTGAGATTAAGCTAATTCAGCAAACGGTGAATTGTTTATAACCCTTTTTGCTCATCTTTACCAGGGGTGCCAATAATAGTGGAGGGCACTGTATCTGGTTTAACACAGCTAAAATAACAACAGAACTGGGGTTTCTTTTGCATACTTCAGATGCTTTAAGGCTTTTTTCTGGCAACTCTTGCCATGTAGGTCTTTGTTGTTTAAAGTATGTTGTATTGTTGTCCTGTGAACAACTAGACCTGTGTCTACTACTCTTTTTTGCAGCTCTTTTGCAATGATGTGTGGGTTCTTCTGAGCATTTCTCACCAGGTTTCGGGCCATTCTATCTGAAATTGTTCTTGGTCTTCCATATCTTTTCTTGTTCCATTTATTTTCCATTTCCAGAATTTTTTTTTTGACACTGGAAATAGGTAGTTTGAAACATTGAGAGCGTTTTTTGTAGCCTTCTCCCTGTTGGTGGAAGTGAACTATCTTGATTCTGACATTTTAAAAAAACTCAGACAACTGTTTAGAGGAACCTATGGTTGTTAACACCAGACAGAACAGCCACCACAGGCGGATTCTTCAGAAGACATGGCATTACTTCAGAATAAATTGTTCGGCCCTGGAATCATATTCACTTGACTCATTGAAGCCCTAACGAGTAAATCACCTGGGCCGGGGCCTTAGTAATCATCTTTTTAAAAAATAATAACAAAGAATGATCCAAAAGGGTTCCCAAACTTTTGCACAGGGCCTTTTTCTTTTTTAAATTATTTTGAAACTGTAAACAATTTAAATAAAAAGTGATCTTGCTGTAAAATTTTAAGAAATGTGTCATGTTTAACTTTGTGCCATTGGGTCAGGTTAGCTTCTGTTCACTTAGATATTCATTGTAAAAGGCATTTTGACCAGGGGTGCACAAACATTTGCACCCCAATGTAAGGGCTATTTAAGCATTATAAAGTAACAAGGGGTACTTTTTTTGTTAAATGAAATGCCTCCCTGTAAATTGCTTGGCTTTGCAGAATGATATTATTGTAAAACGCACTTACGGTTTCACTCTGAGGAAGTCACTGTGCTTTGTCTTCTTTTACTATTTAATTTGTGGTTTAAATGTTATGTGACCTGTTTTGTTTCCCCACAGGTTGAGATACAAGAAACTAACTATTTTTATTGAGTGTTGTCAATCACTGGAGTTAAATATGAAGCTAAATAGCTGTTTATTGTTCAATCAGGTTGGAATTGTACATTTAGCGATGCTGTGAAACTTTTTGGATGCATACCCTAACATATTTAGTCCTACTACTTTTTTTAAATGGAGAAAAAAATCAATCTGAGGTTCTCCATGTCACATGGGAGTCAGCATGACTTTTTTGTTGTAGTCTACTTTGTGTGAATGATGAAGTGAATTAAAATGAAAGATTCTGCGCCTGTTGTGTATTAATACTTTAATTTTGACCAAAGGGTTCATTCTTAGGCCTCCTTACATTGGCATTGCAATAGTAGCCCTATGCACAGTCATTGTGTTACACACACTCTACTATGATCACTAAAAAGTATCAGGAAGTGGCAGACCCTAAGTCCATCACCTGTATCCTTCCCTATCTCCCACATCAAGATTGTAAGGCCAAATGGCTCTCCTGATAAAATTTCAAGGCTGTGGGTGTACCAATCACTTTGGCACATTTCATAATAATATGAGATTTTCCACATGCTTTTCATGTCAAAAGAGTTTTGAAAGAGGACCACTCAAACCAGAAGCAGGTGTGTCGTTCTTTATTGTGACTTCATTAGTGCATGTAGTTGGTATATGATGAACTCTGACCCCGAATAAGCCTTCCGTAAATCTTTATTGTGTTCCATCAGAAATGGAAAAAGGTTTGGTCGCTGGTTTACGGGGACAGTGGCTGCTCCGTGTCGCGGCTGGAACTGTTCGAGTGCCGAGACGACGCAGAGCGCACCGAACGGAAGCGCAGCAAACGCGACAGCAGGAAGGTGATCCGCATGTGCGACTTTGTGCGCGTGGCAGAGGAGAAGGTAGCCGCGTGTCCCAGAGGCTGTGGCACCTTCCTCGTGGAGACCACCGAAAAGAGCTTCCTCTTCGCTGCCGAGACGTCGGAGCTGGGAGACTGGATCCGGACGCTGTGTGAGATCGCCTTCCCAGTACGTTCACTTCCCCCAACGTCTAGCCCATCATGTTCATTCATAGTCTGCAGGGGACGGGTATAAACATACTTCCTCTTACACCCAGTTTCTAGTTGTCTGGATGTCTGTTTACTTCATTTCAGCTTATTTTTGGTCATCATGCAACCAAACCATTTTTGATATCACAAACCAATATTTGGCAATCCATATTGGTGATGCTGATGCTATTACTGCCTTGTTTTATATTATGTGTGACTTCATCTACCAAAGCCAAAATATTTGACACACACAATTTTTTAATTTTCATTCAAAATGTGCCTGCAGCCACCATCTTTTGAGAATTATGAAAGTATTTGAATTTGAATTCAGCCATAATCAAAATAATTTCAATACTCCTGCCTATCAGGGGGCTTGATGCCAATCCTGGAGAACAGGGGGTATATGCCGGTTCCAACCATTTATTCTGACTTAATTTTTAAAATAGCTGTGCACACCAGCTATGGTTTGTTCTTACTGTATATTTGGCCACAATTTTCACTGAGGATACATGTGCAATCTTCAGCTGTAGCTAGTGACTTCATAAAAAACGTCAAATCAAATGAAGAATTGGCTAATTATACACTTAAAGATGGCATGAAATCCCAAAATGGTTCAACCCTCATGGTGAGCCCCTGGCATGCCCTCCTCTCGTGTCACGAAGGAAATTAAATAATGTATCAGTTTGAATGCCTCTTTTTCAGCGAGATCTCAAAGTGAAATCACACTTAGAATGTTTGTATAACTAATTAAAACCTGTAATGGAATTCTATTTCTTGCAGAAAGTATGTTTGTGTTGTATGTGTGAGTCCTTCTTTAAGTGTTTGAGGTCTTGTTTGAGGCCTGATGCAGAGCTGTAAATGATTGCTGGCTGTCTGAGTATGCAGCTCCTGGGTCTGCAGTAATGTTAGTGTACGTGTTGGACATATAGGGTTTAATTGGCACAAAAAGGGTTAAAAAACTGACAAAAAGAAAAAAGTAATGAACTCATGAGCTTAGCAATAGCATTAGCCCTGAGCCTAGATCTAAGACAAAACCTAGCTAGGCCTAAATCTCCAGCAGGCTCCTGTGAACCTGTAAGACTGACCCCTGATTGGTTGTTTTTTTAACTTTGACTCCTACAGATGAACCAAGGCCAACTGGAGGCCTTTATGAGCCAGAGTGCCCAAGACTATGAGATGGTGGAGAACTCCATCTACAGCACCTCATCAGGTGGGAAAAGCCATGTGTGAGCGCCTCCAACCATACAGGAAAGCTTGCTGTGAGCGCAGTCTGACCCTTTTGGAAAAGTAAAATGTATTTATAAAAACTGAACCAGTGAAGTATAAACCATAAAACCAAAGTGGGAGAGTCTAACTTAAAAATACAGTTTCCTGTTTCACTTCTCCATATCGCTATGTAGTTGTGATGCCAAACCCCTGTGTGTGTGCATATGTGTGTGTGAGAGAGGGCTTTGCCTGCAAAATTGAGCAGTATCTTTTGCATGTAGCCACCAAACTAAATATATTGTTTATAGCTTTTGTATTTTATTTCCTCAATTACAATGATTAGATGACATATGCTCGAAATTCTCAACTGAACGGATGGAGGCCTACAAGTATGACTGGATCTTCCAGGAAAACCAGGCTAAAGATATAATATAAACAAACAGGTGTATTTGTATGATTCGATTTGAAGTGAACAATATTCTGTGCGGTCAAGTACAAATAGTGTAGCCTTTAATGGGCAAGAGTTATTGGAATATGCTGTGAAACTACAACGAAATACAAGTCATGCTTCATGATTTCCGTCCCCTCTGTCACCACAGTGCTACGTTTCAGTAAAAAGAGAGACAGCCACAGGAAGGGCTTGTGATTGTGCAAGGAGAGTGAGAATATGGCTCACATGCCCTTCAGAGCTGGGAACTATGTTTGTGTGTGTGTGTGTGTGTGTGTGTGTGTGTTTGTGTTTGTCTGTGCTCTCCCAAAGTGTATGCAAGCGCTTGTGTGAGTGAGTTTGTATAAGTTTATGTAAGTGTGTCACTGTGTGTGAGTGCATGTGTGTATGTTTATGAATGCCAGTGTGTATGTGCCCTGCCTCCGAATTAACTGATCCAGTGAGGAAGCAGATTTTGTGCCACAGAGTCTCTACTGAATGTGTGCTGCTCCCTGCATCCCAACTCTGATCCAGGATCAGTCCGCTCATCCCATACCCTAATCCGTGATATTTTGTGTCAGAGGTAGAGAATAATTAGAACTCTATTAGGACTGTGCTGTCTCTACAGTGTTTTCCTCTGCCTGGGTTAGTTTAGGATGTGCTGCTCTGCACCGGGTGTGATAAGCTCTTCACTTCCACGCATGGCTGAGTCCCTAACTGTTGAGCTCCACTGAAATCACCAGGGACTGAATTTAACCAGAAGGGACAGGAACAGATACTTAAGTAAGCGCTAAACGGCTGAATAGGCAAGGGCCGCAGCTGCCAGAGATGTTCATCTGAAGTTTGGTAGTGCCCAGATCTCAGACAGAGAGCACGCCGTCTCTCCTCAAACAAACCATTGCTTTGTCAGAAGACTGAGTGCCCCAAATGACTTCAAACGGCCAAGCTCAAATCCCACAATATGACAGTGAGCAGCGAGAACAGAGATGAGAAGGAGGTGAATATGAAGTTGACTTTTCTCACTGTTCTAACACTCCCCCAAAATAAATCATGTTTATTGTCACGTGAAACATCCAAATCATGCATTAGAACAGTGTGAGGTCTCTTTTTTAAATGTTGTTCAGCAATAAAAATCACACACAAGACACAACCATGCACGGGACCCAGAAGGGAGTTGCAAAAACCACACATGCATGGTCAAGTGTGGTTTTTCCAGTGCTGACTGTGTGGTTGTTCGTGCTGACTGTGTGTGGTTGTTCGTGCTGACTGTGTTTGGTTGTTCGTGCTGAATTAGTGTCGTTGTGTGTGGTTTTCAGCACTGAAAGACTTCCATGTGATAGTGAGGATGACTGAAGCCTCTGTGAGATGCAAGTTGCACGGCTCCTTTGTCCTCAGGGTGGATTTGCACACCCTCCATCTCCTGAACCCCGAGTCTGGGGTCACCTGCTTCACCTGGCCCTTCCAGTACATCAGGAAGTTTGGCCTGAACACGGTAACACTCAGTTTCTCGATTCAGTTCAGTGATAATAAGTTGTGTTATTTTTTCCAATAACAGTTACCAATGATTGCTGCAAAACAAATACCATGACCAATCATTGGTCATGATATTGGTTTTGCACGTTCAAAATAGTAAATGAGGCCCTCATCTGCCAAATGAATGTAATGCAGTGCCATGTAATGGAATGGAATGGAATGGCTAAAGGTAACTGCTGAGTTAGTTCAGTGCTACACATACCTGCGCACAAAGGCACAGGAGCTGACACATGTGCACACACCTGCGTGCGTGTGACTATTTCACATTGTACAGGTAATACAGTACTACAGGAGAGAGTGAGCACCAATTGGAGGAGAGGTCTGTCGCTCACTGATAATAACTGTTCGCCAATCTATATGTAACTAAAACAGGTATTCCGTAACAGGGCGTGGTGAACCCAGTGAATCTATTGGGTATACACACATGCAGTGATATATTAGCTAGATCTGTAGTAATACTTTTGTTGTTCTTGCATTAATACATGGCTGTTTTATTTACTTGATTATAATTTTAAGAGCTGTAAAATCACCCCTCTGTCCATCAGTCCTCCTTCTCTTTCGAAGCTGGGCGAATGAGCGATTCTGGCGAGGGCATCTTCGAGTTCGAAACCAAGCAGAATGACAGGATCCTCCATGCCGTCAACACGGCCATTGAGCTACAGAGCAGGAGAGATGGAGCCCAAGCCTTGAGCCCAGGCCCTGCCCCCAGCTGTCGCTCTATCGCCCTGGACGACAGTGGCCTGTACAGTCAAGTCAACAAGGTGAGGAGGCCCCAGCCTCCAGCGGAATCATTGCTCGCTGGGGTGGAGGAAATGGCGTTGGACGATATTTCCATCAGAGACCGGGGTTGGGGCTTGTCCAAACGCCCACTGCCCACTCCCAATTCCCATGTTGAACCCTCCCTAGCCAGGAAGACATGTCCTGAGGGCCTGGAGCTGTCTGAGGCAGAACCAGACTATGAGGAAGTGTACGCTGGTGCTCTGGCACCAGCGGTGATGCAGGTGCCTCAGTCCCCTTACGATAACATTGACAGGGTCAAAGGTCAAGCCTTGATCATTGGCAGAGAAGTGGACCCAGTTGGGAAAGAGTGCCTGGACAACCCTGGCATCGATGAAAATGGATGCAGGCATCTGAAAAGGAATGCTGACCAACCCTTGTTATAAATACGAGGTGGACACAAATACGAGCAGATGATACATACAGGTGGTGGAAAAAATATTGGACAAAAACAGAATACCTAACTAATAACGAGTAGGCCCACCCTTTGCCTTCAAAACAGTCCTTCTAGGAATGCTGTCATTCAATTTCTGAACTGTGCATAGTGGAATCTTGACCCATTGTTCAAGAAGGACAGTCTCCAGTTCTTTGAGGGATGAAGGAGGTAGAAAACTAGTTTGCACTCTGTGCTCCAGAACTTCCCATAAAGGTTAAATTATGTTTAGATCTGGTGATTGTGTAGGCCATGGAAGGCATTTGACATAATCCTTGTGTTCTTGGAACCATTCTTTAATGTTTTTAGCAGTGTGTATGGGGGCGTTATGATGTTGGAATATGGGGACATCATGATGGAAGTGTTGGCACCATAGGGTGCACCTGGTCTTGTAAAATGGTTTCATATTGTTTGCCCGTTACACATCCATGAAGAGCAATCATTGGACCCAATTAGTCCCATAAAATGGCTGCCCATACCATTACAGAACCACCACCATACTTAACAGTTTGCAACAGACATTGTGGATTGAATGCCTCCTTAGGCTTTCTCCAGACAAAAACCCATCCAGATGTATTAAAAAGTGTAAAATATGAGTCATCAGACCATATCACTTTTATCCATTGCTCAGGGGTCCAGGTTTTGTGTTCCTTACACCATGTTATGCGTTTTTGTGCATTAGCCTTGGATACAAATGGTTTCCGAATGGCGGCCCTGCCATAAATACCAGCTTTGTGAAGCTCACAATGTACTGTTTTTGTTGAGACTGATTCAGATCTGGGTTGATTAAATTCTGAATTCTGTCATGATTTTTACAACTGTAATTCTGTGGTTATTAGCAACTATTCTACCAAGTGTCCGTCTGTCCCTGTCGGAGAGCTTTGACTTGCAGTCACAGTTCTTTTTTGCTGATGCTGTTTTTCGGTGTTGGCAATGTTTGTCATAATCTTTGACACTGTTCCCCTTGCCACCTTAAATAATTTTGCCGTTTTTGTGACTGACACACCTGCAATACACCTGCAAAAACTATTTGGCCCATTTGGAACTTTGTTAGTATCCTCATCTTGCTTTGGAGACTTACCTAGACTTACCTTCAAATTAATAGGAATCACCTGTGTAGATGCTTTTCTAATTGTGGTTTAGATGCTTCAAAGTTAATGCAATTTTTCAGGAGTGTTTCCAATATTTAGATCCAGATCTCCCAGACTCCCAGAAGGAGCTAGTCTCCAGATGTACGCGGATGACACTGTTATATATGTGGCAGGTAAGTCTGCCAACACAGTTACTGTACAGTTCACAGGTCATCTAAAATCAATAGCTACATGGTTGAATAATTCCTGTTTGACACTTAAAGTTAAAAAAATATTTAGTGACAGAAGCCAAATATCTAGATTATACTGGATCCCCAATTGAAATTTGAGGTATACTGGATCCCCAATTGAAATTTGAGAAGCATGTTACAAACCTGAGTAGAATTGTCAAAGTCAACTTGTACTAATTTTTGAAACAGCCAATGTATATATGCACTCTATGATTTTTTTTGCATCTTAGCTATTGTGTTACCTCTTGGTCTCTAGCAAGCCCCTTGGTGATCAAACCATTAGAAAAACTAATATTTTTATTTGCTGATAAAGTTTGCTGATGCCAAACTCATTTTTAAATGGCTACATAATTTGGCTCCACCATCTCTTAGTGTCATGGTGAAATCTTTGCAGGAGTCTGGTCTTACCACTTGGAGCGCAACTATGGGGAACTGTACAGTTCCGCTTCGGAAAAACTTATTTTGGCCAGACAGCATTTTCTATTAAAGGAGTCAACATTTGGAATGTTTTACTTGCGCAGTGTAAATCTGACCAATCTTTTTAAATGAACTCAGTCATGTAATCACATGTGATTATGTTTCACCTGATTTTAATCTTTTTGTAGTGATATTTTTATTCAAAATGTATAATGTTGTAGTATTTGTATTCGTGATTTTATAATGTATGTGTTATAGGCTATATGTGTGTGTTTGAAAGGCCCATCTAGGGACAAGCATTGCAAATTAGCATATGCTGTAAATGCGATACATTGCATTGGATTTTGTTATACAGTAATCTATGTTTGAATGTATCTGTTCCTATCAAATAAACATTAAAATAAAAAAAAATAAAAAAAAGTAAAACCGGAAAATTTTGTCTGGAAATATCAAAAGTAAAACTAATTTGTTTTGTGCTATTGTAGGTTTTATTGAATTGTGACTGAGCAATGAAGCATCATGGGAAGGGCTCGTCCATGCCAGGAGGTGTTTAGATAAGATGCACACAAAAGAATAGACTACATGTCATTTGTATGCTCCTATTTAATTAAGGTTGGAAAAAGCAAGAAAAAAAAAAATCAGCCCAGCATCAGCTGCCCCACCAAAAAAGAAATCCAAAAAAAAATAAAAAAAATAATCTGCTGCCAAACCTGGGGCTGAACATATCTAATTCCTATCCCAATTTTGAATGGCCAATCATCTGCAACCACAGCCGCATTCATCGTGCGAACCCCACTTCTGATTCAGGAGAGTGCTGTTCGGTGTTTAACCTGAAACAAATGAAATTAACAGGCTTTTATGGGACTATTTGAAATTGCACAATAACCTTGGAGAGTTGAAGTTGGTCTGTCGGCCAGGGGCTGTCTGTCACTGAGAGAATGGTCTTGTTTTCACTTTGTGCTTTTCAGATAAGAAATATTGAAGAGCACAGAGCCTTTTCGATCAATAAAAGCAATTAAAGAAGATGTAAGAAAGGCCTCTCGTTGTTGGGTGACCTTTACTACAGGAGAGATGGAGAAATAAAAGATGGTTTTTGCCAGTCCAAATCTTAATTGTTCAATTGGAGTCTCAATGAGATCTGTTGGAAGTTATTGTCACTATTAACTAGAATTGTTGCTTTAAATCTCCAGCTTTCTATAATCAGTGCAAAAATGTCT
Source organism: Ilyophis sp. 1 JC-2022 (assembly GCA_022702515.1). Lineage (NCBI taxonomy): Eukaryota > Metazoa > Chordata > Actinopteri > Anguilliformes > Synaphobranchidae > Ilyophis > Ilyophis sp. 1 JC-2022. The sequence goes on from CM040394.1 coordinate 41,735,690, forward strand.
ATAATTTTCTGTAATCAGTGCAGAAATCACTTGTCTATTTTTTTACTTTTAACACACGTTTAATATTCTTCCAGCTGTGTGTACTGCAAACATCTCATAATTCAACGGCCAATAAAGTTTGTTTAAAAACCAACGTGAATAAACCATATGTTGTTATTTATTCAAGCTATTTATTCAGTTCTGTGTGTTTTTCTGTTTCAAAAATATTTAGCTTTCTTAATTACTGTTGTCCTCTTTGTCTCATTTACACGAACACACTTTTATATACACAATACTTACAGATTCACATACAATCATTGACACACATACACACACGTGCATGCATGAATAAAAACACATTTTTGCCAAACAGAAAAAATCCTGTGAAAGATACAGAATTTAACTGCCACACACTGCTATGCCACGATTATCAGGGGATGGAATGTGCGCACCGAAAGTGAACACTATGGGGCAGTGTCTCCCTTTCATTGGTTCCTGCTTTGGAAATCACCCCAAGAGATTCGGCAATGCAAAACAGACACAGCGGAGGTTGATTGATAATTAGCTATTGTGTTCCTGGTCACCAATAGGGTTTTATTAAAATGACCCATACCTGCTTGGCTCCCGGCCCTTAGACTTTTATGTCTGTTCCATCCTTTTAAAAATGAATTGATTTTTAAGGTTAATGCTGCTTGTGTAAAGCGGAATCTGAAAGAGATCCTATAAGCATGTATATTGTTTATAATATACTTTTTATTTGATCATTTTTAGTAAATTGGGATAAAATTGTAATGTCAAGTTTTACATTAACCTGCACATCAATTTTAGCAAAAAAAAAAAAATTGCCCATAAGCACAATTATGTCTCTAAACATGAGAAATCTGATGAGTATGTCCAGGATGCCTAAGGGTACTCTAATACAATCACAAATTTACAACTGTGCAAATGAGGTGATAAGGTAGTGATCATGAAGCTGTCAGTGTCAGCCGAGTATGACAGCGAGTCACCAATGATCATGCCTGAAACGTGTAATTAGCGTTCAGAATCTTTACAATATGTTTTTTAAAAAGGTATTATTAGCTCAAAGGCATTAGCTTTGAGCTCTGATAACACTGATGACATTTACAGTCCCCCATTTTGCAATGTCCAGCGCGAGACTCGCCGAAGGAAAGGAAGTCATTGCATGACAGAGAAGCCATTCATTTATTCATCAGCTTCCCATAACATGAATGAATGGATTGATGCAATTTAATGTTTATCCCCCATTTTTCTCCAAACTTGGAGTGCTCACTGCAGAATCATTTTGGGAGAGTGTAAGGCTGGAAAAGGTATTATCAGTCATAAACCCTTGGAGCTGGTGGTGATTTCCTTGAGGGTGCTATAAAACAATTTACCAGGTGGCCTGAGAACCCTTTTCCTCTGACCTCTCATGGCCTCTTAAACTACAGCTGGAATTAACCCTACAAATGGACTTGAGAAGGCATCCTGTAGGAGGTTTGATCCTCATAATGAGTAACCCAGGTTTTTCACAGGATCAAAGGCTCTTAAACTGAATGGCTTTTTGGACTATTGACTAAAACAAAGCTGTATATGTATATTGCATCATATGTATGTGCATGTAAATTAGTAATTGTGTAAGTATAAAGTAATTGTGGATAATATGATAAATGTGGTGAACCTGGATAATACTAATTGAAGTGTGTGGTATGTGAAAGTATAGGAGGGGGAGAAATAAAGAATGTGGAAGGAGGATTGTATAGGTTATCAGGGATGCGCTTGTCCATATAAATATCTGGAACCTAGAGTGGCCATCACCGGGACCTCACCTGATATCTAGATATGATAGAGAAGATCATAAGATCACGCGCTGTCGTTCAAAGAGTCTTATTACTGTCACTAGATTGGGAGGGGTAGCTGTTTCTCTCCCTGGAGGGGGGTACCTGGGTGGTGAAACTTCTCTTCCTGCCAGACCTTATTTGGACAAACAAAGGGACTTGTGGAGTGTGGAAAGCCTGCATTTAAGGAAAACCCAAAGGGATATTAGGGGAGAATCTGCTTAACAGTTCTCCTGGTACCATAGTCACACCGTACGGAATCACTTGGTGATATACTTTGTTAGTGAACTTGTTCATGTTTATGTGTCTTAGCAGCATGTTATCCTGTGTTTAGCTATAGGCATTGGATGTGTTCGTTTTTGCTCTCACAGTTTTAACCAGTGATTATTTGTCATTAATAAATCCATGTTTTCACATCAACTGCATCTTTCTTTTACACCTTTTTCCAGCTTCAATTACCTGCATGATCTGAGCTGCAGTGTACCGAGCACTGTGGTATGTATGTCAGAGTCAGAACTCCTGCGTCTCACTCAGGGCTAATTCTAAGCTAATGACCTCCCTGCCTGTTATTCAATTCTTTTTTATATTTAACGTGCGTGGTCTCCATGACTCTCATCCATCTTATACCCTTTTCAGCCTAAATTACGACTGAAGACTCAGGGGGACAATTCTGACCAAGGACTGACTGATCAGCGGCCTGGTACAGAAAGTGGCGTTCTCAAGTTGGGAAAGGCAGTCAAGTTCTGCCCAATTCAGGGTTGGTAGTGCATGGTTCTGGTGATTTGATGTGAAGAGAACCCATGGGCGTTCTACGCCGGTTCTTGTCAAATCTGCCTTAAGGAGCCCTTTAAATGCACTCAGACCTGGGCTCGCAACTATCTATGATAAATATAATGCATGTATTGTGTTGGCTAGACCCCCAACCTCTGCGTTCTCCACCGAACTGAGCTTCAGCAATAATGCTGATTCCGGCAAGCATATATTGAAGTAATGGTGGTACCTAAGGACGAGTTGAGTGTAACCACTCCGAGCTCCACGCATGTTTAACCAAAATTCTAAATTATAATTATAAATGGAGTCAGATACATGAGTAAATAAAATTATATTATTTCTAAATAACTTTTACCTTTTCCCACAGCAACAGTGGAATACATCACGTTTAAACCTTCGCTCCGAGCTATTCCCTCATTGGTCTAGTAATTGCGGATCCTACAAGAGCAAACAATCTGTCTCTCTCCATATATCTCTCTGTCACACACACACACACACATACAAACACACACACACACCCACAACCCACAACCCACATGGGCATACACATAACCCACACAGACACAAAAACACACACACACACACACACACACACACACACACACACACACACACACACACACACACACACACACACACACACACACACACACACACACACACACACACATCTGCTGGAGGGGACCACACACAAAGGCAATGATGTGGTGGTGAATGTGGTGAAACAGGGCTGCCGTCTGTATATATACAGTTAGGTCCATAAGTATTTGGACAGGGACACAATTTTTGTTGTTTTGGCTGTGTACTCCAACACATTGGATTTTAAATGGAACAATGACTATGAGGTTAAAGTGCAGACTTTCAGCTTTAATTTGAGGGTTTTTAGTCCATATCAGGTGAACAGTGTAGCAATTGTAACCATTTTTATACATAGTCCCCCCCATTTTAGGGGACCAAAAGTCATTGGACAAATTAACATAAACTTTAATAAAGTTATAATTGGTTGCATATCCTTTGCATGTCATGACTTCCTGATATCTGTGACCCAACAATATCAAAAGACTCTTGATATCTTATTTTCTGGTACTCTTACAAGCGATCCTACAATCTCTCTGCATTTGAATGGATCTCTATGGGAATTGGGGGGTGGGACTAGATTAAACTGTACATTACACGGGAATAGTATGGAACACATGGTTGGCTAAATGGCTGTAAGTTATCAAGGGTCTGAGGTATCAAGCTAGCCTCAAACCCTTACTCTGCTGCCAGATATGCAGTAGATATGGATAGATCACTTTAAGCATTGTTTCTCCTGACTTCTTTTCCTATTGAACTCTATGAAAAAAATGAGTCAGGAGAAACAACCCTTAAAGTGATCCATCCATATCTACTGCATATCTGGCAGCTGAGTGATGGTTTGAGGCTCGACAAAGAACGTGTCAGTCATGCTGGATGCACTACAGTAAGCAGCTATTTTACAGAGCCATTGATAGTTTGTTCACTGTCTGTTTAGAGTGCTGCTCATGTTACACCACTCACAAGTTGCATTTATTTGAATTTATTTAAAAATCAAAGTTAAGGACAGATTTTGATGGAATTCAGGCTTCTGTTTTGAAATGAAAAGCGTTATATATTAATGATTTATTTATGAAAATGTATTAGTATGTGCATTCTGCCACTATTGTAACTGAATATTGGAAACAGGTACACAAACTCACTAATCAAGTATATGAACTGTTATCTTTCTCCAATGTGTGCTTTCTTTTCGGCCTAAAGAGCGATCTCGAAACACTCAGAGAGGCTTTCCCCTGTGGGCGGGTAGAGGCCTGTCCAGCAGCAGCCCTGATCTGAGACTTTCCCTGCTGTGAGATCCTCAGGGTTCATCTGCACACAGAGTGATGGGATTCATGGCTCAGTCAGACTGAGAAAGACCAACCCCAGAAAGAGGAGGAGAAGTATTTAGTCAGCTCCCTGTTTCTTTATACACTTGGATGTTGCTGCAGCTTTGAGGGCAATCCAAGGTTCCCTTTTCTGTTATTTTACGATTTATTTGCTCAAGTGGGATGCTTGGGAATCGCTGAAAAATATTATCATGGTATGGACTGCAGGTTAGAGGAATGCCTGTCAGAACTTAATAAATTAATGCGCGCGCATGTGTTTAATGATAATGAGCCCCGTTAGGTACTTTTCCGGAAATAATTTACCATTGCTCTTCGCAAAACTATTTAAAATTTCATTGGCTTTTGCCACTTGAGTAACAGTGTTCCAGAAAGCAATGAGGTTTGTGCACGAGCCCCCACTGACTCATGGGTTCACACTGTCAATCATTCACCCGGAGCAGCCAGAGGGGGCGCTGGGCTCCAGTAAACATTAGGGGGCAGCCTTCTGCTTTCCAAGTCATGAGTCATATTATTATCAATATAGCGTTGCACAGCTAGGAGAGTGCACAGCTCAGCTGTGTGTTTGGAATTTGGAGTGACAATACTGAACTTCTACAAAATTATATTGAGAAAAGGCTTGTGTGCCATTGATTTGAATGCTGAATGTTGTCAATCTGTTGCTCCCAGAGAACACTGAAGTTAACAGAGAATACTACGTGTAGTAAGTAACCTGCTATCTGATATTTATTTTCTCTGACTCCTGACTCCAGGATTATGTCACAATCAGGGTCTCTCTGCTGGAATCATCTCTTTGCAATACTTTGTGATGTCATAATATGAGGCATAGGCGTAGTTTTTAGTAGGGACGCTAGGGACATGTCCCTACCAATGTCACGGAAACAAGAATTGTCCATATCAAAAATTGCAGAGTGAAAACTGTAGTTATAGGCGTAGTATAATTCAAAAACTCATCGCGGTCTTCCGAAAGTGCAGATCTGGTTGACAGCTGTATAAATAACCTATTAGCAAGCTATTCTATTATTTGCCCTAGCCAATCAACAACCTGGACTGACTCCTCTTTCCCTCCATTGCCTCCTTCCCAGTGAGTGCCACGAGCTGTCAGTCACAGCCGTGTTCATCAGCGACAGGCAGCGCAGCTGAATCACTACTAGTTATCTTTTCTCAGCTAACGTTAGCTTTAGTAATCTGTTTTGGGATGTAGATTAAACTTCCGTTACGCTACGATTTCCTTCAGACAAATTTGATTGTGCAACTGTGACATCTTGAAATATATTGAGTAATTGTACAGGTTGTATCATATTGAATGTTGAAATGAGTATCAGTATTATGATATACAGTATAGAATCAATTTTGATCACATTTACATTATTAGCTACATTAACTAAATGAATCAATCTCTTATTTATTATATTATTACATTAACTAGGCCTACTACAGTCACAAATTTTTGTCATTAATACAGTTGACAAAGACAGCAACCTCTTTCCCACCTTTAAGGTAAAATTCTGAATGTAGCCACCTACTACTGTTTATTAATGATGTATATATGTTTGTGATGCATACCCTAAATATGGATGCATTACTGTAATGATAAGTGTTACTTTATTGGTCTTAATGCGATCGAGCACACAAACTTTAGTTAGCTAACATTAGCTCAATCAAGTTCATTTTGTCTTCTTATTTCGAATAAATGTTTTAGTTTCTTTTGTTCAGACAATGAGATAATAGATTGTATTTACCTGACAGTTTCGACTGACATCTGCAGTCTTCCTCAAAGCGTCACCTGACAGCTTAGTGGACAGCACCGGATCAGTCACCTACAACCTATCTAAAGCTCTGGTCGAAATCATCAAACCCATCCTTGGACTCACAGAACATCACTGCAAAAACTCTATACAACTGGCAAAAGAACTCAACAACATGACAATAGAAAGAGATGAGATCCTCATTTCACATGACGTTGTCTCACTATTCACAAAAACTCCAGTCGATATCACTCTCCACATTGCACAAGAACGCCTCAGGAATGATAGGACACTCAAAAAACGCACTAATCTCACAGTCAATGACATATCTGGACTTTTACAATTCGTCGCCAAATCCACATATTTCCAATTCAAAAACATAATATACAGACAAAAAGAAGGTTTCGCAATGGGAGATCCACTATCCGCCATAATGAGTAGTCTTTTCATGGAAGACCTGGAAATCAGAGCCATCACCACAGCACCCACACACTGCAGACCCACCCTCTGGAAAAGATACGTTGACGACATCCTGGAAAAAATAAAACATGGACACACACAAGAACTCACAGACCACCTAAACAACATGGACAGCACTGGAAACATCAAGTTCACCCACGAGGAGGAAACAAACAAGACCATAGCATTTCTGGACATGAAAATTCACCACAAAGACGACGGCAGCATAAAAATCTCAGTATACAGAAAACCAACACACACAGACCAATATCTACTCTGGACATCCGAACACCCAACAATACACAAACTGTCAGTAGTCAGAACTTTATACCAACTGACCAGCATCATCACAGATGAAGAGGACAGACGAGAGGAGGAGAGGCACATCCAACAAGCACTTACACTCTGCCAATACCCTAAATGGGCCATAAACAAAGGAAAACAGCAAGCCCAAAACAAACAAAATAAACAAAAGGAACGGAAAACAAAACACACACAGAAAACCGAGGAAAACAACAAAGGCATAGTAACAATACCATACATCCGGGGGATAACAGAACCAATACAAAGGATCATGAAAAAACACAGAATAGACACAGCAGTAAAACCTCACACAAAACTACGACAACTTTTAGTTCACCCTAAGGACAAGGTAGAACAGGACAAAAAATGCAACGTAATCTACGAAATACCATGTAGGTCATGTAAAAAAACATACATTGGAGAGACAGGAAGGACATTCAGCATCAGAAAAAAAGAACACCAAAAGGAATGTGAGAAGGAAACAACAGGAAGACTCACAAGAATACAAAAAGAAAAAGCGGAACAAGAAAACCTAAAATCAGCAATATCAGACCACTGCAAAAGAAACAATCACATCATGGACTGGGACCACGCAAAAATCATTGGGTCAGAAAACAATAAACACAAACGCTGGATCAAGGAGGCGGTTGAAATCAGGAGGCGGGCCAACGGCACCATCAACAGGGACGAGGGAGCATACATGCTCTCACACACCTGGGACTCTCTCCTCCGGGGGACGGCGGACGGCGGGGGGCGTGGCCAGCCCTGATAAAACATCAGCTGACGACGCATCACAGCTGTCAGGTGACGCTTTGAGGAAGACTGCAGATGTCAGTCGAAACTGTCAGGTAAATACAATCTATTATCTCATTGTCTGAACAAAAGAAACTAAAACATTTATTAGCTAACATTAGCTAGCGAGCTAACAACTCTAATGATGTTAGATAGCACAACTGCTAACGTTAGTCATAACAGACTAACAGATTTGTTTTCAATTTGTATGCAGCAAGTGCACATGTAGGCCAAATGCATAATCAGTTGAGGTTATTAAAAAAACAGTCATCGGGATCATCTGATGCTCTCTTTGTAGCTCAAAAACAATATTTGCTCTCAAATTAGTGCAACATTTTTGCATAAATATTTGTATTATATTATGCCTAAGCTGGAGAAGTCAGTACAATTGTTATGGTTTAGAACACTGGATTGGACCCAAATGCAAGACTCAGAGGCAAACTCGAAGAAACTCCGCAAGGAGTATATTTATTGCAACAATAGCAAGGAACAACTAAGGTGAAGGACTGGAAGCGGGGTTGGCAAACTAAACAGGGCTGGACAGGGGTCAGGGCTGGAGTGAACAAAACGGGAAGCAGGCAGGGCGGGCTGGAGCGAGGAACAGAAAACAAACAGGTTATGGCAAGTAAACAGCAAAACAGACTGGCCAGGAGAATCTCAAGACGGAGCTGAGAAAACGAACTGGCAATGTGAATGGGGAACTAAAATAGAGCAGGAAACAGGTGAAAATGCTGATTAAATGAATGCGGGGTATGCGGAATGTGTGCGAGGAGAGAGAGTGATAGGCTAGACAATGATGGGAGAAATCAAAAAACCAAAACGAGGAACCACGCCCAGCCTGCAACAAACACGGAACTAGACAGACAGGGTGAACTGAAAAACAGAAACGAAAGAGAAGTGGACTGGAGGTAAACGGCGGATGTTACAACAATGTTTTTATTAATTAATGAAAATGGTTAGGTTCTTCTTCTCCATTATGAATTCTGTATCTTTCACTTTCAATTCTTCTTCCTCTTCTTCCTTATTCTTCATGGCTGCCAGGCTGGGCCTCTCCCATTTCAAATAGTTGTCAATCATTGCCTATCACTCTCTTTTTCTGCAACAAAACAGACCCATTGGGAAAAAATAGATCTAAATCTTTTTTCGCCAGAAATCGTACCCCTCTCTCAGCATTAATACAGTAGAGCCATTACTGAATGTGCCCCACAGTCCAGGCCCACATCACATGCGTGCTATGCCCAGTCATTAGGACATGTTGCCTGAACAGCGACATTGAGTCCGCGTCAGCTTAATGTGGCCAGTGCAGCACATAGCATGAACCCAGCAGCACAACGAGCCTAGTAATGAGAACACTCACTCCTATTCAAGTGGGCAAAGGGCATGGACATACAGCTCCATTTTCTGTGCTGAGAGAGCAATTAGACATTGTCTGAGAATCGTTACAGTGCAGCAACAGTGCTGGTATGCATAAAATCGGCTGTTTCTCATTAAAAGGGGAGTCACAGCCTGCATTTGTCATCCACACCCAGGTCGTCATCCTTGTTATTTTTTTGTTTTTTTATATTTAGGTCAGAGAAAAGACATTACTCACCCCTCACAGAGAATCTTGCGTTACACAAGCCCCGCCAAGGGCCGTTATCACTCAACCCAGAGCGCCATTACATCCTAATTCAACAGTGTCAGCCCTGCCATCGATCACCACTACACACGCACGCACACATACACACACACACACACTCTCTCTTTCTTTCTCTCACACACACACACACACACACACACTCACACACAGCATGTACGAACACACACACACATATACACACACATACATATGCACACGAAAATGCACGTATACACACACACACACACACACACATACGCATAAATGTGTGCATACCTGTTGGAAAAATTAAAGCGAGAAGCCTTTTATGTGAATTATGTTCAACTTGTACTTCAGTTTAATGGTTTGTTCAGTAAACTGTATTGACTGTACATTTCATGTGACTCTTATAAAACAAATTGAATAATAAATAAAAAAAACATAATTTTAACGTCAAAAAGATCTGGCACACATGAGGAATAGTCTGACTGCCCAGCTAGTGTAAAATGTGCTACATTATTATACTTGCAGAAAAAAATGCAGTAAGGCTGTAACAATGTTTTCAGCATGGGAAGGCCTGTGTCTCGTTTGGGAACTCTTGTGTGGAAAAAGAACATAATGTGTATGTGCACTTGTGTGCAATTATAGAGGTAGAATGTGTTGTTTTCTCAAAAAAATATACAGCTTTGATTGATAGATCATTTAGTGGCTCACAGCATGATAAACTGATGGGCAGGATCTTATAGCAATATGTCGTCATAAATATTACATGCTTTAAATGTTTTTAGAAATTAAATTTTAATTGGGACTGCACACCCAGGACTCCTGGACATCTGCTCTATAATATTTTTATTATATTTTTGTTTATTAGTAAAACATTCTTTTCTCTCCCCAATTGTGAATCCAAGTCTTTCATGTCACCTATGTTACCCAAGCCTGTACCTCAGGAACCCTGTAGCTGAAGCTTATGCACTGCTATGATCCAGGACTCATTTGACATGTTACATCACACAATAGAGTTATGCTGATTGGACTTGAGGTGGTAGACTGTGGGCACCTGTTGCCAGTGCTGGGGAGTAGTGAACTACATGTAATTAAACTAGTAGTTTAACTACATTTTGCCGTAGCTTGCTGGTAGTTCAACTACAATCATATGTGCATAGTGATTCAAGTAGTTAAATTACTTTTTTGTCATTTTTTGTGCAGTTAACTACTGAAACTACAAACAATTTTGGGTCATAAAAGGAAAGGAATATTTTTTAAATTAGATTTTACCATTGCTTCTTTACTGTAATTGAACCCCCTTTGACCAGACCCATCCCCTTTTTCTTTCATCCTGACCGCTGTGAAGGCATGCCCAGGCAATGCATTCATCAGGCAGCCACCACCACACACCTTTGTGTAGAGCATGTGCAAAGGGGCGGGCATTGCTCAGTGCTCAAACAGCGACAGTGTCATCATGGATAAATCTCCCGAATCTCAGCCTGAGGAAGAATCACCATGGCCATACTAAAGCAAAAACATGACACTGAGTAGCTCCACCAACAAAACCTACATTTTTACTTGTGAGCTATGCAAGCCGAGAGTAAATACACTCTCTACTGCAAAGACGTCAAACACAAATCTAAGAACACATATAAAAGGTGAGTGTATTAACATTGACTTTGCTAGTTTAGATAAGTTAGCCACATTATATAACAAAACCAAAGCTGACATTTTTTGCACTTTCCCATGAATAGTGGGGTATAAAGATTTTTTGGTTTATGTATGACCTGTGAGAAAAAAAAGTTGGCACTTTTTGCAATAAACTCAATTGAGTGACATTTTTTGCTGTCATGTGACTTTTTTAAATTATATTTTGTTATAATTTTGTATCACATGTACATTGTCAATTAGAATTTTTTTTTTTTTTTTTTTTTTACAAAGTAGTTTGCTTTGCTTTGTTGTAGTTCAACTTCTTCCAGTGTGAAGTAATTGGTAGCTTGCAAAGCTATGCTTTCAAAGTAGCTTCCCCAACACTGCCTGTTGCAAGGTTGAGAGTTACTCATGTAATAGTAACTCGAAGAACCCTGGCAGGACAAGGTCAATTGCGTCCCTCCCATTCATAGTCAGTATACAAGCCTTAAAGGGTTTGTTTTTGGGTTTTTGTGTCGAGGACAGCTATTGATTGAATTCAGACCACACTATTATCTCTGCTTCTAGCTCGAGGTGCGAGAAACTCAAACACGCATCCCGATTCTGATAGAGCAGTGGGTTTTTTAAAAACAGAACAAATCCTCCTCAAAATTTCCTCTGCTTTGAGTAAACAGACCTTCATCTTTGACACAACACAGGAGCTTATATGTGTGTGAGAAATAAAATAAATGTAATAAATGAGCAAATTAAAGAAATAGCATGCAATTCCAAGCAATTAATATCATGCACATTCACCACCAAAGCCTCATTACCAGGGTTTCACTTCACACATACATCTCCTCTAACATCTTCTGCATGGCTTTTTGCTGCTTAACACCTTTTGTGGTTTTCCATTCTATGTTCAGTAAAATCAGAAGAGGAGTTGAAGTTGATCCACATCCACTCCGTCTCTTCAATAATTTGGCTATTGTCAACCTGGGAGTCAGGCGCCCAGCCTGTGAGGAGAAAGGGAGCCTGGAGGAAAGGAGGGAGGCTTGGAGGAATGAGGGGGAGTTGGAGGAACGATGGAGCCTGAGATGAAGCCGCCAGGGAACAGAGGACTAGACATGAATGAACATGGAGGGAAGGGCGAAACTAACAAAACAAAAACTTGACTAGACCTAGAGACAAACTAACGTAAAACACACTGGACACGGCATGACGGCAACGAAACGCTAAAGACAAGCTACACCACAAGACAGTCTGGCCTTGAACAAAGGAATGGGGCAGGTTAAATACAGAACTTGACGAGGAAACAATGAGGAACAGGTGGGGCCCTTAACGAGAGAAACGAGAGGAAACACAACACAGGTGCGGGTGGAAGGAGAAACACAAGGTAAAGGGTGAGAGGGAACACACGGGGTGGAAGGCCAGACAAACGAAAAACCAGACACGGAACGAGACATGACAGCTGATGTAACAATCACTACTGGTAATGAAGTTCTTGAACACTGACTTAGAATTCCAAAAAGCTTACTTTTCAAAGGGTTAAGCACAATTAGGATTTTTAACAGTAGCCGCTAACAACGGGAGCAACCATGTGTAAATCTGAAGGCAAAACAATCTTTCGCTTTGGGACAGCTGTCACATCGCAGCAACATTATCCAGGGTGGCATTTTGCTTATCACCCACATGCACAGGTAATAATTTATTCAGGTAATCAACCAGTTTTGAGGGTGCAGCAGCAGTGGGATTAAACTCAGAACCCTCCAGGTGTGAATATAAAGGAGCCCAGGCACAGGTGTCCTAAGCAAATTCAGCATGGTTCCAGATGACTGGGAAAAAAGGACAAAAGTGTGCATCTGTGTCACATTTGTGCTCATAATGGAGAATATGCTGAAGTGTTTTTCTGTGTGTTTTGTGTTAATGCACACACACATTCTTGGTTCCCGATCAGAGCCAAGTCAAGTACGTCTAACTGGAAAATATTCATATATTAAGTAGCCTATGTCTGAACATAAAGTATCTGAATATACATATTCACACTCGCAAAGTATGTCTGATGGAAAATATTACCACTTTCATTTTAAAAAGCTTCAAAGACTTATTTTAAAATGGACTTAATGAAAAAAGACATTCAAAATGAGACAGATTCTCATTAGGCATGCTCACTAGGTGATATAGACAAAGAGATGTATTTCTGAAAGTAAAATTCCGTGCTTCAAGTGAACTAATTAAAAAAAAATACTAGCCTAAAAGATATTACAGCACAAACCACGAGACACAAAACACAACCCAATTTGTATAATATAGTTGTTATAATGAAGGTCTGAATGCACTTATGAAAGAAAAAATTATTCTTATCACAAGAATTGCTATGGACTTGTACAAACTTATATATTGGCACTTATGAAGAAATAAACGGGGATAGCAGATGCCATAGGCCACGTTGTAGGTTTACGATGTTGATGGTGATACAGCACAGACATTTTCAGGGTTTCCAACAGTGTCCCCAATTTGGTGAATTTGTCATCTTGAAGTGGGTTATCTGGTAACCAGAAAACAAAAACCAGAAAACAATGATTGTGTTCTTTTTTGGCTTTGGGTTTACGTTGTCTTGGGACCTTGTGGGCGGGGCAAACAAAGTGAGGTTTCAGATAATGCAGAGCATGACTGTGCTGTGACCAACTGCAAGCTAAGCTAGTTTCCACATACTGTATATTTAGCAGATATGATGCGTTGTGCATAAAGTCCACAAATAAAAGTTCTGTCTGGAAACTCTTGCTGCAGCCGACCAATGGTCGGCCTCTGCAAACACATGCTCTCATACTCAACCAATCACATGCACACATCACTAATGGACCGCCCATTTTTAAATGCAAAAGTCAGATCTCTCCCATGCTGCTTTTGCCTGCACTGCTTTTGTTTGTTTCGCTGCTGCTTGCGCTAAAAAAAATGCTGCTCACCCTCCACCACCCCAGCTTCCAAAATAATTCTATATTCATTCATATATTCAATACGAGAGTTGTCCTGGCATAAATATTTTTATTGTTTGCCATAAACAATGGATGAATCCTGTCTGTTGTTTAGTAACATTACAAGCAAGAGGGTGACATTAAAAAAGGAGGACATGACAATGGGCAAGATTTTGAGGACATTTCGGGTAGCTAGCTAGTTACATTTGTGAGGTAACGCCTGCCTGCCCGCTCATGTCCTCTTTGTTTGAAATCCAATATATGGTCACTATTCTAGAGGCATATTCCCAACTCATTCCCATGCCAAGGCTGTCTAAGTGCTTTTACTGCTCAGAAACAGAGAGAGAGAGAGAGAGAGAGAAACAGAATCGATGCCCATTACAAGCCATTTCGCACTTTATCTTTCTTGGGCCAGAGAACAAGCTGAAGGTATAGGTGGGGCTTATTTAAACTGACACTAGTTAATTGACCCTTGTCAACTGTACAACTGACAGATGAAAGGCTTTTTTTTTTGGACTGGTGTAGACCATCAATTTGCTAGTGCAGTCATATCACGCTTGAGCTGACAGGCAAACAGTGGGGTTTAGAAGCATGTTTCTCAACACTTGAGCCATGGGAAATAATAATCCACTTTAATAAGCTAATTATTGCACACTGATATGACATCATAATCGCCTAAAGTTGAATCGCCTAAAGCATGCCTCAGCTACAGGCTGTTATTGATTAGGAAATGCTGGAGCAGTGTGTAATTGATTAAAATAATCAGGCCACTACTGATGGTTTCATTTTTTTCATAATTTTTTTAACTGAACTTATCTCTCGGTCCGCAGTGGGTTCTCGCCTCAGACTCTTTGACTGAAGTGTCAGAATTTCAAGCTGAAAGTTGCAGAGAAAGTTCAGTAGGAAGGACGAGGCATCCAGTCCCTCCCTGTTACCAGCGAAAGCCAGTATATAATGGAATCACTGACCTATAAATATCTGAATCTTTCCTCCTCTCTTTCATCCTTTTCTTCCTGTCTGTATCTGGCTACAGAATGTGGACCCATGATTCCCAGTCAAATACAGTACATTTTTTCAGCCACCCTCTCTACCATGTTCAGAACTCCAGCATCTAGCATCTTTTAACTTACAAACTATTGTTATTGTAGACGTCACGTGCCGCTGTAATGGCGACATGTAGTCCAGTCTCGTTTTCGTTTTTGTTAATTTGAATGTGTTTTATTGTATCAAGATTTTGTTTTTTGTTTTGTCATGCGCTGGTATATGTTATAGGACAGGGAAGCAAACTGATTAGTTTTTAGGGTACTCCTGCTGCTCTTTTTTGTAATTAGCAAAAAGGGCTGAGCAGATGAGGGGAGATAGGAGAGGAGCTGGGCAAGTGGTAGATAACCGGAGATGAGCAGGAGCTGGAAGGGCGAGGGCGAAGCGGGGAATACAGGCTGGCGGGTGTCTGGAACAAGACTCAAAAAGTTAGCAAAACAAGACAGGACAGAGGCCGCGTTACAAGACAGCACAAGCATTACAAGAACAATGAACTGGCAAGAAAGCTAACAAAAAGGGGAACTTAAATAGAACAGGTGAGAATGAGCTGGGGTTAATTCAACAGGTGTGAGGAATGTGTGAGAGAGTTAATGGGCTAATGAGGGAGTGCGAAATGCAAGCGGGAGAAGGCGAGTGATTGGCTGGATGTAATGGGGAGAAAACGAGGCACTAAAGTGGGGAAACCGCGCCCAGTCTGCACAACACAGAATAGGCAGACTGGGTTAACAGAAAAACATGACATGAAACGAGAGGAATGGGAAAAACACGAAGAACAATAGAGAGGTGGACTAGAAGGGAAGCAGCGGGCGTGACAGAATATTTACCATTGTGTCAATTCGCACGGAATTGCTATAACCTGGGGTTATTTATACAGGGCATTTAACAGTAGGTAAATACGCCGTAATCTTTACTGGCGCGGGTGTGAGCAGTCCGCAAAAGTTACTGACATGCCAGATTCGGACGGGACTAAAATAGCGGAGATGCTCCGGTAATAATTACATTACTCCACATTCCCGTAAAACATATCTCCGAATAGGGCTTGAGCATTAATGTGCCTTATTTTGTTAAGAAAAAAATGATGGCAAGTTAGCCACTGTTACATTTTAATACATGAAAAACATTTTTATATTTCACTTATTTTATTTTTTTTCTGCTGTATCGAAAATGTAGTCCGTTAAGTCATACACATTGAAGTGTTCATTTATTTTTCTAGCTCACTTTTAGCTTCTGGAGTTAATTTTCGTAGGCTAAATACATGCATTTTTTTGTAAGCAAGTCTTTTTTTGAATCATCTATCATCCCCCCCATACAGGCACAAAAATGTCATCTTGCATAGAGTGCCATAATTGTTTTGGCTGGCACTGTGTAGACAGAAGTAAAACTCATGACCTAATTTAAATTTAAAGCCTTCTGAGCCTTCAATCATGGTCCGCAGCATTGTGTTTGTCATCCCAAAAACCCCACATGTGAGCAAATCCTGGGAAAACACTTCCACCTCCGTCAGGTATCCATTATTTATTTTGTATATTTTATTGACGATGCTCAGTACTCGAGTTGTAAAAAAAAATCAGGGGGGATGGTAGATTTTAATGTTTAGGAACAGATAATTTGTGCTGTGGACAGCGCATAAGGTGAGAGACCAACAGTGTACCCTTATTACTCTAAAACAGGGGTCACCAACCTTTTTGACACTGAGAGCAACTTCAAGGGTACTGACTAGTACGGAGGGCGCTACTTGTTGGATTGAAATTGTTTAGGGGGGGTGCTATCGAAATATTTCGCGGATCTCGATTGAAATTGTTGACGGGGGGGGGGGGTGGGGGGGTTCTATCGAAATATTTCGCGGACCTCGACTGAAATTGTTGACGGGGGGGGGGGCTATCGAAATATTTCGGGGACCACGTTTGCGTGCCTAATTTCACAGTAAATCGGCGATAACGAGCCACGTAGATAAATCGCGTTATATTGCTATTTTTAGAACAAGTCCCACGGGCGACTGAGAAGGAGCCAACGGGCGACCGGGTGCCCGCGGGCATAAACTTTAACAAGGAAAAAAAACACAAGCTTCAAACTAAAATCGTTAACTGTATTAGTATCGCCTCTGTCCGGACTGAGAGTCCACCTTTGGTGACATATAAAAAGTATTCCTGATTCTTGACTTACCTCCAGTGTTGCTTTTTGCCCTCTTAAAAAAGTCCCTCAGATCTAGCTGTCCTTTGCGCTTAGCCATCATCACCTGTGCAGTGCAGCGCCACTGACTGACGTGACGTCAATTAAAAAAAAACAAACTGTCGCGTCATTGAATGTGCGCGCGTGCACCTTGCCCACAGTATTTTACTCAATATACGCAAAAAACTAAACGCTGAAATAGTGATAATATTTCCACATTCATTGATAAAATAACACAGGGGATGGGAAGGGGGGATGGCCGTTTCAAAAGGGGGATGATTTTGACCATCTTTATTTCAGGGGGGATGCCATCCCCCCTCATCCCCCCTCAACTCGAGCACTGACGATGCTGGAGGCAGTACTCTCAGTCGTCATAAAAAATGCATCCTTAATTAATTAACACTGACGTGTTAAGACATAGATTTTGGCGATATTGAACCATCAACAAGCGCACCAGCACAGTGAATATTACAAATACTTGCACTGGAGGAGCTCAGTATTCAAGCACAAGCTTTTTAAACCAGACAGGATGAAAGGCCATTGCTTTTCTCAGCCTAGTTGTTCTCCTCTGTCATATTGTTTTACACCTCCTCCTGTTTTTAGACCCCCAAGAGAGTATCACTCCATTTCACTCAAATTTCACACTTTGTGTTGCAGGTCTGAGGTCATGTTTATAATGACCACTAAATTCAGTTATTTGATAATTCATGTCACACACATAGTTACCTCTTGGTACGCCGGTTTCCTCCCACACAACCAAAGACATGCCAGTTTGGTTTGAGTATAAATTGCCCATTGGTTTGTGTGTGTGTGTGTGTGGTGTGTGGACCCTGCGTTGGTTTGGCGACCTGTGCTGGGTGTAACCCCCCCCCCCCCCCCCGACCAGAAATAGGGGGTGGTCTTCTCTCTTTCCCTCTGTTTTCACCCCTTCTCTCTTTCTGAAGGTTTGGTGGGAAACCACAGTAGCAGTGGCTTGACCGCAGCTGGGGTTGAACACCAGACCGGCAGACAAGGCCATATCCCATTCCAGCGTTTGGGGGGAAGGCAGTTTGACTGGTCCCTCTCAATGATTTCTGGTCCTTCTGGGATGGACCGTCACCTCCTGAGTGCTGTCCTGTGTTTATTTACTTTCTGCACTTTGGATGACGCTCTGAGGGAGGAATTCAGAAGTGGGGACTCTCTCTGGTCAGGTTCTAATGTCGCTCGAGCTGATGGTGTTGGCACATTGACTAAAAAATCCTTTAAAATCACTGCAAATAACATGTGAGTGTTATGAGTGTGGGTGAATTCTTGTCACTGATTTAAGGGAGATCAATGTGTATGGTCTTACCAGTGTGACTAAGAGGGTCTCCCTATTTCACAAAATTATATCTATGGTACATTGAACTATGTAATTTTTTGTGGGGGAGATTTCTACTGTGCCCTTAGGGGTAATGACCACAGCAGACTATAAAGGTATCGATCGAGCGATGAGCTGCGGCTCATAATAGAAAACTTCACCCTCTATAATGCCGGAGGTGCCCCCCCCCAACACACATGGGTGAGCTGCCTCTTCAAGAATTGATATGTCCCTGCCTCTCTCCAGGCCTCAAAATGCATGCTTTTTCCATCTGGGTGATACATTTCTCAAAGTCCACAACAGTGGGTAGGAGTCTCTGGAGAATGGACACCACCCATCTCCAGGACCCCAAAGTGTGTCTCTCCTTCTCGAGGCGGTACCTGAAGTGGGTGAGTCTGAAACACCTTTTTGACTCCCTGGTAGAGTGAAAATAGTATTAAAGAGCATGTGCGGGGCTATTTTTGGGCAGTTGTGCGGAGGAACATGAAGGAAAAGACTGAGCCTCCTCCAGTCTCGAGGCCTGGATGTAAGCAGTGAAATTGCACAGGTGAAACAGAACCTCTCCACCCTTTATAGAAAGGAGTGGAAAAAGTACACCTTTCACTCCAAACTCCCGGGCCTTGCGGAAGATGAGAAATGCACTAAGTACTTCTTCCGCAGGGCACAGTCAAAAGTTAATAATCTGTTCTCTCTATAACAGCAGGGTGGTGTCTGAAGAGGCTGAGGTCCATGAGGTGGTCAGAAAGTTCTGTGGGGGTTTATACAGCATATGGATACCTTCCTGGGCTGCCTGAACAGAGGCCTGGGGGACGAGAGCATGGAACCAGAGTTGAGCACCGAAGAGCTCACCAGGGCCATGCCCTCCCTTAACCAAAATAAAGCTCCTGGTCCTGATGGAATACTATCTACTATCTATCGGAATACAATCTACCAAGCCTTTTTGGATCTCCTGATGTAGCAGAGGCTTTCAGTGTGGCTTACAGAATTGGGAGGTTAGGGGTCTCACTGAGTTCAGTGGATCTTGTCCCAAAAAAGGGGGACCTGAAGGCCTGAAGGTTCTCCGGAATTAGCGGCCGATAAAACCTTCTCTTCTCTTGATCATAGCAAATTATAAGATTATAAGATCTATACATTTGTCCTCAGCTGAACAAAACTATGATGTGGGCAACTGGAAGCTCTTCACCATCAAACTGGCATTAGAAAAATGGCGGCACTAGCTGGAGGAGGCGAAATTGTCATTTTCTGTGATCACTGACCAAAACAATTTAGCCTACATACATGGGGCTAAGAGGCTCAACTCTCATCAGGCCAGGTGGTCCCTGTTTTGATTTCTCTATTTTATTAGAGTATTATTATGTGTATCCTTCCTGTTGATGTGGTAAACAGTACTGCTTGTGGTTACTTCCTTCAGGATGGGTTGTTGGTGAGAAAATGGGTGCCTCACAGTGACTGCTTTGTGTCTAATGTAATTCTTCAGATTGTGGTTCCTCTTAAATTTTGTCATTTGATTTTGCAGACATCCCATGATGCGTCCGGAAAACGTACGATCGCATTTTGCGCAATTTCTTTTGGCTACGTGTTAAGAGGGACATCTCTGCTTATATTAAAACATGTCATACATGTCAGTTGACTGGGAAGCCCAATCAGATGGTTAAGCCTGCTCCATTGTATCCTATACCAGTTATGGTTCAGCCTTTTTAATATTTGACTATTGATTGTGTTGGTCCTCTGCCTAAATCAAAAGCTGGCAGTAATTATTTATTAACCATTATGTGTCAAGCAAATAGATATTCTGCTGTCTATCCTTTGCATACAATTACAACAAAATCTGTGGTAAAAGCCTTGTCTCCATTTATTTCTATTTTTGGTATACCCAAGGTTATTAAGAGCGATCAGGGATCTAATTTAACTTCTCATATGTTTGCACAGATTTTACAGCAGCTTCACATTAAACATAACCAAGCGAGTGCTTATCATGTACAAAGTCAGGGAGCCTTGGAGCGTTTCCATCAAACGTTAAAGTCCTTGTTACGGGTTTATTGTACTGAAATGGACCGAGGTTGGGAAGAAGGCTTGCCTTGACTAATGTTGGCAGCTAGAGCGGTGTCACAGGAGAGTACTGGGTTTAGCCCTAATGATCTTGTGTTTGGGCACACTGTCAGCAGGCTTTTGAGGAGGTTAAGACCCTCCTCTGTTCTACTCCCGTACTGGCTGTGCCCTGTTTGGATCAGCCTTTTAAGCTCCAGGTTGATGCCAGTCATGTGGAAACAGGAGCAGTGTTACTCCAGTCAAAAGAGCAAGGTATTGACTAACCAGTTTATTTTTTTTCTAAGAAATTAAATTCATATCAACTAAATTATTTTGTAATAGAAAAGGGGACGCTTGCGCTAATTTGCGCAACATTTTGATGTCTATGTTGGGTTGAGTGTTGTACCCTTAGTGGTCTACACCAATCACAACCCTCTGACCTTCCTACATTCTTTACAAAACCCGAATCAGTGGCTTATGCGATGGTGCCTTTTTCTACAAGGTTACCACCTTGATATCCCGCATATAAAGGGGAATGATAACGTGCTTTGTCACTGGCCCCGGTTTTCAGTTCCCTCAACCCCTAAGCCTGTCCCTTACCCTTCCCTTTCCTCCGCTTTTTAATTGCTTCTGTGAGTGGGTTGTTGACGTGGGGGGGTGGGATGGTGTTTGAGTTGGGTGGGCCAGTGTGGGGTTTATGTGTACTTTAAAAAAAAAAGGGTTTTGGTTCATTTAAATAAATTTATATTTGCGCAGTGAATTCCCTGTGTAGTCACCTTTGCTCTCAATGTATGGCCCCCCTCCAAACAGAGGATGGGCATGATTTATGCTGGGTAGGCTAATCACCAACCTTGTGTAAAACCAACCTGCAGAACCTTCCGCTGGTTGTTAGTCAGGTCTTCGGCCCTGCAGCTGCAGTGGCTCTTGAAAGATGGGCGCAGGTAGCCGAGTCAAGACGGCACCACGTCCGACTCAGCATGGGCCTCCCTTCGGAGTGCCAGCATTGCCAGCCCCATGACAGGCATTCGGCGCCCATCGCTCCATGCACGATCGGCCTATGGGCCACTAAAGCAGAACCCGGGAGCGGCACCCCGCAGCTGGACAGTTAGCTTGTCGCTATGGTGCTTTCACTCACGGGGCTAGAGGTCAGCAAAATCAGGCCCCCAGTCGCCGCCCTGCTGCTGCTCCTGGAAACCAACCGCACTGCCCCTGAACCAGTGAGCCGGCCACCGGGCGTTTTTCACAGCAGCACCTTGCCCAATGGGCAGTAGGGTCGCATGACCCATGGGTCCTGGTGACGCTGTGTCGAGGCTACAGGCTTCATTTCCGGTGCCGGCCCCCACCTGTCACATCAAATCAACAACCATTGCAGATCACACAAGTTCAAACCCTTCTCCAGGAGATTCTCACACTTTTGTAAAAAGGAGCGATTGAGGAGGTAGACCCTGCAGAACAGTTTGTGGGGTCTACTCAACTTATTGTCTCATTCCAAAAAGAGACAGCGGGTTTCTTCCCATTTTCGACTTGAGAGGCCTACATTTTTTTTGAAAGCGCTCCCTTTCCACATGTTGCACACAACCAATGTTTTCCAGGTTGTGGCGTGGAGGGAATGGTTTACGTCCATCGACTTGAAGGCGCTTATTTTTATGAAGCCGCCCTGTCACATGTCCAGTCCTCAGGTCTGAAGTCCTGCCTTACCTCGACGACTGGCTAATTTGTGCCCCGTCACAAGAACATGCAACGGGGAACACTTATCTCCTACTGGATCATGTGATGAGTTTGGGGTTGACGGTGAACTTTGAAAAAAGTTTGCTGGATTCCAGTCTGTCCATCCCATTCATCTGCATGGTGCTGAACTCACACAGCATAAAAGCTTGCCTGTCCCCACGTTGGGTGGACAATATTCTCAAGCTTCTTGCACTATTCCAAGCAGGCAAATCCCTGTCTTATGGTGCAATTCTGAGGCTGCTGGACATTACGACAGCTGCAAGTGTGGTCTAACAGCTTTGGCGGCGGGCGTGCCTATGGGCTCATCCCCTCTCACCGAGGCATCAGAGGGATGTGGGGGTCCAGTCTGGCCTCAGATCCACATAAACCATCAGGGGGCCACCAGGTCCAGGCAGTCACTGGATTTCTCCCAATGGCTACTCACGTGGGCCCAGCTCCATCTGGCTTTTCTGAGGGCAGAACATCTCTCTGGTCTACGCAACCAGGTGGCAGATTGTCTCACACGGCGAGAGCTTCGTGGCGACTCAACCCGGAGGTGGATCAGGCGATTTAGTGCCAGTTTGGGAAAGCGAGGGTGGACCTTTGCACTTCCGCTCAGACGTCACACTGTCCACTGTGGTTCTCCCACCAGTCCATTGGTGCAGGATGCCCTGGCACATCAGTGCCAGATGGAGACCTACTTTCTCAGTTGGACAGTCAGGTCTGGCATCCAGACCTGGATCATCTGCAGCTATGGGTGTGTCCACTGCGGTAGCCTGTGACCAGTCAGTGGTGCGGACAATATTACACGCCAGGGCTTTTTTTACCAGGTTGCTGTAGGCGGGCTGCTGGAAGCTTTTTTTTGTTTGGTGTGCAAACCGGGCTGTGGATCCGGTGCACTGTGGAGTCCCAGTATTGGTGTGTTTTCTTCAACACCTCCTTGAAGAAGGCAGGGCAGCATCCACATTGAAAGTCGATGTGGCTGCTATTTCCACTCAACATGTTCCTATTAACGGTCACTCGTTTGGAGCCCACAACCTCATCAGTCAGTTTCTGAAAGGGGCAAGACGGCTGCGCCTTGCCAAAACTCTCCCATAGCCCTTCTTGGGCTTTGCCCTTGGTGCTTGACGCTCTTTGCTCACCTCCATATGAACCATTGATGGGAGCTGAGCTTAAGTGGCCATTGAAAACTGTGTTTTCTCCTGGCCATTATGGCAGCTAAGAGGGTGCGTGAACTTCACGCTCTCGGTGAGCCCAAGGTGTCTCAAATGGGGCCCAGGTGGATCTGGTGTCACCCTGTAGCCTAACTCGGTGTTTCTGCCCAAGGTTTTGTCACCTCGGTTCATTAACCAGTCTATTACAATAGCCCTTCTAGAATGGGGGGGATGAGTGGAGGAACCTCCTTTGCCCTGTTCGTGCTCTTTGTTGCTATGAGGATGCAATGGTTGCTATAAGGCAGACAAATCAGCTTTTTATTTGCTATGGCAGGAAAAACAGGGGTGCAGCCCTGACAAAGCAGCAGCTGTCACACTGGATTTTAGAGGTTGTCACCCTGGCTTACGTACATGCTAACTGCCGCCCTCCAGGTGCGGTGAAGTTGCTACATCATGGGCAACGTTCAAGGGTGTTCCTCCGTCTGACATTTGTGCAGCGGCTACCTGGACTTCGCCCTGCACTTTCAAGATTTTATAAGATCAACATGGCCTCCCCGCAGGCGCAGGGGTCGGCGGTTCTACCAGTGATGGCCTCGGCTCCTTTGTGAGTCATGTCCTCTCCTCGTGACCTTGTTGATATTCGTCATCCAGGGCTTATGCACCACCTCTGGCGGTCAGTAGGGATGAAATAGAATGCTAGTTACGAATGTAACTGTGGTTCTATGAATCCCGGATGACCGCCAGAGCTGCCTGTCACTCAGAATCGGCGAGAAGATTCCAGAGTAGATTGTTGTATGACACCGGTACTTGTGGATGTACCGCAACATGGGATGACGTTCGTTGTTATTAGACTCTCGACCTGCGTGCCTCCAGCGCGATGATAGTCCAGTGTTTATGCACCGCCTCTAGCAGTCATACGGGATTCATAAAACCAGTTACATTCCTAACTAGGGACTATTTTCAGTGTGAGATTAAGCTAATTCAGCTTATTCTCGTGCCTCTTGTTCTCGTGTTCCTAGTTAGTTTTCTTGTTTCAATTATTTGTCTATTGTTTTTTTAGTTTGTGTGCATTCCGTTTTGTTGTTGTATTCACTGTTCTAGTAAACTCTTTTGATTTATCACACCCGTTTCCTGTGTCTTTCTGCGCTTGGGTCCACTCTGAATACCTGTGTTCGGTCAAACCAATAAAAAATACTTTCACACCTGGTCATATGTGCACATGCCTGATATAATCTTAGAACACAACCTTTGCTTATTTTTTCCTCCTGCTTCATTAATCAAGTAAAAATTTGTGATGTGTGTATCAAATACGTTTTGTCACTGTATCGCATAAGCCTAATACTGCCAGACATGTTTTCCCACACATGACAGCGTTCATAAATTGAATTTACCTCTGCCACATTTATTAGGTAAAGACTGTAGACATGTGCAAACTGCTGGTCATGACTCCAACCATGCCCAATATGATAACACATATTCTGCCGCTGTGGTCTCCAGAATATGTGTTCAGGTAACTGTTTTGTAAATAAGATACATACCTGTACATTCATAGTGCCGGGCTCTATGCTAACATTTTTCCCAATCAGCATGTGTTCTGCTTAGGAGCACACTAATGCTTCCCAATTAGTGCTTTCCTAAATTACTTTTCCAGTTAGCACACTTTCAGAAGCACATGCTCCAAAAATTAGAACACTAAAGCCCTGCAGTGTGCATTTTAGACACCCCCATCTCATTAAACTAATATTACAAACTTGAAAATGTATTCTGCAAGTCTAGCTTGGTAATATAGCTCAAACTCAGAAGCACCAATAATTCAGCGTGAAACATTTATAGTCAGAATTGTTGCCTATAGTGGCATTAAAATGGGAAGAAAATTCAGCAGGTAAACTGAGGACAGAGGCTGGAGGAGCTGAAATGTGAAGTGGATATTTTTATGAAAATACTGGATATTTGAATGTTATTTTAATGGGAATACTGGATATTTCATAGAAATACAAGAAAACACAGAGACTTTTTTTTATGAACAATAAAAGGGAAAACAAACAAATCAGTATGATTGAAACAATAAAATTAAAACCTTTTCATAACACCTCAAAACGTTCATTTGAATGCCTAATCTTCATCAGGTTTTCAAACACACACCTCCACCCCCCCACCCCCCACAGAGAGGCATGGACGCAGACGTGGAGAGTGGGATGGAGAAAAACATCTTGTGGATTATTTGTTGTCACAGCCATTCCACAGTTTGGATTACGCATGCAGCAAAGGCGAGGATCAAGACTGCTGGACGACCACTCGTTGGACTGACAGGCTTCTAGTGACACATTACACACACGTGAGGTTAATTCCCATCCAGAGCCCGCACTGATTAGATGTGTCTTTCCCTCTCGTTCACCAGGCTCCTTTTTTATATTCATTCTCTGTGTTGTAATATGATATATGATAATATGATATTGGTTAGATTAGGTTATTATGAGGTTGCTAGTTGGATTATTGCTACATTTGAACATAAGAACATAACATAACTTCCCTACAAACACACAACGTTGTGACAACGTTGCCAGAAGGTTGTGACAAGGTTGGTCGTGACATTACCATATGATGACGTTGTGACAACGTTGTGTTAAAGTTATGGATTTGTTGGTGTCGAGGTGACACGTTGTACAAATACATTGTATATTTGTCATTTCTGAAGTGATTGGGCGACGTTGTGACAACGTTTTTACAATGTTGTTTAAATAACCTACATTGTATTTGTCATTTCAGACGTGCTATTGGGTGACATAGCTGTAGTTACATATTTATATTTCTGACAACGCCTAGGCTACAAATACTGTGGATGTGCTTTTGACTCAATTTCGTACCATTTAGTTGGATCCAATAAATAGGCCTATGTAACACTATAAAGAAGGCTCTGGTTGGACCAAATCATACAAATAGTATAGCATATGCACACGTCCCATCTCACTGGGAGCTGCAGACGACTGTAGTGTAGTACAGTTTTTTTCAAGATGGGCGGCTCGAATATGGCAAATTACTGTAGTTAGCTCACGTTAGGTAGCTTGTCAAAACCTCCAGTTACACCGGCTCGCAACCGAGGTTTCAAACCTAATGGACTTTGTCAACCAAGTTAACGGTGCATGTTTCTTTCTGTATCTAAACACTGTAGTTAAACTTCGTTGTAAAGTTATCTTGCTTAATATTAGCAGCTAGATATTTTTGTTTTACGAGAACCCGAGCTAAATATCTATATTTATAAACCCCATGTCATAAATCAAGAATTTTAAACCCGAAGAAAATACTTAGACAGAAAGGACATAGCCTAGGCTCTGGAAAAGCTCACCGAAGCACGACATTTTTCGAGCTAGCCTACAACGGAAAGGCTATCTACATTTTAAAGCTTGCAGGTAAGCATAGCATCTCATATATTTGTGGCAGTGATCGCACTGTCGGCTGTAAAATAGGCCTTCTGTAGTAACATTAGCTAATCTTACATTAACGGATGATCTCAATTCGTTTCTGTCCACACACACACACACACACACACACACACGCGCGCGCACACACACACACACACACACACACACACACACACACACACACACACACACACACACACACACACACACAGGGCGACCAGTGCTGAGACTGGAGGGATCTAATAGAGCTAAAGAAGAAACACCCTCTTGGGTGGCCAGACTAATGGTGTGTGAAGTTGCTCATGCACTTGGTGGTGTCCCATTGGGAGAACTGCTATCTCATCTTGTGTATTAGACAGTTATGTGATTATTCAGTGTATGAAAGTAGTGAACATGCAGCCTGCCTGTACAAGCTCCTGCACAGAGTTAAACAGGGCCTGCCAGCCAGAGATCCCCAGAAATAAAATAGGACAGCACACTGCATAGTTTTATCAGATTGACATTTACTGGAGATCTGGGCCTCGTTGCTAGTACATGGATAACTCAGTGTGCTGAATAAAATTCGGAAACCACCCAAATGTGGAACATATGAACTAGCAAAAACACTGTTCTGGGTTTTACTCAGCGCAGTTAGCCAGCTAACAGATAGCCAGCTATGAGGAATAGGGCACTGCATGTGTTGGAATGGGTTTATTGGGGTAAAGAGTGTCTTAAGGCTCTGAGCTTTTGCACAGGTTACTGGATCATAAGATCTAATGAGACCTCCGTGTATAGTCTGTTCATTGTGCCAAACTCATTGTGGCTTGAAGCTTGTAGATATTTGGAGCCATTATAGCTGCACTGTATGAACATTTGACCTGATTTAAAAAAAATTATAATAATTGTAGGTTGTAAAAAAAGCTGTAAAAATGAGAGAAGAGAATGAATCAAAACACTGCATCCATTATCCTGGAAGTAAACAAATTAAATTATTCTAATGAATTACCATATGAAAGACAGGCGTTTACTAGACCACAAGCAGCAGCCAGATATATGCCAATCATTTATAGTTTATGCATTTTTCAATCCAAGCAGTTTATTCCCAGAAAAAAATAAAGACATAAACAGATTAACAAATGCACAAAAAAACAAGCGAACAAATTGTAAAAGCTGTGAACAGCTGTGCATGGAAAAAAGGACACATAAGATGCTGGTGATTTATTTATCTGTGCTCCCCAAGGAAATTAGAGGCCAGCGGTATTGATGAACAAAAACTTCTCCAAAATAAACAGAACTCGCCGTAAAAAAAGAGAAAAATACACCATAATCACAACACCAACATTGGAATTACATCAGTCCTTATAAAGCCTAAATAAGGGGGCGGGTCATGTCCCTCATTGAACAGTAGCTAAATAAGGGGGTGGGGCCATGTCCATCAATGGCCAGTGGCTAAATAAGGGGGTGGGGTCATTCCCCTCATTGGAAAGTGGGTAAATAAGTGGAGGGGTCATGCCCCTTATTGGACAGTGGCTAAATAATAGGAGGGGTCATGTCCATCAATGGCCTGTGGCTAAATAAGGGGGTGGGGTCATGTCCATTCATGGCCAGTGGCTAAATAAGGGGGTGGGGTCATTCCCCTTATTAGACAGTGGCTAAATAAGGTGGTGGGGTCATGTCCATCAATGGCCAGTGGCTAAATAAGGGGGTGGGGTCATATCCATCCATGGCCAGTGGCTAAATAAGGTGGTGGGGTCATTCCCATTGGACAGTGACTTACAGCAGCTCTGTCACTAACACTTCTTGTTCCTTGGGAATAAAACTAATGCAAGGAGTTTGGAAAACTGGACAGCTATGAGACAAGGACATTAACAAGTTTTGTTTTGAGTGAAGCCCCTAGTGTACAAACAGTCAACACAATGTTTAACATGAGGTAATCTACACCTTTACGTTTATCATGGTGGAATCAATAGCCTTACGCGTGGGACATTGCAGTTTATGACAGAATAAAAATGTTCAACATGAGACTATGCTACTTTCTAACTAAATAGGATTTCATATTACAGTCCATATTCTTCCACTATGATCAACATGACAATGTCAGCACCATGTTACACAACTTTTAACACAACAGAGTTCAGACCCTTACACAGTGATCAACATGACAATGTCAGCACCGTGTTACACAACTTTTAACACAACAGAGTTCAGACCCTTACACAGTGATCAACACTTTTAACACAACAGAGTTCAGACCCTTACACAGTGATCAACACTTTTAACACAACAGAGTTCAGACCCTTACACAGTGATCAACATGACAGCCAACACTGTTCACTAAATGACAGGCTCAGCTCGTTTCCTCAGTTTAAAATATAACATAAGATATAAGATGTGCGTTTTGTGTATTATACAGTCTTTGTGAAGATGGAATGTGGAGAGCTGTGTGTCATGCTGTCTCTTGCCATTCCATCCAAAATGTTGCCGAAATTATAAATTGCTAGAGCGAGCGTGGAATTATGTCTGAACCAGACATGTGTCAGCTTGACAAGACCTTTCCATTAAATAAAATTAATGATAGGTCACATTCTGAAAACCGCAGGCTTTGTTATTTGCTATCCAGTTGAGCTTGTGCTGTGCCTATCTGTACAGGCCCAATATAGTTCAGATACTTGGCGTCTGCCTTAGGTCACCATGGCAACATACTTCACTGTAAGAAAAGAGGAGTTTATGCAAGATACAGTATCCGACCTGTTAAATTTCAGTGAAATTTGCCGCGTTGGTCGTGAGCGGTAGTTTCCCGTGTCAACACGTATATTTCCAGAAACTTCTGCACACTCCCGGACCATGTCTGGCCATGTATGGCAAGTTTCTGGACAAGAACACCTCAGTGCACAAGATTATCGCAGACACGCATCCGAAAATTGCCCGATGTTTTCGTATTTGTACAGCGTAGTGTCTGCCCCGTGAATGCAGCTTTTCACGCAGGGCTTGTGTCTTGGGTGTGCTCGTGAAACATTCTAAACAACGGGTGGCTGCGCAAAAACCTACACGTGACCCCATTTCGGCGCATTAGTGCATCCACATTAGAGAGCGGAAACCGCTGCCGTTTCCCATGGCAATAAAAGTTACGGCAGAGCCGTGAGATTATCCGAGAGCGGGAGCTGAGGCTGCTGGGAAATAAATCCCCAGCGGCGCTATGGCACGGCCCTTGAGACCCCTCAGAGGACCGATCAGTCCCGAGGACTGCCATTCCATGTTCCTGCTTCCATGTTCGGAGATCACATTAAGGACCTTGTAATGCTCACCAATGGGGATATTAGCTTCTCAGCAATTTACAGCCGCCCTGCACTTGCTCAGCTCCTAAGAAAGTGGAGTGATAATGACACCGTAATGACTACGCCGTAATGACGACCATTACAGAAATGGTCTCATTTCCAGCAATGCAATTCCTACATTGGTTTAGTTTAATAATGGAGATTGTGCACACAGCCATGGACAATATGTCATAGCATGTGCAACACGGAGCATCTCCTGGGGTGCGGGGATGGAATTTCTGGAAAGTAGGCTCAGCTCCATTTTTTCCTTTTATTGTGTCCAAGGTAGAGTGACATTCATATCCATGCAATGAATTGGCACTAACAATTTAATCAAAAGTCATTGTCTTGAAAAATGTATTTAAGAAGTTTGTTGAGGGGGAAGAAATTAAAGATAGAAGCTTATTTTCTATTTTCTGCTACACCGAGTCAGTAATCCTCATCACTGGAATGGCATACTTTCATTTTTCAAACATTGCTACATTACCTTTTTATACAAACAAAAATACTACTTCTGTTCATTACTTCAGAAAGAAAAAAGAAAAGATGAAATAATTGCCTGTTGGCAAAAAAAGGCTTTTCATACAGATGCGTTCAGTTATGATGTCAGATGTCTTTGTTATTCTGTTTCCCTCAGATTCTTTTTGCTCAGAACTTGTGAGGCCCGCAGCTAGTAGGACAAGGCCAGTTTTGCTGCTCCCTGTACCCTCAGAAATAAAGGTACAGTGGAGGTACATTTTTGTTCCTTAAGGTACAAATTTCCCAAATGTTGTCATGGATCTGACCTTTCTTCCCTTATCTCCACGTCGCTTTATTCGTTTTTATCGTTTACCTGTGTTCCGTCACGGGTTTTGCTTTCACCTTCATTAGTGAGTTCACCTGGCAGTTATTTCCGCTCACTATTTATACCCCGCTTCCGGCCTCTCTCGTTGCTTCCATGTTATTTCACATGACATTCGAGCCGGTAAAAAAGGGTATAGGAAGCTATCGACCGCTTTGATTAGCAACGCGGGACTTGTTAGCAGTACAACCTTAGAAAGAAAGCAGTTCTAGTTTATACGCTCTTATTTCAGAGCAGAGGTTTCGTTTTATTTTGTTTCTCTACTCTACCTACGAGTGTCTCACCCAAAGTTTTTGGGGTCTTTTCAGTTCGCTGTTTTTGTTGTTTCACTCCACATACGGGAGTTAGATAAACGTTATTGCTTATTCCTTTGTTTTGCTCGATTAGCGAGCTCCTCGTTTATATTGCGAGGTTTGTTGTTCTTTCATTTTTAGTTGTTTCTCCACTATGGATTATTGTCCGTTTCTAGTGGTGTTCTTAAGAACACTTTAAGATTGCCCAACTACTTGCATTTGGATCTCCAACATTCCCATCTCTGTTTCTAACAGAGATCCCTCATAAATGTACCCTGAAAGTACACTAATGTTATATTTACAGTCAAGCCGGAAAGTCTGAACACCCCTTTCACTTTCTCCATGTTTTATTACATTACAGACATATTCTACAATAGATTGAGTTCATTTTTTTGTCTCAAAATTCTACACAAAATAGCCAATAATGACAAAGTGAAAACATATTTTTTGAAGTTTTTGCAAATGTATTAAAAATCGAAAACTGAAATCTCTCATTTACATAAGTATTCATACCCTTTGCTTTAACATATTTTTAAAGTATCATATTTAATATTTGGTCACATATCCTTTGCATGCTGTTACTTCCTGAAGTCTGTGACCCATCAACATCAAAAGACTCTCGATATCTTATTTCCAGGTAATGTTACAAGCGATACTATAAGCTCTCTGCATTTGAATGGATCTCTATGGGAATTGGGGGGTGAGACTAGATTCAGCTGTAAATTACACTGGTACAGTATGGAACACATGGCTGGCTAAATGGCTGGAAGTCATCAAGGGTCTGAGCTATCGAACGAGCCCCAAACCATTACTCTGTTGCCAAATATGGAGTAGATGTGGATGGATCACTGCAAGGGTTATTTCTCCTGACTCATGTTCCTATAAAACTCTATGGGAAAAAAAGTCAGGAGAAACAACCCTTAAAGGGATCCATCCACATCTACTCCATATCTGGCCGCAGAGTGATGGTTTGGGGCTCGTTTGATACCTTAGACCCTCGCCAGTCATGTGTTCCATACTGTACCAGCGTAATGTACAGCTGAATCTAGTCTCACCCCCCAATTCTCATAGAGATCAGTTCAAATACAGAGAGGTTATAGTATCGCTTGTAACAGTACCTGAAAATAAGATATCGAGAGTCTTTTAATGTTGAGTTCTGTCTGTTCTGTATTTTTGTTTTTCATTTTCATCATGTATTTATTATTCTCCATATTATCATTGCATCCCCCTCTGTTCGTGGGTTGTCCGAGTCTCATCTGTTTGTCTTTGTTTTTTCGTGTTCCCCGAGATTCCACTCCCTGTTTTTGTCATTGCACTATTCGGGTGGTACATTCGGGTTTCCTCTGTATTTCGTATCTTGTTTTCTTCCTTCCGACTTAATACATTTTTATATATTCTACTAACATATTAATCATACTAACTGTTCGATATCCAGTCCGTGATATCCAGTCCGTGTCTTACGTCTATTCTCGTTTTTGTTTTATTGGTCCTTGTTACCTTCATTGTTCTCATCTGTGAGCTATCTCCCCTCCCCGCCTCTGCACGCCTTATTCCCATTATATCTGTCTCCCTCTGTGTATTTAACCCAGTCTTCCCTATAATTCTTCGCGAGTTTCTCACCATTGTTAGCAACATTGTTTTTTGCCTCTTTGTTTTCGAGTCTCTTTCTGAGTATCTGTTAGTTTTGTATTTGTTTTCCTTGTCTGTTCCTCTTTGTTTATTTTTCTGTTTCCTTGAGATTACCTGGTTTTGACTTCTGCCTGTGTTCTTGCTACCCTGAGTTTGCCTTCCTTGTGACCATTCTTTGACTCTGTTTTTGGCACTTTAAACTTCGGGTTTTTGTACTCCCTGCCTGCTACTGGGTCCCTTTTTCCCACCGGTCCTTACAGAAGGAACTCGCCAGTTGGGACCCAGCAGGCATCCCTCCATCATGGCGACTCAGGAATTTTTCTTTTTTAACACCTACTGCTATGAGGAATACCTCTGCATAGTCTTCTCCCCCCAATGTAGTGATAGTAATAAGATTCTTTGAACGACGGCGGGTGATCTTATGATCTTCCCTATCATTTATCTAGATATCAGGTGAGGTCCCAGTGATTCCAGATACTTATATGAACAAGCGCATCCCTGATAACTTACAAAATCCTCCTTTCTTTCACATTCCTCCCCCTCCTATACTTTCACATACCCCACACCTCAATTCCCAATTCACCACATTTATCATATTATCCACAATTACAATTAATTTACATGCACATACATATGATGCAAGATACATATACAGCTTTGTTTCAGTCAATAGTCCAAAAAGCCATTCAGTTTAAGAGCCTTTGATCCTGTGAAAAACCTTAGTTACTCATTATGAGGATCAAACATCTTGCAGAATGCCTTCTAAATTCCAGCTATAGTTTACGAGGCCATGAGAGGTCCGAGGAAAAAGGTTCTCAGGCCACCTGGTAAATTGTTTTATTGCACCATCAAAGAAGTCGCCACTAGCTCCAAGGGTTTATGACTGATAATCCCTTTTTCAGTTTTACAATAGCGCCTATGCCCAACTCGGAAGCATCAACCTCTACTACAAAAGGGAGGGAGGGATTGGGCATAACGAGAATAGGCTCAGAACTGAACCTCTTCTTAAGTTCCTCAAAAGCAGAGTCAGTCCTCGGATTCCACCGAAAATTGTTTTCTTAGTAAGGGCAGTAATGGGTGCGGCGAGCGCACTAAAATTGCGAATACAGAATTGGGAGTAGGCCAATTTAGTACAGCAGAGACTTTCTCGGGATCCATACAGACCTTGCCCTCTGATGCAGAAAAGAAACCGTGCTAGCATGAAATGAGCACTTCTCTGCTTTTACAAATAATTTGATCTCCAACAGGGCTTTCAACACCTGTTTAACATGACCAATATGGGTCTGTAAATCGGCAGAGAATATTAAAATGTCAAGTAAACAAACACAAATTTCTCCAACATCTCCCGTAGTGCGTCGTTAACTAATACCTGAAACGCCGAGGGGGCGCTAGTGAGTCCGAACGGCCTGACCTGATATTCGTAGTGACCGTTATGGGTGTTAAAAGCGGTTTTCCATTCATCTCCCTCACGCATGCGTACCAGGTTATAGGCGTTACAGAGATCTAACTTGGAAAAAATAGTAGCCCCTTCGAGACGTTCGAACGCCGAATTCATCAGGGGAAGCGGATACCAATTTTTAAAGGTAATGGCGTTTAGAGAGCGATAATCGATACATGGCCTTAATGTTCCATCCTTCTTTTTAACAAAAAAGAAACCTGCGCCAGCAGGCGAAGTAGATGGTCTTATAAACCCGTTGGCTAATGCCCCCTCAATATATTCCTTCATAGCCACACTCTCTGGAGCCGATAAGGAATATAGACTCCCTCTAGTAGGGGTAGTACCCAGATGGAGTTCTATGGTGCAATCATAAGGCCGGTGGGGAAGAATGGTGGTTGCCCTCTGCTTACTAGAAACCTCTGCTAATTCGGCATATTCAGTCCGGACGTTGAGAGGCAAAGGAAATTCATGTGTACCTGCAATCCCAGTCACTGAGTAGGGGACCCAGGGAGAGGAGACCACTGAATCTCAGAATCGGATAGCTCCTCACAAGAAATCTCCCTCCAATTAGAACATCCATCAGCCAGGGAGTCCCACTGAAGACTCTCGTCACCAGCCTCAGAACCTGAGACAAACTCTCTATGATTGGGCGGAGAGGTAACCTCCTCCAGCTCAGATTCTGAATCAGAAATGTCAACACATTCTCCGAACAAACTGGAAGGAGCGAGGTGAACGTGCACAATACACACAAAACCCCATTGATGAATAACTAACTTATCCCCTCCCCACTTAATATGGGGATCATGCTTAACTAGCTAAGCATGACCCAACACCAAAGGATAAGCAGGGGAATCGACCAACAGAAACTGAATGCTCTCAATGTGTTTCTATTGACGAGTCGACATGGTGAGAAGAGACGTAACTTCCTTAATGGTGCCTGACCCCAACGGGCGACCGTCGAGAGCGGTAACTAACCGGGATTGGTCCAGACACTGGACCGGAATTTAATTTTTTATAGCCCACTGGGCTTCAATAAAACATTCCACGGCCCTGGAATTGATAAAAGCCTTGACTTGAAGCGAGTGCTCTCCCCAAAAAAGGCTAACAGGTAATAGTGTGGTGTCTAGAGGTGTCCCGCTAGAAGCCTTGGTTCCTCCAGCGAGACCCCCTCTTTTCTTTTACGTTTCAGACACTGATTAAGAATATGCCCCTTCCTCCTGCAGTAACAACACCATTAAATTTTAGAAACGGTGTCTCCAGCAGGTGGGCAAACAGCCCCATCTACCTGTATGGATTCCTTAGTACTAGATAAACAGGGTTTAACTCCCGGAAGAGAGGAATTTGTGACCGGGATTACCAAAGATCTTATCCGGTGGTCCTTTGTGTGTTCTTTACAGTGTAAACGGTCCCGCAGTCGATTGTCTATCCGAATAGCGGAAGATACCAACGCATCTAGAGAATCGGACTGCTCAAGAATGGATAGGGCATCCTGAACAGACTCGTCTAATGCCTCAGAGAATAACGTCATAAGGGGAGCTTCTGATTCCATTTCAACCATGAGTGTCTATTTAGTGGTATTTAAAATCAGAGACTTCTCCCTGATTAAGGGAGGAGCCCAGTCAGGCGCAGATCCAGAAAGTAGTGAAAGTATGAAAGCTACCTCGGACTCTTGATTGTTAAACCGCGACGACATTGGGCAAGGAACCCACAGCATTCGTCTGCTCTACCGTCATAGCGGAGAGGAAGCTGCAACCAATCTGAGAAATAGGAACTGGGGAAGCGATAGCCTGAGCGGCAGGTGGAGATGCTTGGTGTGCAACTATGAGCGCTCGCATACCCTCCGCCAACTCGCGGAGCCGGCCCTCGTGAGCCCTCATTTGGGTATTCAGTTGACTGACTTGATTTGCCAGTAACTGCTGTTGGGCCTCAATACCCCTGATGTATTCCTCAGAATTCCTATTCCCTGACTGATCTCCCTGGGACAACCTTGCTGAATCATCCATGATGGCAGTTTGTACTGTAATGGGTTTCTATGTGGCGGAGATTAAAACGCGAAGGTGGGGGAATCAGAACAAGTCAGCTCATATCGGTGAGGACCAATAAAGGAGAGAAAAACAATAAAATAAAAGAAAGAAAAAAACAGAAAACAAATTCCTTGTGGCTAAACAGCCAAAAACAAAATCAACCCACTAAAATAAGGCGAACTCGAGAACGAGTGAAATATCAACTAAATCTCCCGAGCTCAATACTGGAGTTAGGATGGGAAATCTAGCAAATAAAAAAACACCTTTGGCTACATAAGCTCGGAGCCGGAAGAGTGAAAAACCAAAACAAACGAACAAAAAAAAACTGTCTCCGTGAGAACAGCAATGGACAAAATAAATAGCACTTACAGGAGGAAAGAATCTAAATAGCAAGTCCCTCGTGAACATAAACAGCGTTTAACCCTTTCGCACGTAAGTTCTAAAATATTTCCAATGGCCCCAAAGAGTGAGTTTTTTCTGCATGCGCACCAGCTGTTCTAGAATTCGACTGTTACGTCACACTAGCCTTCCTAAGGTTGAAGTTGCTTAGTTTGAGTGCTGATATCTGATCACCTAACCCGAATTGTAACCTTACCTATTACATTAGTGTGTAAATTTCAAAACTGATCCCACATCAGCGGATACCTGCCACCTTCGCGTCTCCCTAGTCACCATGTGACCACTTGCCTCTGCGCTTTTTTTTATTTTTTAAGCAGCTGCTGTTATTTGATTAATCTTCCATTTTGCCACGTATGGACATCGGATAATTTATCTCAAGACAGCTGTCATCATCAGTAGGTGAGTAACGTTTTCTAGATGTTTGCATTTGCAATTGGGACGAGTTAACTTCTAACTTCGACACGGTCCATGCACAACGAAAAAACCAAGGGGATTAGCAAACTAGCTACACGTGGTATGTCTTTTCGCCGATACATATCTGAGCAGTGGCGTTCAAACTCGGTCCTGCGGGATCCCTGTTTATGCTAGTTTTCGTTCCAACAATTGCAATCCCTTTAACAAACTTGTTTATTTTTCTTAAATGGGGTTCTTTTCATGTTTAAAGGGGTTATTTACCCTTTTATGCGACATTACATAGGAAATAGCTATGCGTGCTCTGAATAATTAAAGTATCATGTTCACATTGTGCTATACTGCAAACGATTACATGGAGAGGTAGAAAAATGTTTTAATTGATCAGAATACAGACTGAGGTGAATCAATAGGCTCCTAATTGGTAAACGTGTGTACACCTGGCCACTAAAACTAACAATTTGGTAGATATGAAGAATTCAAAGACAAATCAAACGATAAACCAAACCTGCTTTTACTATGAAAGATGAACACATGTGGTCAGCAACCTAATTAGGAGCCTGTTGATTCCCCAGTTTTTATTTTTGTTTAAAAAAATTTACCTGTTATTGTATAAAATATAGCATAACATGGTACTTTTATTCTTCATGGCATGCATAGCCATTTCTGACAATGTGGTTTATGAGGACATGAAAAGCAAGAATTAGTAAGGGCTTCTTAAAATTCTAGGATTGCAATTAAGGTTGGAACAAAAACCAGCATGCACAGGGGTCCCCCAAGACTGAATTTGAATAGCATTGCATGCCATGAACCTTCTCTCAAATAGCCTAAAGATTACTGCTACACACTAGAAAGTTCAATACACAACGGACGACTATAATAATATCACAACACATTGGAAATTAACCGATTGAATAATGACAAATAACAGATAGGTCTTAATAGACTAATAATATTTAATATCATAACTAACACCTTGGAAATAAAACTGATTGAATAATTACAAAATAACAACCGATATAATATTATAGTAATATGCTATACATTAACAACTTTTAAAAAAAATAACTTTTTACATCACCGCTAACTAAAGGTGCCTAATAGTGCTTCAACGTATGATACTCCTCAAAGCAAGGCACAGCGCACAGGGGTGTGTTGCAGGGTGCACACATGAACTTTGTGGCCCGCTTCTGTTTCCTCTTCCTGGATGAGGACAGGCAGACCTTACAGTGCCTCTGCGTGCGGCTGCCTTGGGCCTCCGTCTGAGGGACCGCAGACAGGAAGTGCCTAGCAGTGAGGCGCAGGGGGTTATCGGCTGCAGGGCGGCCTCCAGTTGGTGGACGTCGAGGGGTGTGGTGCTCCTCCACCAGCTTCCGCATCACGTTGGCCCGTTACACCTGATAGGTGAGATTCTGACCTATGGGTGAGGGCAGGGGGGTATTGTCAATATAATTGTATTTAATTTTATATATATATATATATAGTTTAATATATAGTTTGAAATGTATAAATGTGATCATCTCACCTGTCAGCTGGCGGTGGACAAGATAGCCATTATAAAGTGCCGTGTCAACCAGGTGGAAAAATATTTTTTTGTACCACTTTGTGGTCTTTCGCACACAGGCCACAAAACTGTTGATCATGTCGGCCTTGTCCACTGCCCCCATCTTCAGGTTGTACTCAGCAATACATTCTGGCTTTATTTTTTTTTCTCCTGTTAGGTGGTTTGTTTTACCAGCGGGCACCATTGATGCTGTGTGGACTGTAGAGAGGACGTGGACATCCCTCTTATCATGCCACTTCACTGCCAGCTGGCTTCCATTCTCCATGAATTCCACGTCCCCTCTCTGCATCTTCCTACCGGAGAAGGTGGGCATCCACTTCCGATTTTGCCGGACTGTTCCACAAGCCCCAGTGTTGTTGGTCAGCAGGTGGTGGAAAAGTGTGGGGCTGCTGTACCAGTTGTCCACAAAGAGGGTGTGGCCCTTCCCCAGATGAGGAGCCAGCATGGTCATCACCACCGACCCGGACAGCCCCAGCCCGTTATAATGAGTGATGTCAGTGGTGGCTCCTGTGTAGATGACAATGTCCTGGACAAACCCGGTATTGACATCACAGAGGATAAAAAACTTCACCCCAAAACGGTTCCTCTTTGAGGGGATGTATTGGCGGAATGCCAGTCTACCCTTCCAGAGCATCAGGGACTCATCAATACATAGGTCCTTGTAAGGGACATGGATCCGGTGAAATGCAGACCTGAGGCTTGTTAGGACACTTCTGATTTTGTATAGTGGGTCTTGGAGGTTGGCAGTAGCATTGTTGGCAAAGTGAAGACATCGGAGCAGGAGGAGAAAGTGGTCTTGGGAGAAGAGGGTGGAGAAGAAGGGGGTAAACAGCATGGGATCTGTGCTCCAGTAATCCCGTAGTGAGGGCTTCTTCACAACCCCCATAATTAGGACTACCACCAGGAAGGTGTAGAGCTCACTCAGGGTGGTTGCTACCCACTTAGCCAGCTTCCCCCTCGCTCCTGGCTCAATCTTCTCCTGCAGCTCACTGGCATAAAGATTTGTCTCTTCAACAATGTCTCCCACCAGCTTCTCTGTGAAAAACATTTTAAAACACTCTGCCTCAGAAAGAGATGGTTGATGGTGTTGTACTTCTGACTGTGACTCATCAAACACCACACCAGGCCCAGGGGGGGTGAAATGGCTGGCAGCCTTCCAGGTGGTCCTGCTGACCTCCTCACCTAAAATCTGTCTGCCTCCATCTTCAACAGCATCAACTGAAGGACCTGGTACTTCAGGCAAGGGCCTCTCAGGCTCAAGGATGGCCGCTAGGTTAGAAGGCAGCTGTTCGCTCTCACTGTCAGACTCTTCCTCGCTTGTATACTCTGACTCGTTATCAGAATTTAAAAAGATCTCCATAATTTCCTCATTGCTGAGTTGTCTCCTCCTTTTGCCAAACATACTGTATTTTATCTGATATATATTATATCTTTATATATTTATGTATAATGTATATGTATATATATAATGTATAATATATAATATAATATAGATATATGTATGTATGTATATAAATATAGGCTACAATGAAATTAATACAACAACACTAGATGGCGCTCTGTGTGTGCCAGGCGCGAGGGGATCGTCTGACTCGTTACGTGCACTGTCAGTACGAGACGCTAAAACAGTCTCTGAGTCTGTACCAATAAAAAGCTAATGGTTCGTGTGGTAAAATTTTCTTTATTTGTAATAGTATTTGCATGTTTTCAAATACTTGTTATAAATGATGTATTCCGATTCTACCAAAAATTGTAATGGCCACCCATGATGTTTGTGAAGTACTTTTTTGAAGTCATCTCTGGTCTAAACAAAGATCATAACGTGACATGATACCTTACTTATGTAGGCCTACTTGTTTTGTACTTTCCGGAAACATTGTTAGGAAATTGATATGGGTGAGTAAGTGGAGCATCTTGATCGTGGTAATTATCTTTGGTTGATTGCGGAAAAACAAGATGGCAGCGCCGTAAGACTAACGTTATATTATTAACGTTTGTCATGTTTAGTCAATTATTTTGATCACTAGTGAGTTTACCTGTGATGGGATGCATCGTATATAATCGCGAATTGGTTGTTTATATTGTGTTTTATGTCCGCTTTAGTTAATTAATTTTGTCAGCTCAGTTAGCAGTCTCACGTTGGCTAACTCAGTCGCCTAGCATATTTTTTCTGCATAAACTGTTGCTACTTCTGAGACGGTGTGCACATCTGCATAAAAAAATAAATGCTCACATTGAGGACATGACGACTGGGGTTGTAAAGACTTTACTTGGTGCAATTGTTTTGTGGAACATAAGTGCGTTTAGTCCTAGAAAGAATGAGGTTCAACCACTGTTGCGTCATACGTAAATAGACGTTCTAATCCTGTGTTCTAATCACACCGGTGTGACCGTACGCTTCAGGGACCACTCTAGCGCTGTAACACCAGTGTGACCGTACGCGTCAAAGGGTTAATATCACGAGGTCGCTAGTACCTGGCTATACCTGGCTTGATGCAATGTCGAATGACAAACAAGCACCGGGGAAGTGGAAGTGAGGAACTTAAATACCCCGCCGGTAGAAGCACAGGTGAAAATAATAATGAGGAAGGCAAACCCTGAAACGGAACGTGGAAAAAATCGGGAAACCAGGACGAGAACCGCAAAAAAAAAAGAAAAAAAAAAGC
The DNA here is from genome assembly GCA_022702515.1 of Ilyophis sp. 1 JC-2022. Taxonomy (NCBI): domain Eukaryota; kingdom Metazoa; phylum Chordata; class Actinopteri; order Anguilliformes; family Synaphobranchidae; genus Ilyophis; species Ilyophis sp. 1 JC-2022. The sequence goes on from CM040394.1 coordinate 41,777,076, forward strand.
CATGAACCATGACAGAAAATCCAACTTTTAATTGAAGTAAAAGTTTTTTATTATAAAAAAAACATCCCTCATCAAGAAATAATTATTTTTAGTATTTGGTCGCATATCCTTTGCATGCCATGACTTCCGGATGTCTGTGACCCAACAACATCAAAAACACTTGATATCTTATTTTCTGGTACTCTTACAAGTGATACTATATAACGTCTCAGCATTTGAATGGATCTCTATGGGAACCATCACTCTGCTACCAGAAATACAGTAGATATGGATGGATAACTTGACGGAATTCTTCTTCTGACTTATTTTTCCATAAAGTTCAATAAGAAAATTAATCAATCAGTCTCAATCAATCTTGTTTGAAGAATGACAACTAAAACAACTACAATTCTCCCACAATTTCCTTTAAAACTAAGCAATACATTTCTTTATTGTATTACAGAGTGTTTTAAAAATGCCTGTGAGAGGAAGAACAACCAACCGATAATTCCAGAATATTTCAGCATAGGTAGGCTACTGCATACTTTAAAATTAAGGAACCACATCTCATCCTACAGTGGACTACTTCTCACTGATTTCACTGTTATTGTATGGTGTGAAAGTGTGTGAGTGTTCCTTTGATTTAAATTGTTTAAATTGGCATCTGGATTGACACTGCATTTATTTTTAACAGCAGTTGTGAAATTCTGTTCCAGCATGGTGGAAAAAAGATCTAATTCATTCCAAATTATTTTGACAAGAAATTGAACAGATGGTTATCTGTCTTTCACTAAAAATATTGCAGGTTGTGTCTTTATTGTGTGCCCATATGTTTATTTTCACTTTGAGAACACAATCTTTCAGCAGATGGGATTATCAGACTAATTTTCTACCTGCAAAACATAGCTGTCTGGGACTTTCTGAAGGGTTGCTCGAGGAAATGTTAAAAAATGAAACTTCTGACTGTGTGCTCTTGGTAATGTTAATGTTGAAGCAACATTTCTCCATGCATGGTATGTTCCCTGACATTTCTTCCAGACAGATTTGGGTCATCTCTTGGATGTCAGAACTGCACCAGCACCTAAATGTGTAAAAATCTAAAATTCATTAAACTATGGCCCTGTTAAAATGATTTGAAACCAATACATTTCTTCTCATTTGTTTGACAGAAGTCATCACCACAGTCACACTTTTCACATACTTGATGACAGATACAAAAAAAATGTGTGTATCTCAGTAATTCTAGCAATGGCTATATTTGCTAGCACTTTCACTTCTTTTACCATGTTGACAACAAAATAATTAAATAATTTATGCATCGTTGGTGTGATTTAAACAGTGTGAAAATGGCTCTCCACACCTGGAGGCAACACACTCACACCTTTTGTTTGTGTGTGTCAAGCTCTCTCAACTGACATCCTGCACAAGGTACCAGAGGTATGATCCTCAAAAGGTTTTTAAATTTTTTTTTAATACACGGTTTTGTGTTTTTTTGAATGGTTAAAAATAAATCACACCCTGAAATGAAAGATTTTGTATAAAGCAGATATTAAGAGAAAAAATACTATTAAGAAAAAATTTGAAAGGAGAGACCTTTTTTGCACCCAGTGAGCTGGAACTGGGTTTGTTCCATATCACCAGTCATGCAGTCTTTTCACCAGCTAAACAATTCCACACAGCTGCCTCCAAACCCATCGTTTTCTCCACTTTTGTATGTAAATGCTCTGTCCTCTTTTTTAGCCTGCAGCATAAAATAGCAAAAAATGTACATCTTCCCAGCCGCTTTCTGTCTTTCCGCAGGCGGCACCACTTTTAAATTGAAAATGCTGCAGGACCTGCCCTGAAGATGCCCGTCTGTCATCTACACGTTCTCACAAAAGCAAGATGCATATTCTCCTTCACATTCTCTAGCAGCTACATTACTGCAGCCTGACAGGACAATTTAAAAGGCAATTTATCTTAAAAGAACATGTGCAGGTGAATTCTGACAGTAACTACATTATGAAACTCATTATAGAATGAATCTAATGATAACTTCATAGATTGTTTGTTTTTGGGAGTTTGGAAAAGTTTGGTGGTGGATTGTATTTGTGAGGGTTAGAGTAGGGTTCGGAGAACGAAGCGCGACTGATAAGGATTCTAAAAGCGTATCTCGAAAGATATGCCATGAAAGCAGAAGAAACTGCACCAAGAAGAGGTGAAACAAAAGAACGGGAGCAAAAAACTTCTCTAGCACAAAGCAAATCAAAACAACCCCAAAAAACAGAGGCGTATCTCTATAAATAGCCAGAATCAAAAACAAAAGAACCTCACGCACTAAATACTTAGGCGTAACAAGAGGTATAAAAAAAGAAAAGAAAAAAAACAAGAAAACGGGTAAAGGAAAGAAACATAAAAATCAAACCTGTTACATAAGCTCTAGTAAAAAAAAAGAGCTGAACCCAAAAGGTAAACAGGTCAAGAAAGTTAGGATAAACGAAAAATATGAAATAAATTAATAAACCAATCTAATCCTATAACTAACCGGACTTGCTGTGTTTCTTATTTATACAAACCAGAAATGCAGTGACAGAATTCCTGTACTGTCACCGACTTAGACAATATCGAAGTACAGGAAGACGGACGTCCTGAGATATTTATAACCGGCAGGAAACTCAAAACAGGTGCAAGGAATAATTGCCGGGCGAGATTCAAACACAGGAACGGAGGCGGAAAAAATCAGATAGAGCATCAAACGACGTCAAAGGGAAAACCGAACGTAGAAACAGTATAGAGGCTGCTAAAAACCATGACAGTATTGTGTTGGCAAGTCTGTGATAGATACTAATTAAAAATTTCTTTAAAAAAAACAACATTATAAACTAATTTTAGGTAAGACGGATTTGCTCTCCCACTTTTCTTCCGTTAAACACTCGGTTAGCTATTTGGACTCACTGCTGAGCGGACTGTTTCAAGCCAGCTGTGCTCACTGTGTTATGTTCTGTACTTATGTCTGTCTGTTTGTAGTATTGTTTAGCATAATTTCATTCCCCTCTGTTTGTGGGTTGTCCGAGTCGCATTCGTGTATTTGTTTACCCTGTCTCGTGTATGCACTGGTTGGGTGACTTCGGGATTTTCCGAGGGTTAACACTGTTTTTCCGAAGTTTCGTTTTCTGCTATTTCCTGATTTCCGTTACGTGTAATTGTCTAGATTACTAACTCGCGCTAACAATCACTCAGGTGCTTTATTAGTTAAGTGCACTTACTAAACCAATTAACATAAATGTATACTAATGACTAACTGTCTGTCTTTTAGTTAGATACTAACAGTTAACCAGTTTTTTCGCTATCCCTGTAATTCGCTCCAGCTGTTTGTATGTAGACTTCACCTCTCGTGATTACTGAGCACACTCCGCTCCTCTTCGAGCCCGTTGTTTGCTATGCATGTTTCCGAGTCCCTTCCATGTTTTGTTATGTTCTCGTGATTGAATCAGGGAGGAGAAGGTAGAAAAGAGTTTCCGTGGATTAGACACACATGCATTAATTTTAGTATGAAAAAAATAAGTCTTAGCCGATGTAGTTGCAGCTGTGAAGGCTGCCAGCAGAGTGTGATAGGAGGCCAGGTCATCTGGGCAGCGCCTCGCAGCATGGTTCTGTTGGATCTGAGAGAATCTGTCAGCCACGGGGAAGGGGGTGATGGTCGAGCTGGTTTGGAGACAAGAGGACAAAGTGAGTTGAGAGACTGAGTTAAACATAGAGGTGGCAACATCAACATGCATATTAGCAAAGGAAGCAGGAGGAGGAAGTATAGAGAGAGCGGAAGTAGTGAGAGAGGAGTGCGAGAGGGTGCGGAGATTTCTCCTGAACATAACAGTGGGTGGGTCGTTAGTAGGGTTGAGGGAGAGTGGGAGGGAAAGAGAGAATGAAATAAAGAAATGGTCCGATATGTGGAGCGGGGTCACCGTGAGTTCAGATGTGGCGCAGCTCCTGGTGAGTACAAGGTCTAGTTGGTTACCAGCCTTGTGGGTGGCAGGCGATGGGGATTGAGTGAGAGCGAAGGACTGGAAGAGTGAGGCGACACTGGATAGCTGGGAACTCTCTGGATGGAGGTTGAAGTCTCCCAGTAGGATTACAGGGGTGCCATCCTCAGGGAAGGAGCTCAGGAGAGTGCCCGGTAATGCCTCTGCAGCAAGGTAACAACGTTGCAAGGTTGCGAAAGTAGTCATAAGCCCCTGGTGCTCCACCAACCACCAATTCAGATTTGAAATAGGTTCTCTCTCTTCAGTAACGTTATTCACGTTAGCGCAAATGATGCCCGGTTGAAGCATTCAGAGATAACAAAGAATAATTTTAAAATCGGTATGTGAAGTAGCAAAACGGATGTCTAACTTCATTATTTGCTCTTGTCAGAGTGGTGTCCCTCTAATAACATTGACTATATAGATCATTGGCACACTTTTTGGGGGAGGGCTAATCTTTTGAAAAGAGATGGTGTTCACCTCACATGAGAGGGTTCACCTCTTATCTTTAATAATTGGATGTATAATCTGAGAAATTCTTAACCCTGACTAATCAGAGCCAAGGCAAGGCAGCAGACTTGTCTGCTTGTTCCCCAAAACCATTAATTAGGGATCACCCTTTAGAAATTGAATGCAGCAAGTGACAAGACTATGACTTACCAAGTGCAATGTCATGAGATCATTATGCCAAGTATGTCATTTCACTTGGTATGTTATGGTAATGTCACTTGCTGCATTAATGTTAACATAACACACCATATGCCTGTTTGTGGTCATTGACATAAGCAAATGTATGTAGTGCTTATGAATGTGCTATGTAGTGCATATGAAGAAGTTATATAGCTTCTTATGAAGGACCCTTCAAATCAAGTGTTACCAACATTTTCAACAGATAAACTCTTTTGACTCGTTGGATTTATATATGCATCTATATCATTAGATAATTTCCAACTTTTGCAAAAGATTAGGGGAATGATTATAGGTGTCCAAAATCATACCCAAACCTTTCCAAACCCATGAAAACATATGCAAAGTATCCAAGCTGTCCAAAACTATCCACGCTATCCAAAGCTATCCAAACATGAACACAGCTTTAGTATCTATTTGAAGCACATTATTATATCCAATGAGGCAGAAATTAGTGAGGGGACTGACCCTTAGATAATCCACGTTTTTGTCTCAGTTTAGTTTCCAGTGCCAACATAGCTCTGCAGGCCGAGGAGAGAGAAGCTAGCGCCGCACCACAGCAATGGGTTAGCTTGCCGGCATCTAACCATAGAACGTCAATTGATCTCACAACTTCGACTAAGGTGTTAGTTCCAGCCCACGGACAAAGACACAAACCAGAAGAAATTCCAGCCGGGCCAACCAAAAAACCAAAGGCGCTCTGGCCATTCACCTCACGGACAAGCCAGCTGTAATCAACTCACCGCAGACTTCAAGAAGACTGATCAAACATCCCTTAGCTTAGGATTTTAGTCTGTATCCGTATCCATCTCAATTACAGTATTCATGTTTTTCTGACGTTATAAACTACAGCTTTAAAAAAATCTTGTAAAATTTGACACAGTATTTTTTAAAAGGGTAGCCGCTTGGTAAATTAAAGTAGTAGTAATTATAATTCATAATAATCAAATGAGACTGATTTCATTTTAACCTAACTTAAGAATAATAAGGGTAAACCTCATTATTCCATAGTTATTGCCTATATTTCAGGCATCCCATGTGAGGATTTATATATATTACTTACATTTATTGGCGCCCCGTCCGAGGATATTCCCTACATAATTGGTGCCCGTGTGAAGACTGGTAAGACGGACATGTTTTATTTGTCTATCACCACTACTACTAAATGTATACGTAAACACCCTGCATGAGTAATACTCCACATGTAAGAGTTACAGAGGCATATTACGCATCATCTTGCTCACTGCTACCAGATTCATACGTGTCCCTTAATTTATGGAGTCCCGTACAAGGAATGATTTAGGCATCATCTCCACAGCTACCAATTTGTATGTGTTCCGTACATAATTGGTGCTGTGCGAGGATGATTGGTATTTGACTCAAAATCTGTGCTCTAATAATATCAAAACTAATTTCAGAGTATAGGTTCTCCATTCTCAGCTAGATAAATGTAAATTGCAATTATCTGAACGACCACCCAGATGTCCCCCTCATAGCATATCTGAAAGTCTGCCTGCCAGCTTTCTCTCAATACACTGCCCTCTAGTGTAGGGTTGTGTTATTGCACCTGCATTTGGCGCTGTGGTCCAATATCATCCATCTGCAGTGTGAAGGCACTTAGGGAACGCCCCTTCTATGGGAACGCCTTTTCATAAGTCACACGTCACTCTGAGGTAGTCCTCATACAACTTCATTGTCTGGGTTACAGCTTAGTACACGCACACAAAAAATATCATAAACATAAAACAATACAAACATTATAGATGTGCTATCCATGATTGCGTTAGAGCAAAATAGTTGTTCTAATGTTGAAGTAAACATTGTAGGAGTGCAGGGAAACAAAAACGGAGAAAGTAATTTTGTTTGTTGCAGCGCTATTTCGGGAACTCCTTTGTCATACTGTTACAAACAGACCGTTAAATATTATTTCCATGGCTCCGTGTGTTAAAGTTACAAACGATTGACAACTCGGGTGTGGCTGAGTTACTTCACACACGCGACTCTTAAAGGAGCCCTGTGTATTAAATAGACGTCCTTCAACCAGCGTTAAAGGATGTAAGGTTAACGTTATTTGTCAACGTTAACAAAGTATCCGATTAACCTTTCATTAGTTACCAGTAGTAGTAACAAATCTATTTTTATGTATTTTATCCAAACAGGCTAATACTTACCAAATACACGACCTAACAAATAGCAGAACTATAAAATTATCAAAGCATGGATTAAATTTAGTTAAGTATTTTTTTGTGTTCTTATATTGGCATTAAAGAATGCAGCTGTTATTAATTGCTTGTAGATTCAAGCTACCATTAATGAATGGTTTCTAAATATTACAGCTAAACTGAACAATACAGTACTTTAATCGTTCATCATTTCAATAAGTGTAGAGAATTGACTCAACCTTGAGTAGGGTATAATTGGGCACCAAAATGGGAGAGAGAAAAAACAGGAAGCTGAGGCTAGAGGCAGGGAGGAACCACCATGACGAGGCATGGCTGGTTAGGGTGGCGAAGTGCATCGTCAGCAAAAGAGTGATCTTTCACTCGCAAGGCAGATTTTAAATCTTTTAATCAGCCACTCTCAGGTGGAGGTGATTAGCTGTACGGCTTTGTAGGGGGGAGTCAAAGTGGGACTCAGGAAAAGCTGCCATTTGAAAGAACCTGATTTAAACAGCAAAAAAATTTAAACAGCAAAAGAAAGTGTGTGTGTATTATTTATCTTTGCCTTTTCCAACCTTCATTAAGCACCCTAACTGAAAATGGAACAAAAGAGTTTTTAAATCTGTTCCTTTAATTGCACACTGACCTGAAACGCTTACCCAAGTGTAAGAGCTCATGTTCCCCATGAAGGAGTAGGGTCGAGTACAATGATGTTTGCCAGATTGAGGATTTTTTTTGTTGCAGGTGTTTTGGAAAGCCTTTAGCAGGTGGCACAGATGCTAAGTAGCCGGGCGACTGCTTTTAGTTGTACAGACAGTGAGTCGTACCATACTATAACCCATACAACATGACACTGAATGGTGGAAGAGAATATCAGAGCTAGTGTTTCCTTACTCGCCCCGAAACACCTCAGTCTGCGCAGGAAATAGATCCTCCGTTTTCTTTTCTCACAGACATAATCCACATGATTATTACACTACCAGGTAAGACACCTGTCTGATAGGAGTACCATTAATGGTGACCGGGGCATAATTGATGTTTTGCTTTGCCCCAAAAATACATTCCTCTGTTTTCTTGGCATTGAGGATGAGGCCGTTATGCCCACTCCACCTCATCACTTGTTCCACCGTGTCCATGTGCTGTCCTGGATCCTCTTCTTCCATCAACAGTGCCACCATTGTGGTGTGATTTGAAAATGTGATGATGTACTGATTAGGCACATACAGTAGTAGTACAATCGTTTGTGTAATAAGTGCAGAGCTAACACAGCCTTGTGGGACCCCACAGTTAGTTGTTATCGAGGAAGAATTGTGCTACGGGCTAGGAAGTGGACCCAAAAGCAGAGAATGAAGTGCAGAGGTAAGTGAATAAATGAAACTGCATTATAGACGTACACTGAGAACAAAAACAACAAACAGAGAAAAACTAAACTAGGTAGCACTCGGCGAACCCCAAGTAACAGAAGCAGGCAAGTGAGTGAAACAAACACTGAAACAAAGTGACAAGACATGGGAACTAAGGACTTAAATACACAATAACACAGCTAGGTGAAAGTACTAACCTAACAAGACAAGTGCAACACACAATAATGAAACCAATGACACAATAATGCTATAAACGGTGCAACGAGCAGGTGAAAGAGGAACGTAACAAGAACCACGTGCACAACCATCAAATCAAACAATCAAACATCCAATAATCCTCCCCCCCCCAATTACACAGAAACTGACCCAACAGGCAAAAATAAGGAGACTCTACAGGTGAAAAAACAGGTCACCTCTCGTGTTGGGAACCAGTGACCTTGACAAGAATGGGTGCCGTTTACTTTCATTAGTTCTTGCCTACTGGTGAGAAATGAGGGTTTATATGTAACTAATGCATTTTGGATGAGAGAATGTCCGGCTGAACTGTATTAACCCGATCTAACTTTGGCCCACAAAAGGCACTTTTCACCTAGTTCTTACTAGTCTTATTTAAGTGTCAATATCTAAAATAAATATTCAATGCACATCCATGGTTTAAAGTTCAAATTGAAGAAGAGGCTGTATCATTCAGACATTTGCAACAGAATACAGTTATATCACAATCATCACATACAGTACATAACATAATACACCTAAAAATACGTAAGCAGATTTCTGACTTTCACCCTGAGCGTTCTTTTATGCATTTATTTACACAGTTTTATACATGTGGCCCCAGCAGTGTTAAATTTACACATACATACTTTTTTATGTGTGTGTAGGGTACACTTGTGCTGTTGTACTTAACTGAACTTAATGTTTGTTGGGGGAGGGGGGGGGTTGTGCCCTTTCATCTGGTTAACCCTTTCGCGCAAACACCCTAGTGGCCATGCCATACAATTGAGACATTCATTGCCCCTGAAATCAAACTATAGAGTTATAAATCCTTAAATAGAACACCCCCTAAATAGCTGAGAATTCACCATATTTGGAATCTGCACTTAATGTGTGTTGGAGAAGGGGGGGGTCATGCCTTTTCAATGTACATGCCCTCTTTTTATTAATAATGATGATAAGAATATATGCAATGCAAAAATAAAATAAAATATATGGCATCCAGGAGGGCACATTGAGTGACAGGTGAAAAGGGCAGAGACTCAAGCCCCTCCCATTAACTTCCATCTCGGCATGTGCTTCTGCTTCTTCCTTTCCTGTTCTCCTCTCTTTATTCTGTCTCGCTCCTCTCTCTCTCTCTCTCCTCTCTTCCTTTCTCTCTATCTCACTCTCTCAAAATCTTCAATCAACAGCAAATGAATGGATCCCGGGGCTTTAGCGCTCCAGCTCCCCGGCATAGAGCCTCTTACTCTGAAAGCTTGTAATTGCAGGGTGCTGCCAGTGGACTCGAGCCTGGAGCCCCATGCTGAGCTGCTGTGGTGTGGGTGAGCTGAGGCACAGTGGGCTGCCCTCCACAGTGAAAGGAACAGTATAATATAATGGTGTTTAAATAAACAGCGGCAGAGTATATGCACAGTGTGCAACATCCAGCACATCCCATCATAGACTATCACCACCAGTGTTTGGCTCCTACATAGGTGATGTCTGGAAGCCATTTTATGCCAGACCCCGTCACCAGGCCTCCATGATGGAGGGCATGGGTTTTTTAGCTGCATAATCTGATGTATGATTTGGTGGGCACACTGTTTTTACTAAGAGAGGGAAGGAGCTTCTTCTATTTGTGATGCGTCCCATTACAGTATGATATTACAGCCATGTAGTCTATTTTCCAAAAGACAGCATCTCCTAGGACAGTGTCCCACTCATTGCAGTGATTTTCTGCTTCAAAAAGACTGGGGCCGTGTCTGAATCAGCAATCTTCCACACTGTTGAGTAGCCTTGTTGAGTAGATAGGGCGAAAAAGTCGTAGAGTACGTGAACATTTTTCAAAGTGTGGGAAAAGTGTGGGTGCATGGAAGCGTGTGTGTGTGTGCCTGTGTGCACTTGCGGGCGCTTGCGTGTAGGATGTGTGTGTAGGGCGTATGTGTGAAATTCTGTGTGAGTGTGTTTTCTGAGGCCATGATAGTTTAGTCTCAGCTCTAGTCAGTGTGAGTTGGTTCGGTCTCACTTGCCCTGCCCCCCTCAGGATTCTGGCCCCAGCCTGCCTGAAAAGATGGTCCCTGGCTGAGGAGCTCAAAGTCCTGTGATGGAGGTGAAGTCAGGGGTCTTTTTATCCCTCCACACTTCCACATGGCCACTGCCTCCCCCTGCTGAAACCTTCAAATTCACAATTCCATGGTGTTCTTCCCAACCCTTACTCCCTCTTTCATTTCAATAAAAGTACATCTAAATCTTCAATCTATTGACTTGGCCCTCTCCCCTCCTCTCTAATTTATTAAAATAATTTTTTTTCCCATTGCTTGTTGGGCAACTCTCTCTATTGACAAGTTTCCCAAAATTGCTTGTGCAAAATCTCTACTTAAAAAACAATGTTGACCCATCTGTGAAGCACCTGGACACTTATCTCTGACCTCCTCTTTGAGCAAGATTCTGAAAAGAGCTCACCAGAATCCTGATTCTGAGCCAATATCTTGGCAAAAACAAAATTCTTGAGAAGCTCCCATTGAGCTTCCCCTCAAATCATAGTCATGAGTCTGCTCTTCTAAAGGCTGCATGTAAATTACCTTTAACTTTACAGGTGGGTTGTTTAAATGTAGTTTAAGCGCATCATACGTGTATGTATTGCGTCTCTTAAATAATCCAGTCAACTCAAAATGTAATACAGTTTATAAACTAAGTTTCAGTACTAAAAATATTATAAAAAAAGAAAACATCTATACTTTTGGATTGAATAAACAAACTAAACAGCTAACACATCATATTTTCCTCCATCTTGACAGCATCATTTGCCTGAGGAGGCTTTTTTGAGGTGCCATAAATGTGCATGAGCATCTCCCAGACAAGTATATCAGGCTTGACGAAACTGGCAGTTCTTTGATGCCCTGGTTTTAAAGGAAACAAACATGGCCGATCTCATTGGTTGCAATGAAACCAAACCCCCATTACACCCACAGGTGTATTTTATTTATTCCTCTTTAACCAATCGTTTTTAAGTCTCTGGTCACTAAATTACATTAATTGAGTTGGACATTGAAAGTACTAACCTAACTTGTTGGAGTTGGAGTTGCTTAATTCGCCACCACCGTGAGATACTGCTAATCGTGCCTTGACTGTGAAAGCAGGTGTAACGTGCTTTCACCCTCACGTTAAATGTCCAACAAAAGTGGCCTATTTCCATGTTGGGAGCATTCCTAGTTAGACTGTTTTTATCAAAGGCGTTTGCTGAAAATGTAATGCAAGCTGGTTGGATTACTAATGTTCTGTTCTCTTTTTATTTCTCAAAAAAAATCAACAGAACATCCGCAGCTTGTACAAAATGCAGCTGCATAAATGCTTACACACGCTCAAAAGAGAGGACATATTGTCTCCCCAGCACTTAAATCACCACAGTGTTACCTGTCAGTTTGAGAATTGAAAAAGTTCTTCTTACACGTGTTGAAAGCGCTTAATGGATCAGCACCTGTCACTGACTATATTTTCAATCTTTAAATTTATAGTCAGCCAATATGCTGAAGCTCTGTGGTGGTCCAGGTGAATTATAAATGAATAAGCAGTGAGGTATCCTTTCCTGTCCATGCATTAGAATTATGGAATGGTTTACCACAAACAAAAATAACAGGTTCATCCATTGCAAATTATTGTAATTATTGGTGACTTGTTCTGTTTTGTTATGCTTTTCTACTTATTTAACTTTATTTCACTCCAAAGCATTTAGAGCTGCTGGTCTTTTGTATGAAAGGTGCAATATAAATAATTAGTTTTAATAATACATTGATAATAATTATGTTATGTTATTATCATCATTATTAGTTTTCTATTATTATAATTGTATTATTAGGTTCACAAATATTATGATGGTTATTGTTGTTATCATTTATTAGGTGTGGTTGAAAAACCATTCATACCTCTTATTATACCTTCATACACCCTCCAGGTTGCTATTACTTTTTACCTTTATACCATATCCACATTTTGAGATATTTGACATTTTATTGCCAAAAAATGAATGGGAGTCAATGGGCATGTGCAGGAGGCTAGCTCACGGTGTGAACACTGAACGGATTTTTGAATCACAACGTTCTGCTCTATGTGAGCGCTGGGCAACTCATCACAATTCATTTGGCTACTTTTTTGTATCCAAGTTCTTTAGACTAATGTTACTTACCACAAAATACATCACCACTTTCGCCTTATTTTGATCCCATCATACCGCATTTACACCTCACACTCTAGGCTACCATAGTACCATTTTTCTTTACCATTCCCAGCAATTGATACCACAGCGAAGCAAATAATCAGAATAATAGTTCGTTTAATAACGTGGAGAAATCAGTAGATGAGCATTTTGTTAAAAACCTAGGCAAAAATTGTATTAACTACTATTTTTCTACAGTCTACGACTGTGTCCGAATAAGCACATTTACCTACTATTTGAGTATGCCAGTTGAGTATACTTTTTTAGAATATTTTTTTTAGAAATTGTTAATCTACTTATTATTTATTCATTCTGAGCTATGGAAGACAAGTAGTGTGAGTAGTGGGATGGAGAGAGAGTGAGATAATTATGTTAATAATGTCTGTGTAAAATTTCATTTATTACTGCATGTGGTGCGCAAAGTTTGGTCTTGTGATTCCAATCTCAGTATCACTTTTTAGACTTGCCTCTCTATAGCCAACACATCAGCTGTACCAGTGTCAGTCTGTAGAGCAGAGACGGGGAGCAGTTTTCTCTTTAAGCCACTTTGGAAGATTTGCCAGCAGTTATACTTTTTCTAAGCTGAAACATATTGATATACTCAACCCCCCTCCACATCTTACCCAGCAGGGAAAGTACATTACAGATGTCAGACCCGGGTTCTCTTTGAAGAACACACGCTCTCTTCGGCTTAGCCTCATTTATCATTTCAAACCTTTACTGCTGTGAAGTCTGCGAAATGCATTGCTATCCCCACCAGCCAAGTAAGTTCATTGTGCAAATTTATGCTGATGAGAAAGAAAGAGATAGAGAGAGATAGAGAGAGAGAGAGAGAGAGAGAGAGAGAGAGAGAGAGAGAGAGAGAGAGAGAGAGAGAGAGAGAGAGAGAGAAATAATCAGATGGTGGTTTGAAATGTCATATTTATTTATATAGCGCATTTCACAACTAGTTGTCACATTGCGCTTCACAGAAAAATTAATCCTAAACCCCCACAAGAGCAAACCAAAGGCAACAGTGGCAAGGAAAAACTCCCTGATGTAACTAGGAAGAAACCTTGGGAGGAACCAGACTCAAGTGGGGAACCCATCCTCCTCTGGTCGGCACAGGGGATAGCCTAATTACGCTACTTTAGCATTAATGTATGGTTAGCTCTCCTCTTAATTTGGAATATTTTCTAGTAGCCTAACAGTTAACGTTAAAGACTGCTAAATTAGACAATGAATTAACAATAAAACTTTGCAAAATTGAGCCATAGCCACCACATTAGAACATCATAAAGCATTAAAAAAGCATGTAATTTTGGTCAAAATTGCATAAACATGAACATTGTCCAGTCATAATGATTTAACTTTTCACTATAACTAATGTTAGATAGTTGTTAGGTAGCCTATGTGGGCTACTACGTCTTTGTCGTTCGTTGTCATAAAGTGCATTTTTAGATCATAGGTCTCCGCTACTTGCTTTTCCCACGGCCTCAGAGATTGAGAGAAGAGTGAGGGAGAAAGAATGTGATTGCTGCAATTAAATAATGTTGGAAAATGTTTGGGGAAAAAAACGTATTAGACTAGATTTCCTGTATCATAACCTTATACGCCGATATACCTTCGAAAAGGTGGAAAACACGTATTTTATCCGGGCAAACCATATGGGTTGACGCCTATGCTTGCAGGTAGTGTGATTGCCTACAGCCTTTGTAAAATGAGTAGCCTACATGGCGTGGGTAACTACTTGGACAGTGTGTGATTTTCTGTTTTTGTGAGTATGAGTGAGTGAGAGAGAGAGAGCAGCTTATAGATACCACTTGTCTGTCGCACTTGGAAAAATATATTCCTCCGTGTCTCTGGGCATAGAGATCTCTCATAGGCTTAGCCTACAATGTTGCTAATGGTGATTATCACTGATTTCATGAAACAAACAAAAGCACCTAACAAAAGGCCTATAAAATTGAGACTGTGAAACAAATCCTACACTTGTTTGTATAATAATAATATCAGCTAAGGATGGTTTACCTCTTCAATGTAGCCTTAAGACAAGTGTGGAGCTATCTGAGTGATAATAAGACATATGAGAAGAAACAGGGCAGGGGTGGGATCTAGTGAAACCAGGGTGTTTTGTTGCCCATTAACTTCCGAGTATAGATGGGGTGAAGTGCGTCTCAATTCAAATAACCCGCTCCACCCTCGCTCCCTCCCACTTGCTAAACGCAAGTGTATACTCCTGTTTTATTGGTATGTGGGTCACATCCTCCCAAGTGAAGTTTGCAAGTGAAGTTTACGAGGATGGAGCAAAAACTGGATTGGAACGCAGCCGTTTGCATCTGTATCTTGGAGGACTAAAGGCAGATAAAAGGAATGTGTCAATACCCTCCCCCTATCTATCATTCTGTGTAGTAAGAGTTTATATTGGACTTGATTGACTGAATGATGAACTGGACTGTTGATTATTGATTACTTTATTCCTGTGTCTCAGTATTGGTTATGTTCATGTGTGGCCTTTTCATATTCCTCTTGTCGGTATTCATTTGTCATTGATGTTGAAGGAATATGTTAACTATATTTTTATGTTGATCTCCATACTATGGGCCAGATACTCCTGAAATTCCACTTAGCTTAACCCCTTTGCGCAGATGCCTAGTGGCCATGGTGCCAGCGGCAAGATTTTTCTCAACTGAGACATTTGTTGCTCCTGCAGCCAAATTATGAGTGGAAACCACAAACTCTGTGTTTTATCTTTATTGGTACAAGATTTGTGACCAAATACGAAGTTTCTAACTGTCACTTTTCCCGTAGCAAGTCCATTTAACAAGAAACCCATCACCCAAGCCCCGCTCACTCAAATGCAAAATAAACATGTGAAATTATTGTCTCATTATACCACGTCATTCTACTAGCAATATCTGCTACTAAATAGGAAATAAATATATAATCATACCATTGGTTTTATACATAAAATTCAGGGGTCATTTATTGTCTTGGTCAATCTGTTTGAGAAATACACACCAGTTTAGAACGTTATTACACTCCATCGAACGTCTGTGCGTAGCACCCCATATACTGTACTTGCAGCTCTGAAGTATTTCATGTCATTCCGGTTTTATTCACAACTGGTTTATCTGATAGATGACAGTATATCCTTCTCAACGGTGTTTGCAATTTGTTATCGGGTGCTTTGAACAGTAAATTACAGCCCAGCATAACAGAATATTTCATTTTATCAATGTAGTATGATGTAAACAGCTACAGAAAATGCATTTGCTGACGGGAGTTTGAAATATGAAAGTAGTACTGCTTGTAATATGCGGTTCTTCTTGCTGGTTACATACAGGTGCAGCTCAAAAAATTAGAATATTGTGAAAAAGTTCTATATTTTTTGTCACTCATTTCAGAAAGTGAAACTCATATATTATATAGATTCATTACACATAGAGTGAAATATTTCAAGCCTTTATTTCTTGTAATTTTGATGATTATGGCTTACAGCTAATGAAAACCCAAATTCAGTGTCTCAGAAAATTAGAATATTACATAAGATCAATAAAAAAGGATATTTTAAACAGAAATGTCAGCCTTCTGAAAAGTATGTTCATTTCTATGCACTCAATACTTTGTTGGGGCTCCTTTTGCATGAATTACTGTATCAATGTGGCGTGGCATGGAGGCGATCAGCCTGTGGCACTGCTGAGGTGTAATGGAAGCCCAGGTTGCTTTGATAGCGGCCTTCAGGTCGTCTGCATTGTTGGGTCTGGTGTCTCTCATCTTCCTCTTGACAATACCCCATAGATTCTCTATGGGGTTCAGGTCAGGCGAGTTTGCTGGCCAATCAAGCACAGTAATACCATGGTCATTGAACCAGCTTTTGGTACTTTTGGCAGTGTGGGCAGGTGCCAAGTCCTGCTGGGAAATGAAATCAGCATCTCCATAAAGCTTGTCAGCAGAAGGAAGCATGAAGTGCTCTAAAATTTCCTGGTAGATGGCTGCGTTGACTGTGGACTTCAGAAAACACAGTGGACATGGCACCCCAAATCATCACTGACTGTGGAAACTTCACACTGGACTTCAAGCAACGTGGATCCTGTGCCTCTCCACTCTTCCTCCAGACTCTGGGACCTTGATTTCCAAATGAAATGCTAAATTTACTTTCATCTGAAAAGAGGACTTTGGACCACTGAGCAACAGTCCAGTTCTTTTTCTCCTTAGCCCAGGTAAGACGCTTCTGACGTTGTCTCTGGTTCAGGAGTGGCTTGACACGAGGAATGCGACATTTGTAGCCCATGTCCTGGATTCATCTGTGCGTGGTGGCTCTTGATGCACTGACTCCAGCCTCAGTCCACTGCTTGTGAAGCTCCCCCAAATTCTTGAATGGATTTTGCTTGACAATCCTCTCAAGGCTGCGGTTATCCCTGTTGCTTGTGCACCTTTTCCTTCCACTCAACTTTCTATGAATATGCTTGGATACAGCACTCTGTGAACAACCAGCTTCTTTAGCAATGACCTTTTGTGGCTTACCCTCCTTGTGGAGGGTGTCAATGACTGTCTTCTGGACATCTGTCAAGTCAGCAGTCTTCCCCATGATTGTGTAGCCTACTGAACCAGACTGAGAGACCATTTAAAGGCTCAGGAAACCTTTGCAGGTGTTTTGAGTTAATTAGCTGATTAGAGTGTGACACCATGAGTTTCCAATATTGAACTTTTTCACAATATTCACATTTTCTGAGACACTGAATTTGGGTTTTCATTAGCTGTAAGCCATAATCATCAAAATTACAAGAAATAAAGGCTTGAAATATTTCACTCTATGTGTAATGAATCTATATAATATATGGGTTTCACTTTCTGAAATGAGTGACAAAAAATATAGAACTTTTTCACGATATTCAAATCTTTTGATCTGCACCTGTATATGCACAGGGTGGAGATTGGATGAAAACGAGGCGTGTCTGCAAGATACGCGGATTCAGAGTTTTCACTTAATAATTTTTTTCCTCGCAACTTTGTTTGAAAAATAGGTGGTTTACATCTAGCGCCACAATTATGAAAATTACAGCATCTTTCACATACTTGGATGTTAGAATGAGTGCATGTTCTTTGAATGTAATATTGGTATAATTTTCCTTGTCCTAGCCTACTTGCAATTATCAATAAAAAAAGATGTATGATTGACCATCTATATCAAACCATACGATTTAAAATACATGATTTCAATTTCATTATTTCTGGAGGTATAGTAACCCCTCCAGATTTGCGGTAACAACATTTGTCTAACAATGTATCCAGCAGTGAATGTTTTCTTGTGTGTAAGAGATAGGAAGCGCGTCCGGCAATGATGGGAAGACATTTTTTAATAGAAACCTGGCAATCCATGGGGGAAACCACAGTCACGCACACCCACATATTTGCGATATATATATTTCCTATTCACATACAGCAGAACAGTAGTAACTTCATTACTACCATGCTGAAACCCCCTTGAAACCTGTCCTGAAGTCCAAAGTGGTGGTAATTCATGTTTCATGGTGATTTTATTCCCTGGATCGCCTGTCTTTTCCATCTGAGAAGAAAGGTTCAGTTGTTGCACAATCCTCCAGCAGTTTGTCGCATACAGTACTACACTTATATGAAGGGAAATATTGATTTCAAGGGCATAATACTATTCGGAATAGTAGTCTTAGTAGTCTCTGTATTTATACAAGGAGAAGAAACAAGAACAGTAGCAAGTTTCTTTCTAGGTCCCATCTGCCTCTTGAGGCTCTTAATTTTCACATCATACTCACTGTTTCATTTCAAATCCAATGTGCTGGAGTACAGAGCCTAAAACAACAAAAATTGTGTCAATGTCCAAATACTTATGCACTGTATATTAGTTATTTAGATGGCATCCTAAAATATCCTGAAGTATATTTGGTACATTATAAGTGGAATAATATTAGTGAACTATCACTTTAAGACACTTATCTTTCAAGATCCACTAACAAATGACAAGTCTGCAGAGATTGTGCTGTTTTCATGCTGTCCATAAATAAATAAATGTAAATTTTTTTCAAATGAAAACCATACAGGCAGAGACTTCAGCACAGGGTGAAAATGACACACTCGCTGACAGATGCTGATCGCTCCCTTTTCAGCACAATGACAACCAAAGACAAACTGCTGTGTGGAGAGACACCTTAGGTGTCCAACTTTATTGAGAAAAGTTTGGTGATTCAACATTTTCGGTCTTTCAGTGCCACTGAAACAAATTAGTTTTGCTCCTTTATGCTATTCCTGAAGCTTGGCCTGGCATGACAGGAAGTGTGATTAATAAATGTATATATAAAGAACAATATAATATAATACTATAAATAATGGATAATTAAGGAAAAGTAGAAGCCAGAAGAGTATGTGAACTCTGTTTTTGATATGGCTGCTGTTGCCATGCCAATGAACCTTAAGGAGTCACACTGTAATAAGTCACCATGCTGACTCACAAAAATGGGGGGATATGACTATGGATGGGGAGAGAAAATAAGGATAGAGAAACAGTCCGTGGGTCAAGGGGGCTGCCAGAAAAGAGGGAAGAGCAGGAAGTGACATATTGTGAGAACAGCCGAATATTGTGGATATGTGCTGGGTTTGGCCATTCAATGGACACACACACTTAAGGGTACCGGCACCCGAGACTCCTTCAGTATTGCATTTATTTCTCTATGGCAACAGCCTGTGTGTTGAATGTGCATGTACTGTATGTGTGTTTGCGCGTAAGTATATGTGTGCAGCGCTAGAAATGTCAACCCTGCTGCTCTCAGCAGTGTGATGAACAGAAGAACTAGGCTAACAGCAGGACTGTGGCAACAGGGGACACTGAAGACTCTTCCTGTGAAAATGCATGAATAAATACAGTATATCTTTCGGGTAGCATTGCAAGGCAATTACCACTGACAGCCTGTGATTCATTTTGTTGCCGTAAATATTTCATTGCGCCTGCAGCAGGTGAATGAACAGATGTGGGTTGATTTTTGTTATTGCTATGAAGCAATGAAAGACATCTGCTTCTGAATATTTTTTTTTTGGTGGATGCAAAAGGTGAAAGGCAGTAGATTTACTTTGAATTACATTTCATAATTTCTATTTCCTCACACCACTCTCTCTCTGACCTGGGTGACATACTATATTTCAAATAAGATCCAGAGCAGGGGCTGTTTAGCCCGTGTTATTCACAGAAATTCTGGGTGCGGGCCCCTGGACACTGTGTCTTACAGAGACCAAGCCTATAAGAATATGCACTCCCTGACCTGGGTGACATACTGAAAATATTTAAATTAAGATCCAGAGCAGGGGCTGTAGAGCCTGTGTTATTCACAGAAATCCTGGGCACGGGCCCCTGACACTGTGTTCTCAGAAACCTTAAAAGCTTTCTCACCCTCAATAACTCCTTCACCTTTTTGCTAAAAAATATTCCAAAACATTATAGAACGGTGTTTTCAGTCCTGATAATTTGTTTATTATTTTTAAGAGTCATTCTGTTACGATTCCCAAACTGGAATATATAAATGTGTTACTTTAGTCTTATAAATATCACAAAATATTGGGACACTGGATTACCATTGACAGCCAGCAAAAATGTCATAGGTTAGTTTATAGCCCATTGATTCTCATGTGCTCAACATAGCATAATGCATTTGCACCAATACTAATGATACAATACATGATATGACCTATGCTACTATTTATCCACAAGAATTTAGCCAGATAATAAATTCTATATTTTACATGGCTACTGTGACTAAAATTCAACCTATGCACAAATAAAGTTATTACTTGAAAAAATCTACTCAAATCTCCGTGTAATAACGATGAGACATTGTGCGTCTGAAACTGGTAGAAATCGGATCCAAAATGGCTTCCGAATGGATGCAACTAGTCCTGTGTTACGCATGGATATTGGTCAGCTGGTTAAATCTATCTATGAGAATGCTATACCATTTCAGAAAGCTTAGGATGCGCTCTATTGGACGATATAAGTGTCAATTAAAATCATGTTTGTGTGAAGGATTTACAAGTGCATCTTTTGAATGCAGTAATTTACGCATGGATATATACTCCTCAAAAAAAGTTTGGAAACGTTATTTCGGTCGATTATTCCTCCCCTTTAATAATACCAATTGGTATTGTATTTTATATCGCTGGAAAGCCTGATTAGTCACCTTTACAACGAGGTACAACTTGTAAGGATCATGCATTCGTGGAATGAGCAACACAGCTAACCGTGTGGGTAGCGGCCCAAAAAAATGTGCCAAAATCCCCTGCAATATTCTTCTGTTGGTATTCACTCTCGTTTTGAGCTTCAAGTGCTGGCAGGTGTATGCCAGTCACAGGTGTGTGACTGGCACCTGATTGGCACCGAGGAATGGGATGCCATCCCACAGCAGTGTGTGACCAGGCTGGTGACCAGCATGAGGAGGAGGTGCCAAGCTGTTGTGGCTGCGTATGGATCTTCCACACGCTACTGAGGTCCCTGACAGTGTAAAATGAATAAAGTGTAAAAATGGCCAATATGTGTTGTTTTTTCCTTATTACTGTGGGAGAGTGCAATCATCCAGTCCACCAAGCAACTCAAAACGAGAGTGAATACCAACAGAAGAATATTGCAGGGGATTTTGGCACATTTTTTTGGGCCGCTACCCACACGGTTAGCTGTGTTGCTCATTCCACGAATGCACGAAGTTGTACCTCGTTGTAAAGGTGACTAATCAGGCTTTCCAACGATATAAAATACAATACCAATTGGTATTATTAAAGGGGAGGAATAATCGACCGAAATAACGTTTCCGAACTTTTTTTGAGGAGTGTATGTTGTAACAAGAATTAAATATTAAAAACGGGTCAATCAAGGCAAAAAATAACCTCAGATTCTTGCAGGAGACTAATCTTCATAATCAAAGGTAAGGTTACAACTTAATTTCATATTTTACCTGAGCTTTTTATAGCAAAAGAAAGTTGTGTGATAACAAACGAATACCACATGTTTTTTTCCCTGTGGAGTGAGTAGGCATGTTGACAGTTTTACTTATATGTATTCAGGATCTTGGAAGGTGTTTCTTGCTGCTGTGATAGTAAAACAAATTTTGGTGATAAAATAAAAACTTTAATTAACTCTCAAATGTGTTTAAATGTCTGCTATCTTACATGTGGCCGGGTCCATTGTAGATAACAGTGTAGCAGCATAGCATGCTACTTTCATAAATTACAAGCTAATGGTGGCAGATAGAAACGTGATATGTCGCACGCTGATAGGATATTAAATAATCAATTTATTTGTTTCAGTTTAGTTTCCAGTGCAAATATTGTCCACCACAGCCCGTTCTGGTGATAAAAGGTAATTAATTACCAAACAGTCAGACAATGTTTGAGAACATCCACACAATTTACAGGTTCATATGAATTACTACAACTATCCACTATATAAACATACACAATCCCATGGATTACTATACCAGAATCAGAATCCCTTTATTCGCCAAGTATTTACATACGAGGAATTTACTGTGGTTATTGGTGCGTACATAAACCAACATAAAATAAAATAATATAACACATAAAAACAAAAAACAAACAAAAAAAAAAAAAAAACACATGAAGTTAAAAAACAAGTAGTGCAAGTTTCATAACAAGTAGTGCAAGTTTCAACCTTAGATAATATAATATTATATAATATATGTAAGATAAAAAATTAAAAAAAATATATAAGTAAAAATAAAAATATAAATAAACAAAAAGGATGGAGATATTTACAGTGAAATTATTACAGTGGGAAGTAGGTAAAGTGTCTATGAGGCGGGATAGAGTCTGTGTCTGTGTCGGAGGGGGTCCCGGGCCTTGTTGATAAGGCTAACTGCAGAAGGAAATAAACTGTTTTTATGGCGAGAGGTTTTGGTCCTGATGGACCGCAGCCTCCTGCCAGAGGGAAGTGTTACGAACAGACTATGACCGGGGTGAGAGGGGTCGGCCACAATCTTGCCTGCACGCCTCCGGGTCCTGGAGGCATACAGGTCCTGGAGAGATGGCAGGTTGCAGCCAATCACCCTCTCCGCAGAGCAGATGATACGCTGCAGTCTGCCCTTGTCCTTGGCGGTGGCAGCAGCGTACCAGATGGTGATGGAGAAGGTGAGGATGGTCTCGATGATGGCAGAGTAGAAGTGGACCATCATCGTCTTTGGCAGGTTGAACTTCTTCAGCTGCCGCAGGAAGAACAACCTCTGCTGGGCTTTTCTAGTGATGGAGCTGATGTTCAGCTCCCACTTGAGGTCCTGGGAGATGAAGGTTCCCAGGAAGCGGCAGGACTCCACAATGTCAACTGTGGAGTCTCTCAGGGAGATGGGGATGAGTGGGGCTGGGTTATTCCTGAAGTCCACCACTATCTCCACTGTCTTTGCAGCATTGAGCTCCAGGTTGTTCTGACTGCACCAGTCCGCCAGATGGTCGATCTCCCTCCTGTAGGCGGACTCATCCCCACCAGAGATGAGTCCGATGAGGGTGGTGTCGTCCGCGAACTTCAGGAGCTTGACAGACTGGTGACTGGAGGTGCAGTTGTTAGTGTACAGGGAGTATAGCGCAGGGGAAATAACGCAGCCTTGGGGGGAACCGGTGCTGATGGTCCGGGAGTCAGAGATGTGTTTCCCCAGCCTCACGCGCTGCCTCCTGTCAGACAGGAAGTCTGTGATCCACCTGCAGGTGGAGTCAGGCACGCCCATCTGGAAGAGCTTGTCCTGTAGCAGAGATGGGATAATTGTATTGAAGGCAGAGCTGAAGTCCACAAACAAGATCCTGGCATAGGTTCCTGCAGAGTACAGGTGCTGGAGGATGAAGTGGAGGGCCAAGTTTACTGCATCGTCTACAGATCTGTTGGCTCTGTAGGCGAACTGCAGGGGGTCCAGGAGAGGGCCTGTGATGGATTTGAGGTGGGACAGCACAAGGCGCTCAAAAGACTTCATGACCACAGAGGTCAGGGCAACAGGTCTGTAGTCATTAAGTCCTGTGATCTTTGGCTTTTTAGGGACGGGGATGATAGTGGAGGACTTGAAGCAGTCGGGTACATGGCAAGTCTCCAGAGAAGTGTTAAAAATGTCTGTGAACACCGGAGCCAGCTGATCAGCACAGTGCTTCAGGGTGGATGGGGAGACAGAGTCCGGCCCTGCTGCTTTGCGGGGGTTAATCCTCTTGAACACCCTGTTCACATCTCTCTCCAGTAAGGACAGAGGTGTCGCTGAGGTGGGGGTGGTGGGCTGAAGCTGGTGGATGGTGTCACGGGGATGGTGTCAGGACCGTCCCATTGTCTTTCAAAGCGACAGTAGAACTCATTCAGGTCGTTAGCCAGGCGTGAGTTATTCATGGAGTGGGGGGTTTTTGTTTTGTAATTTGTGATCTGTCTGAACCCCTTCCAGACAGAAGCAGAGTCATTGGCTGAGAACTGGTCTTGGAGTTTCTCTGAGTACAATCGTTTAGCTGCTCGCACCTCCTTGCCAAACCTGTACTTTGCCTCTTTAAATGTGACTTTGTCCCCACTCCTAAACGCATCTTCCTTCTCTGACCTTAACTGTCTGAGTTTGGCTGAGAACCAGGGTTTGTCATTATTATAACTCACCCTGGTGCATGATGGTACACAGCTGTCCTCACAGAAGCTGATGTAAGAAGTCACAGCCTCTGTGTGCTCGTCCAGATTATTGGAAGCAGTCCTGAAAACATCCCAGTCAGTGCAATCCAAACACGCCTGAAGATCCTCTACAGCTTCCCTGGTCCACTTCTTTGATGTCCTCACAACAGGTTTAGACAGCTTTAATTTCTGCCTGTATGCAGGAATCAGGTGGACCATGACGTGGTCAGAGTGTCCCAGTGCAGCTCGGGGACGGCGTGGTAGGCACTGCTTACTGTGGTGTCACAGTGATCCAGAATGTTCTCCTCTCTGGTCGGGCATTTAATAAATTGTCTGTATTTTGGGAGTTCGTGGGTGAGATTTCCTTTGTTAAAATCACCGAGGACAATAACTAAAGAATCCGGGTTTGTCCGCTCTACACTCAATATCTGGTCGGCAAGCGTGCGCTCTGCCTCTTGCACGTTGGCCCGCGGTGGAATGTAAACACCGACCAGAATGAATGATACGAACTTACGGGGCGAATAAAAGGGTTTGCAATTAATGAAAAAAGATTCCAGATCAGGAGAACAGTGTTGTAGGATCACTGTCACGTCGTTACACCAACCACTGTTAGTGTAGAAACACAAACCTCCGCCTTTTGTTTTTCCGGAAAGTTCTGTGTCTCGATCCGCTCTGAAAAGTTGGAAGCCTGCCAACTGTAGCGGAGTCCGGTATCGTTCCACACAGCCACGTCTCCGTGAAACACAAAACAGAGGATGAAGAGAAGTCTCTGTTTCTCCCCAACAGTAGCTGAAGTTCATCCAGTTTGTTTCCCAGCGAACGCACGTTAGAGAGAAATATTCCAGGTAACGCTGTGCGATGTCCGCGTCGGCGGAGACGCACTAGCACACCGGCTCGTCTTCCTCTCCTCCGGCGTTTCGCTGCATGAACAAAGGTGAGCACACCTTTGACTAGAATGCCCAGTAATTTTGCAGATGTGGCGATGAAAGTGGGAAATAAATCCGCAGGCATTGTAGCCCTGATGGTTATGAGCTCTTCTCTGGTGTACGAGCATACGGTATTTTCACAAAACACTGAATTAACGAACAAAACAAGACAAAACAACGCGCACCAACGCACCGAGGCGACCGTCAATGGCGCCATTTTTAAGATTGTAAAAATGTACGAGAGGACAAGCTGCCATTAATTATGTGATCAATATTAAATACATGATTGTTTGTAATAAAGTATGTAGATCAAACCAATTTTTAATCCTGGTTAACTAATTTTATAACCGTATGACATCACAATTGTTAACTAGTGCATGACGACCATTTAAGAAATGGTTGCAATGCGAACGAAAGTCGAAACGTTGGTAAGAAAAATAAACAAATAAATACATGGAGCTAAGTGTGCGGTGTTCATTTATTTTTTCCCATCTAGCTGCCATGTCATTCGTTTATGTCCCATCAGCTATGCTGGCATGCATGTGCATACATAGACCCCAAAGGGGGCTTGAGCACCTGCCGTTTGGCCTCCTATAGAGAAGTGCCCTTTTTAGTTTAAAAAAAAAATCAATAAATACATTTCTGTTTGCGCACAGCCTGCCCTGCTGAACAGATATATTGATTGAATCAAAATATCAGGTTGAGAGATTGGTGCTCCCGGGCGATGCCCTCTCCCCTCCCTCCCTCTTGGTTTCCTGCCGCAGCGGCGAGCACTGTGTGGGCACTGAGCCTTTCTATGGTGAAAGAACGCATGCATGCAAAATTGTACGCATTCGCATGCATAGACACTTGACAGTCAGTCTTGTGAGTCAGTCAGTTTGATGAGTTACTTTGAGGCAGACATCAGGTATGTGGCCAAACAAAGTATACTGTTCATTTTCGTTTTATATTGATTTGAATGCGCTTTAGGAATTGCTTGACACTATTTGGCAAGTATGGTCTATCTATGCTTGAACTATTTAGCAGCTAAAAATGTGCCAACTAGCTATCCTTAGCGTTGATACCTTTTGCTAGTAATGTGGGAATCAGTGGAATATGGTTGAGTTCTTGTGTCTCATCCACTTAACTTAAAATAATGGTCCCATCGCACCACAGCAGTTTTAATGTTGTTTTATTGTCTGTATGTAACATGTGAGGATAATTTACTGAAATCACGACTGCCAAAATGACAATAATTGAGAAAATGGCAAAAAAACCCGATCCACGTTGGCGCCCCATACTATAGTGGTAGACGTATGTACATGAAGTACAGTATTCATGTTTGTCTTAGATTATAAACTAGGCTACAGCTTTAAGAAAACCCGCAGGATTGATACTGCAGTGCAATACAATAAGAGGGTGCTATTAATAGCCCAAAGAGCTTACGACTCTCGCCACAGACTGAAAAATGCATAAAATGCACCGTTTACAAAAAATCATGTTCAGATATAACCAGAAACAATAATATTTTTTAAAAACGTTGTACAAATAGGCCTAAGCATTTGGCGTTTTCCATTGCTTACTGTAGGCTACAGGCTACCTGATGCACTTTCGGTTTAGAAGAAACCTCATTTTTGTTCTCCAAAATCTCTCGTAGGTATAAATATGATAATGAAACCAAATATCTTACCTGTAGGCTATGTGCAGCTACCACTGTGTTATGATTAACCCTGAAGAGTTTATCTTATTACATTTCGCCAAAGTCCCGTACAGTCGACATTTCCACAGTGACCTATCGCATTTAGGGCTGAAATAACAACAGCAAACGTAGACTTTGTAAAAACACACACGATGTTTTTGTACGTTTAAAAAATGTTTTTTTTTAAAAACTTGCTTACTTTTTATTTGTGTTTTAGAGTGTTGTTTATTTATTTTTCTATTTGTGCGCTATCGAAATAGCCTAAATGGTGTAATATTCAAAAATCTTCAAGGACCTTTGATTTTCTAAAACCTAAAACTCCTAAACACAACCCTACTGGTACCAAAGCCTACATGGGCTCTTTGTACTCCAAAAACTGTATTTACGGTAAAATTAATGCAACAAAATTTGCTGCTCGCACACTACATTCAGTCGCATAGCCTACGTACCGCCAAAACCTATTTCGCTGCCAGGAAAAACCCAGAATACATGCATTTTAATATTCCTTCATTCCAGGCATATATTTATTTTATTATTTGCAAAAATCGCCGTGCCCCACCTGCCCCTAGTATAAATTCCTAGTAATGCTTCAGTTCAGCCGTAATAGATTGAAAGCTTGCCACCATTGTCATTACTTATGGTATAAAAACCTAAGTAGCCTCAGGCATGGCCTTTTTTTCACAGACTGCCCATACTTTATTATTGAGCCTTATTCAGGTTTAGCTTAGCTTATAGCTTACACCTAATAGGTAGCGAACTAACTAGGTATAAACGAAGCTAAACCTGAATAAGACAGACAACAGGTCCTTTAACCCTATCCACAGTGGCCCCCTAGTGGTCGTCGTATCCATCCCAATTACAGTATTCATGTTTGTTTCAAAATTTTAAAAGTATTTAAAAACATTAGGCTATGTATTTAATGCGTATTATGTATATACTGCATGTGATGATTCTGACATAAATATATTCTGTTGCACATTTCTGAATGATACGGCCTTTAAACCATGGATGTGCAGTGAATATTTTTTGAGATATTGATACTTAAATAAGACTAGTAGAAACTAGGTAGAACTTGCCTCTGGTGGGCCAAATTTAATAGGGTTAATTCTGAACTCCGGGCCACTACTGTAAAACTCTGTGAAACCATAAACAATATAACAGAACCGAGCTACCCTTTCTGTGGCTAGCTAGCTATACTACTATCAATGCAACACCATTAAATACACACACGCACACACACACACACACACTTTGTACACATGGCAACAATCCATGCTTTCTGGTTCAGATGAAGTCATGAATGTCAATTTTCTCATCTGAATCCAGAGGACGGCTACACAATTCAGCAGCCTCTGTCACGGTTTTGATAGTTGCCGCTTCCTCTTGGCTGAGGTTGTTTCGCAGCTTCGGTCCGACTTCCGTCTGGTTTTTTACGCCACCTATCGCTCATAGCCAACACCTGTTCAGGTGCTCCGCTGGCTATTTAAGCCCTGCGTCTTCCGGTCTCAGCGCTTCTGTGTTGTCTTTATATTTTGCCACGAAGCCGGTATTGGTATAGGATTAAGGTGACCTCTTTTCTCCATCGCTTTGCCTTGGAGTAACGTGGGACTTGCCGTTTGGTGTGTTAGAGTTCCTTTTTTAGGATTTTGATTTCTCTGTTGCATTTTCTGTCCCTCGTTCTGGTTTTCCCGTCTGTTCTCTCTGAGACAGGTTACTTTCTACCTCTTTCCTTTTACCTCTCTGATTAGTGCTTTCTCGTATTGAGAGCGAGAGGTATTCTTTCCTTTTTCTGCCTACCACTTGAGTCTAAGAGTTTATTTTGCCCTATTATGTGGGTCTCTATTATTTTAGCGCTGCAACTAACGACTATTTTGATAGTCGATTAATCTATAGATTATTGAAATGGATAATCGACTATTCAGATTATGAATCGCACAATTACACTTCTCCGGCTGAGCTAAGATAGACGAGGGTGTTCTTCTGTTTGCTAAATTTCCCGTTCCTGTGCCATCATTTGTGTTCTGGGGATTTAGTTGTTATTCACTAGTTTTCTAGTTCGCCCGTTTTTGTGGGTTGATTTTCGTTTTGGCTGTTTTAGCCTGAAGGAATTACGTTCCTGTCTTTTCTTTCTTCCTTTATTATTTTCTCTCCATAATTATTGGTCCTCACGGTTGTGAGCTGACTTGTTCTGATCTCTCCACCTTTGCGTTTGAATCTCTGAACTATCAAGAAACCCATTACAAAAGTACAGCCCATTTGAGGGAAGTGTCTTATGACTCATTAATTTTATTTCTGTTCTCTTTAATTCATTTAATTAAGTTCTCTTTTCTTTATTTATCTGATTTGCATGGCAATTAGATAACCAGTAATAATCATGTGTTTTCAAGTTTGTTTTTTAGTCTTCACAATCTTTTGGCAAAATTGTCAATTCTTTATTATTAATTGACATGAACTGTGCAGGAATATAACAAATAGTTCAATACCAAAGTTTGTCAGCATCAGACGCGCGCTGATACCAGTTTGAGCATCGTCACACAAGTTTAATAATATGTGGAAAAACTACAGTAACAAGGATTCATAATTGATTTATAAAGGAGCAGAAACTGGGTTCCTTCTTGACTAAACTCACCCAGTGAAACTATGGGCAAAGGATTTGGCTGAATGGTCTATTCTTTTCATTATTATTATTATTATTATTATTATCCCATGTAATGAAACTGATCTGATAGAAATCATTGAATTCTGTAAGTAGAGCAGAGCCCCGTTTCCCAAAAGTTTTATGATTAGACTTTGCTGACATTACTTAAAAAGGATAATAAAAATCGAGGGACAAAGACAAAAAACTAATGTTGAAAATAAAAACAAACAAAAAAAAACTAAATAGCCGAAGATGATCTTTATGTAAGATCCTTTTGGGAAACGGGGCCCAGCACAATGACAGGTGACAAGAACATCCGACAGACCCTATCCAACTGCCTGAGACTAAACCAGAACCTCTGGTTGGATATAATTTAATATTTTATAAGGGGATTGTGGCCTTTTTTTGTGTTTAATGCATTTTTCAATGGGGTGTCGTGATTGTATGTGATGAAGATAGAATGCGCAGTCTCTCTTAATGCCCCTGTGGGCGGGCCCTGGGTTGAGCGGAGGGGTAATTGTTTTAGCGGCGGGGAATTGTGTTAGCACAGGAATAAATGTTGGAGCAGGGCAGTGTCACAGAGATGTGATTAATCCTGTGACCTGCTTGAGACTGAAGAGGCAATGAGTAATTAACGCCAATTGTGGGAGGGCGAGGGTGAGGATGGTGTGGAATTAAGAATTTTTTTCCAAGCAGAATTGGCTGGTCCACCAGCCCAGAAACAGCCACGTATTACTGAACTCAGCCTGCTGTTCCAGTCTGCTCTGGGGAATTTCAACAAAAACCAACAAAGGCAAAAACAGCAAGCTGTTGGTGTGAGAAACATCACAGTGCATGTTATCATAAACCAAAAAGCTAATGCTGAATATTTTGTGGAATAACCAAAAGACATTGAGTGACGTTAGAAATTCACGGACTCCGCACAGCTAAACCAATGAGGGAATAACTGGGGGTGAAGGTGCAACGTGTTTTCCCTCAGCTGCTGTGACGTAAACAAAAGATGTTATTTATTTATTCTCCATTCAGATGAACAGAGCACAATTATAACAATTATTATAGTTTTAATCTCGTATTTTATCTGACTCCATTTAAAATAATAATTTAGAATTTGGGTTAAACCTGCGTGGAACTCGGAGTGGTTACACTCGACTCGTCCTTAATTACCAGTCCTCAATTATCAATATATGCTTGCCGGAATCAGCATTATTGCTGAATTTCAGTTCGGTGGAGAACGCAGAGGTTGGGGCTCTAGTCAACACAATACATGCATTAATTTTATCATAGATAGTTGTGAGCCCAGGTCTGAGTGCATTTAAAGGGTTCCTTAAGGCTAATTTGACAAGAACCGGCGTAGAACGCCCATGGGTTCTCTTCACATCAAATCACCAGAACCATACACTACCAACCCTGTTTGCGGGCAGAACTTGACTGCCTTTCCCAACTTGAGAACGCCTCTTGCTGTACCAGGCCGCTGATCAGTCGGTCCTTGGTCAGAATTGTCCCCCTGAATATTCAGTTATAATTTAGGCTAAAAAGGGTATAAGATGAATTAGAGTCATGGAAACCACGCAAGTTAAAAATAAACATAATTTAATAACAGGCAGGCAGGTCATTAACTTCAATTAAAACATTCAATTACACAAAACTGGTGGTAGTCAGCCACCCGGTTGGGAACC
The DNA here is from genome assembly GCA_022702515.1 of Ilyophis sp. 1 JC-2022. Taxonomy (NCBI): domain Eukaryota; kingdom Metazoa; phylum Chordata; class Actinopteri; order Anguilliformes; family Synaphobranchidae; genus Ilyophis; species Ilyophis sp. 1 JC-2022. The sequence continues at coordinate 41,808,215 of CM040394.1, forward strand.
GACGGTCTGATCCCTATCCCACTTTGCTATGGGCATAGAAACTTTGACCGTTTTCACCAGCCTTGCCTGTTCACAGAGATCAACTCTGCTAGGTGTGGACTGTCATCCATGTACCACGCAGTGCCTGCATACTTACATGCGACAACTATGCCGACTAGACGGTACCACGGCAGTATGTCAATTCATACTTCATCAGACACGGGGGCCTTCAGTGCTCTCCCCTGCACTATATTCCATCTTTAACGTGCCCTCGGAACTTTGCAATTCCGCCGCCGCCTGTTCTCCCCTAGGTTCGGGGTGCCTAATCCCCTGCCTAAGGAACAGGAGAAGAGGAGGTAATTACCAGAGAGGACATTTCACTGTTACAGTTTTTCCCTGAGTTACTGAAACTATGCTTTATTAAACTTTATTTTAATCAATTCCTTGATTTTACCTGAATCCATACATACCAAACAGGTTAAGGTGAGATAATATTAAGATGCAGTTGTCATGAGAATCCCTTTTGATGAACCATTTCACATGCAATTCCTGTTACTACCACATAAGACAGAATGTAACAATATAAGGATCACATGCGCAATGTTTGTAGGTTTTTACATAGTTATTAACACTCTTAACAGAAGTTTTAGAGTCCTGGTACAGAAGAAAATTAAAGAGTGTACTGACAGGGGTGCCCAAATGAGGGCACTGTGGTAGTGTCCAATGGCTTTCCCATAGGATGTGGGTTACTGGAGTGTACAGATGTCCTGTGCGGACATTCCTTTCCCATTGTCTGGCTAGGGTCTGGATGCCGTAAATGCTCTTTTATGATACATGTACAATCATGGCAAACAGTTCCATTTGCCCTTATCTCCATCTTTAGCAGATGGGGACATTCTTGGGAGCAAAAAGCCGGACCCCAAAGGAAGTCAGAGTAACCAATTATTTTATTACAAGGCCCTCTGGTCCTTTGAAGTGCATGATGCTCTCCAGTTCCCAAATGGCAGTGTTTCCTGAGTCCCACTTTGACTCCCCTCCTACACACCTATAATGTCTCTTCGTTTGTCTATGCACAACTATTTTCTTTTAAAAAGCATAATTCTAAGACCCCCATAGGTCTACAATAATTTAATATTTCCCATCTGGTGTCACTGAAGTGGGACAACAAATTGAACGAGACAGAGTAGCCAGCTAAACTGAACGAGATCGAATGAACTGCTCTTCCGAACTCAAACGTCTGCTACTGCGGTCAAAAAGAACGACAAATCGCCGCAGTCGGTCTGTAAATTCACATTGAGCTTACATCGCCTAGCCTACAAGTTGAATGCAGGATTTATGTATACAATCAAGTATCAAAAATATACAATCAAAAATATTTATTAATGTAAACTTATACGTTGTTATTGGTAAATGTTAAGTGAGGCGGGCACTGGCAGCACTGTTGAACGTACGTGTAGGCTAGCTACTACAAATACTGAGTAGGCTATCACGGATCAAACCTTTTTTAATCATAACTCAAAAAGTTTGAAAGGTTCCATTCAATTAGATGTCTCAGAACGAGATCACTCGAGATCACTGTGCTAAGATCCGAACTGCCCGACACTGTCTGTCACTATCCAGCCCAGTACAACGTCTTGAACTTCTCTCCTTTTATATGTCCTGATAAAAGGGCATTACCAAATGATGACAAAACAAAGTACCAGAGAGGCATGGTTCCCATTGACACGTCACATATTTTTCTTATATCGTTCAACCCATAGAGGGAAGGATTCCAATAATTTGTATTGCAAAATGAGAAACATCAACCTTTGTATTGAACATTTGAGATTGGGACTACAGTCAATCACTGGCATTTTGGTGTCATCCAATACATAACTTATCAACTAAAATAAGTTGTTTCAGTGCTTGGTTGCCCTTTAACAGTTATTAATACATTTAAGATCTATTCTAAAAGTAACTGGTAGTGAGTGCAATGACGCCAAGATTGGAGTAATATATGTCCTCTTATTTTTTCTGGTTAACTGTCTACCAGCACCGTTTTGTAGCATTTGCAGGCAAGATAATACATGGCCTTTTAGACATGTTTCTTAATTGATAGTAGCATGACTGGGATGTATTTTTAATTTGTTTATCAAAAGCAAGATTAAATTGTCCAGCTCTGTGTCAAACAAATGAGACTGCAGCTTAGGGCCCAGTATCAGTACTTCAGTCTTATCAGAATTTAGCTTGAGTAAATTATGCAGAGCAGATATTGTACTTGTATCACCCGATTTTGCTGACCAATACAATTGTGTATCACTTGCATTGCAATTAAATTAGATATTCTTATGAATAATGTTGCCAAGGGGCAGCATATACATTGAGAACAAAATTGGCCCTAAAATAGAACCCTGGGGGACTCCACATGTAATCCTAGTAACAGATGACAGACATTCACTAATTAAAATAATAATTTTAATTTTAATTAATTTAAATTAAAATACGAAAATTGTCTGCCTGACAAATAGGAATGGAACCAACCCAGTACAGTCTTCTACGATGAACCGCTTGTCGCAGGCCAGTGTAACGGATTCGTTAGACGCTCAGAAGACATTGTAAATTCTGGTTTTACAGAGAAACATTTACCTTAGACTAAGTTATTTTTTAATCATTTTGGTAAATATTCCACCCACATACTTTCCATACATCCGGGGTTTTAATTGTGATTGGGTAAATTTTGGAATGGCTATATATAAAGTAAGCCTACAGTAACTTTCCATATGAGCTAGACATGCTAACACTGTAGATCCAGTTGAAAGGACCCAATTGCTTGACCCCTAGTCTTTAGGCAGTGGGTAGCTGGCAAAATAAAACTGTGAACATGCAATTGCTTTTTTTAAATTATAGACTGGCAAACAAACCTGTCCTAAAGTAACAAACACAACCTAATTTCTGAGGAAGGCTGTCAGTGGCTTGGCTTCACTACAGGGGCTTCCGGATACGGATCCGCCTATGACGTGGTTGGGTCAGGCCTAATTATAATGTTCAGGCAACATCAGTTGTAGAACATTGCCTGGATGTCAGAAGACAACATTAATTTACTGGGCTTGTTGCAACAACCTACCACTGAAATGTTCAAACATCAGTTGTGGAACGTCACCTGTATGTCCTAAGATGACAGTCGATGACAAATGTTATACAACGTCGCAGTCACAGCAACGTTGTAGGTATTTCTCAAAGTTGCAACAGCATTGCTTTAATATTGTAATGAAACATTGCATATACACAATGTTGCAGAGACTTACTGTGTTAGTAGGGTTAGCTGTTTTTACATTTCTAGATAATATAAATATAAATATCCCACCCTCTCTCCCTCTTTCTCTCCCTCCTCCTGCCATGAATGAGCCAACTGATCTGTATAATCATGCAATTCAGTTCAGCCAAAATGTTATTATTTTACACACAATCACACATGCTAAAAAAAAACTAAAATCTACCATCAAAACATAGATTTAAATTTTTGTTCCCTCTCATTAGAATGTATACAGTATTGAGGTAAGGATAGTTGTTAGATTTAGTTTCTGAATGGGGTGTTGGTTTGTGTCTGAGTTGACTGTGTGCATGCTGCTTTTGTAGGATTGCGGTCAGTGTTGGTTTATGTCTCAGACCAATTGTGTTAATACAGAGCTGGGAGTTCAGTTGGGGCTTTCAGACTCTGTGCACACCAGAGATGGGCTTCTGTGGGTCAGCACTGGTAGGAAAAGGAGTTCACATGTAAATGATTTATGATCTGTGAAAAATATTACCACCTTTCCCCAATGAATTATGCAGTTTTTATCATTACAGTTATACATTTATTTTTATTATAAATCATCATCATACATTCTGGAGAATATATGGGGGTATCAAGACAGAATGTTGATGGAAAACTGCAAACAAGTCACATACTCTGTCTTTAATAATAATCATAATAATAATAATAAGAATAGCCTGCAATGCTTTGCACTGTCTACATGACCCGCATGTCAAAATAAAGCCTATGAACAGATTTTCTGCCAAAATGCTAAATAAGTTATGTTTTGGGGTCAAGAAGGACATGCTGTTTGGATCTGATTAGTTCCTGGCAGCTAAGTTTTGAAGCAACAACCTTTTCTTTATAGTTTTATTTGTAAACGGTCATGGGGTGTATGAGGCCAAGACAAGTGTCTCCTTCTTCTTATCAAGTTGCTGTTTTCAAGTTTGGTTTCAAAACTTTCACATTGTTCATCCCAATCACCTCTCGACTTGCCACTGCATCCACACACGAAGAGCACCTACAGCTGAAACGCTTCCAACACAGTGAGAAAAACAGGAGAGAGTATTTCACACCACACAGTTCCCATGGTACCGCAGGAGAGTTATCCCTGACTGCAGGATAGGCATGTTTCTCTGAAAACAAACGGTAATTTGGGCTTTTTGAAGAGGCCCACCTAATAAAGCACAGACAGAGTGCTTTTAGCAAAAGAACAACAGACAAAAGTGAAGGACGTGACGTCTTTGTGAACGCAGGTGTTAGTGTTTTTGCCGCACTTTGAGTTCTCAACATTGAGGTGACCTTGTCTGTTGCCTCTCTGCGATTCCGGTGTTCGCTTCTTCCAGTTACAGTGCCTCTCTGTGGTGGCCCACAGCAATGGAACTAATTTCATAAAAGTGGTGGGAGAGCAGAATCTCAGGCCACCAGACTAAAGACCCACCTCTTCAGACTGCACTTTGGGTGCTCTCCCCTCCCCACACTGTAGCACTCTCTCCTTTCTTATTAATTCAGGTTGTGCTATTTTTAAAATAGTTTTATGTTTTTCTTATCTGGGGTTGCCTGTATGCATTTACACTTTGGTTCTTGATTAGAATAGCTAACTTGCTAACTTGTTTTTTTAGTGATCTTACATCCATTCTCACTGGTCTAGGAATGTTGTTTGCCAAGTCTGGTTTCTCAGAATTGATCAGGTGCATGCACTTCTGTTCTACATTGTAAGTTGCCCTGGATCAGAGTGCCAGCTAAAGGGATGTAATGTAATGTGTTTGCAAAGCAAAATAAACGAGCAAGATATACAGTACATATAAAAAACTTTGGGGTCCTATCAGGACCACACCAGACAAAAAATCCAATGCAATCCAATTCAGTGATAAAAATGGTACTTGATAGATTTACACCTGAAGGGATGTAATAATGTAATGTCTTCTGGAATAAACCTGTGAACATGACCAATAAAAAAAAATAATAAACAGGAAGAGTGATCATAACGACAGTGTAGAATACACCTCCTCTGCTTGAATATACCAACTGAAAAGGAGTTGAATTTTACTACATCAATAAACTCAAAGCAAATCTAATCCCAAGTTCTGCAGAAAATATCCAATCAATCCTACCAACATTTCTGTTCCACACTTTTCACCTTCAGTTATTACCTCAATGAAAGCCTTTGCAAAGTAAAAAAAAAAAAAAGTGATTTGAATTTAGATTTTCAGACAAGTTCAGTGCCTGTGTCTGATTGCAAGTGTAACAGCAAATCACTTTCCCCACACGGTATACACAATCACACATGCACATGCCGTCAAATCAGACACATAAAAAAAACTTTCAAATGAACAACAACTTAAGCTCATAACAAATCTAAATGTCACAAATATGCGCAGCGTGTACAGGTGTGCCATATATTTGGGCAAATTACCCAAACATTTAGTATCTTTAAAGAACGTTCCCTATACAGCCATGTAATGTCATTACAGAACATTACTTTGGGAACATTCAGGCGAATATGGGGAACGTTCATAAGCAGAATGCTAACATTGCTGGGGACTCCGAGGAACATTCTTCTTATTGGATTTCTCTTACGCTTAGATAAAAGTCTATGGGGAATGTTTTTCCCTGATAACAAAATAACATTCAGGAAATGCCCCCTAAGTGTCAGAAACGTTGCAACACGTTCCCTGGATGTCATAATGTTGAGTTCCTTTGAGGTCCTCAGAACATTTCTACAACTTGTCCATGGAACATCCCCTTCACATTCCACTAACATTACAGAAACATTCTATGTAACATTAGGGGAATTATTCTAGGAATGTTAGTTTATAATGCTTGGATTTAACGTTCCCTTACTGCAAGTACATTGCTAACATTCCCCATGCATTCTTACATTACAAAACATTATTTTGGGAACATTCTGGGGTGTATGGGCGAATGTTACTCCAAGACAACAAAAGAACATTCCAGTAACATTCTAGGTGCATTCCTTTTAGGTTCTAGGTACATTCTATGTAAAATAAATGTTACGGTATGAACACTGGATTGGACCCAAACGCAAGACTCTGAAGGAAACTTGCCGTAAACTCTGCAAGGAGTGTATTTATTTACAAGGCAGAGAAATGAGATAGACAAGCGAACAGGATAAACTGTAGGTGAAGGACTGGAAGCGGGGTTGGCGAACTAAACAGAGCTAGAGAGGAGTCAGGGCTGGAGCGGGCAAAATAGGAGGCAGGCTAGACGGGCTGGAGCGAGGAACAGAAAACAAACAGGTTAGCAAGCGAACAGACAAAACAAACGGACCGGGAGAGATCCCAAGACGGAGCTGAGAAAACGAACTGGCGGTGAATGAGTGGAAATGGGGAACTTAAGTAGAGCAGGGAACAGGTGAGAAGGCTGATTGAATGATAGAGGGGCATGCAGAATGTGTGCAAAGAGGGAGTGATAGGCTAGCGGAGAAAACAATTAACAAAAACGAGGACCACGCCCAGCCTGCAACAAACATGAAACTAGACAGACTGGGTGAACTGAAAAACACGACATGAAACATGAGGAATGAGAAAACGAAAGAAGCGAAAAGGAGGTGGACGGGAGGGAAACGGCGGTTGTTACAATAAAGGTAGCGTCTCCTGAGATCACCGCAGTGATCTCAGGAGATGCTACCTTTATGTTACATAGAATGTGCCTAGAACCTAAGAGGAATGCTCATAGAATGTTACTGGAATGAAGGGAAAAGGTTCTTAGAAACTGAACTTTTTTTTTTTAAAGTGACGGTTTTGATTAAGATAGACTAAAATACAGTAAAAACCACTAAGATTGGTTAAAAATACTAGACAGGTAAAATAATAAAGTTGTAAAAATCTCCCAATGATAGGATTGAAGATAGTATTGCTAGCGAAGAACCGCAGTAATACTGAGATGGGGATAGCAGGTGGGTATGGAATACCAAATGTGACAAAATTAAATAAATAAATAGGCAATGAAATATATAATGAAATAAATAAATAAGCAATTAAATAAATACATATGCAATTAATTAAATAATATGCAATGAAATAAATAAGCAATTAAATAAATAGGCCTATCTCTTATTTATTTCATGGTGTATTTATTTCCACTCGCATTTATTTCAAGGCGTATTTATTTCAAGGCATAGGGTCTCTTTATTTCACAGCATATTTATTTCATGAGGTATTTATTTCCACTCGCATTTATTTAAAGGTGTAGGGTCTATTTCAAGACGTATTTATTTCACGGCGTATTTATTTCATGGCGTATTTATTTCATGGCGTATTTATTTCAAAACGACTCAACCTGTCAGTCAACATGAAAGGGTGTCAGCTATGATCATTGGTTGCTCAGTCCATAGATATAAAACACTAGATCAACGAGGATAATTTCCATAACATTTTGCTTATTATTTTCATGGTTTTTAGCAGCCCTGCTTTAGTTCTGCGGTCGGTTTCTCGTTTGAAGCTGTTAGATCACTCCATCTGATTTTCTGCCTTCCGTTCCGGTTATTTCTTTTCGCACTGCAATTATCTGAATTATGTGAATCTATTTCCAGATACGTGGGACTTGCCTTAGTTGCTTTCGAGCTCTTAGTTTATAGGATTATCTCGTATGCACCTGGTTTCCTCGTTTTGTTTCTAGTTGTTTTAGTTGCTTCTTTGTCGCTCTCTCTAGTTGAGTGAGAAGTAACCATTTTCTTTCCTATTTTTCTTTGCTTTCACTCGTGTTTCGAGTTTATTCGCCCGCTTATCTAGGATTGATTTCCGTTGGCGTTCGCCGGGAGTTTTGTCCAATCTTTATTACCTTCCCCACGGATTAGTCTCCGCAAATATTTGTGGTTATTTCCTTCACAGGAATAACTTTTAGATTCCCTCTCAGTCTGGTCTTCCGCCCGACTCCACCCTTACAGTTATACACGTGAGAAATGTCTGCATAACACAGGTTACCTTATTTACAAATTTCCCAGAACAGCTAGCCTATCTGTAAAACGCCCTTTTACTTATGAGGCTATGGCCTACAAGAGTCGTCAAAATGTTGTTAGAGCTGATTATGATCGGCTATATAAGCTATGGTAAAGGCACTGTATAAGTGGAGGGTTAATAATTCTAGACTGTATGGCGTAGCCTATACAAATGTAGCCTACTTCATAAATAACTGAGCAGTTATTGTTCCAAACTTTAATAATAATGTAAATATTATTGCATTATTGCCTACTGCCTGCCGTAGTGTAATAGCTGTAGCCTATGACTTGGGTGTGTTATATGCACATCTAATTCTATAACGGTGGGTCACACTACATTCTCAGTCAAGCTGATCTCCTGGATAGGTTTTGCTTTTGCCGTGCATCATGATGCGGCGGAAGGAGGTAAACGTACTTCCCTCAGAATCGTTTGACACAGGCGTGATGTTTAATTCTGTGTGGGTTTTTGGGTTTAATTGGCATTACAAACTTGTCAATTTCATAGAGTCAACATCACCTCTAGCAAACTTATTGATAGCTGGCACTCTGGAGAGTCAGTATACAGTCATGGGTGATGTAGCATACCTCAACAAACAGCACTTTTCAATTGGTTGCTTGTTTCACATTTATTTCATCAAAATATAACTTCACTCTGCAATAGCCTACGATTTGCCCGTGTGTGCCCAGGCGCCTGAGCACCCACATGATCGCAGCCTATAGTTCAAATATTTCCTATCAGATATTTTGTTCAGATTAACTTGAAAGCCAGCTTCAGTAGCCTACATTAATAAAATACAAAATAAATCTTTGAGATGACCACATGTTAAAATGAAGGGCTTAAAAATGCACACAAAAATAATGGTGGGTTTGTGCTAGACTGTTTGATCATTTTGATCACTTTTGGGTGTAGCCTAGTATTATTTTGAATCAAGTAGGCTACGGACCGAGAGTAGGCTATGTGACTGGCTGGTGCGCTGACTGGTCTCGTCAGTTCTGCGTTATATTTTACTTGGTAATGAACCCAGGCTATCAATTTTATTTTGAAAATGTAGAGAAGTAAACAGAAAGATAACTAGCCTACTTGAGTAAAGAACAAAGTCGTCAAAACTAGCATACTTAAGTAGGCTACAATAACTTTGTTACTTTACAACACCGCAGTGCCTACAATGTTGTATGATCACCCTTCTTCTTGATCTTGTTGATCCCCACCCAGTCCAATTTCCAGGACTCCACTGTTGAGTGCTTTACATTTTTGTTTGGTGGTGGGACCTTTGTTTCCCCATGCAACGTTATTGTCGGTTTTTGGACGGGCTTCATTGTGGGTTGGCTACTAGAAAACGCCCCATGCTGCTAATGTCATTAGCTATCACAACGCCGCAGCAGACGCAATTAACATTCGCAATGGTGGGACCATAGAGGAGAGATTCGTCGGCATTTGATCAATAGGGATTTAGTAACGTTATTCTATTCTTTACTATTTGGTAACGTATTATCAATGTTTCCAGACATTTTTGTGACAGGAAAGAAATTGGCTATATAAACCATTAAAATGCCCTCGAAAATGTCAAGGCCATTTTTTTGCCCCCCTCAACTGATTTTCGAGGGCATTTTTGCCCCAAGCCCCTGTTCATTTCAAAACCAGGCATCTGCCATGCACTACCAAAAAACGCTGATTTGACCGCCTAATACGGCGGCCGCACATAAATCTGAGCGGTATCTACTGTTTTATATCTGTGGACTGAGCAACCAATGATCATAGCTGACCCTGCCCCTTTCATGTTGACTAACAGGCCGAGTCGCTTTGAAATAAATACGCCATGAAATAAATGCGAGTGGAAATAAATACCTCATGAAATAAATAGAGATGTAAAATAATAAATAGATAGGCCTATTTACTTATTTCATTGCTTATTTATTTTATTATATATTTCATTGCTTATTTATTTATTTCATTTAGTCACATTTGGTTTTCCATAGTATGGGAGGCCGCCCACAGAGCTACAGGAAATAACATGCACTTGTTTGACTGAAATGATTTCCTCTTGTGGTTGAGGCTCATTCTAGCGGAGGTGCTTAGTTTTGGAGAAGAAATGTGGAGACAATGGACAGAAGCTGTTCAGATGATTCGGTGAGTTAGGAAGTCGCAGGTCCTGGTGGTCGGTATTCGGTATTTTTCCTGGACACCTTCTGTAAGGATCTGTGTTCTGCTTGTTATTTGTATCTTTATTTTGTATTTATTGTTTCTTAGTTTGTATTCTGGCTTGTTTATTTTCCGGTTTTTCCTAGTTGTCCTTTGTCTGCTTGTTTACTTCTGATCTGTCACTCCCTGTTTACGTCTCTGTACCATTCGGGTGATCTCATTGGTGTTCGGGTTCCCTCTTGCTTCACACCTATCTCTGTGCACTTAGATTTACTAATTACCACTAACATACTAACGATAGATAAGATCTACTAACTCCATTAACAAACTAATTTGTATATACTTACTAATCATACTAACGGCAGGGGTGTGTATAGTTACTAATCTCACTAACATATTAGAGCGCACATTTTCACGCTGTTCTGTCCTTGCTAATCATTCCCAGCTGCATCTGATCTTCTCTCCCTGTCATCTTAATCTATGCACGATTTCCTGAAACTCCAGGTCATCTGTTATCGTGTGTATGTTTGGAATCCAGTCCGCGTTTTCCCTAGTTGTCTCCGTGATTGTTTCAGTGTTCCCAATTGTATTTTCAATTGTCTCGTTTGGATCCCCGCCCTTTCACACACCTGATTCCCTTTGTGTAATTTGTACCTTGTGCATTTAAGCCCTGTGTTACTTCCAGTCTGTGTCAGAACGTCGTTTTTCTTTTCCTGTGCCTGCGTATATCTAAAGCCTGTGATCAGTTTAAATACTTCGGAAGATACCCTTTGTACGACTATTCTTTTGCCTTGCCCTATTCTGTCTAGTTTGTTTTATGGTTTTGACCTTGCCTGTTTTTGACCATTCTCCTGCCTTGTCCCCTGTACTGCCTGATTATTGGATTGCCCTGGATTGCCCCTTTGCCTGCCGTTTTTGTACCTCTCTACTTCCGACTTCCTGGCTTGACCCATGCATGGATAATAAATTACGCCTTTTGCCTGATCCTGTGGTCCGCGTCTGGGTCCTTACCGTGAACGTAAGCGAGAACGTAACAGTACGTTCTGACCACACATGGACCCAGCGGACCCAACCCACCTGCACGCCGCGCTCCTGCGGCAAGGAGCCATGAGTGGCTAACAACAGGAGTGCATCGAGTCCGTGACCCAAGATCTCCGGTTTCTGATGGCCTGGGAGATCGATCCCGTCGGCCCGGATCCCTATGAAGACTACCTCATGGGGATCTGGGGGCAGAATCCGGAGTTTGCCCGCCGTCATGCCGACCACCACCCATCACTCCGGACTCCTCCACCCAGCTCCCACTCCGTTAGGCTCGGAGTGGTCTCCCTCCACCTGGATAGCTCTGAGCCTAGCCACAACCTGAAACCAGCAAGATTTGAAGGTACCCATCTTGCCCTTTGCCCGAGGGGCTATGGACCCGGGAGGAAACGATGGAGTCCTGGTTCCCGGCTCCGTCGACGGGCTCGTCCACCCGTTGACGGGGGATCCATCGTCTTTCCGTCCCAGCCCAAGCCCCCTGTCCCGTTCCGTCCTAACTCTCCTGTCCCGTCCCAGCTCCCCTGTCCCGTCCCGTCCCAGCTCCCCTGTCCCGTCCCGTCCCAGCTCCCCTGTCCCGTCCCGTCCCAGCTCCGCTGTCCCGTCCCGTCCCAACTCCGCTGTTTCGTCCCGTTCCAGCTCCGCTGTTCCGTCCCGTCCCAATTCTCCTGTCCCGTCCCAGTTCTCCTGTCCCGTCCCGTCCCAGTTCTCCTGTCCCTTCCCGTCCCAGTTCTCCTGTCCCTTCCCGTCCCAGTTCTCCTGTCCCTTCCCGTCCCAGTTCTCCTGTCCCTTCCCGTCCCAGTTCTCCTGTCCCTTCCCGTCCCAGTTCTCCTGTCCCTTCCCGTCCCAGTTCTCCTGTCCCTTCCCGTCCCAGTTCTCCTGTCCCGTGCCAGCTCCGCTGTCCCGTCCCGTCCCAGCTCCGCTGTCCCGTCCCGTCCCAGCTCCCCTGTCCCGTCCCGTCCCAGCTCTCCTGTCCCGTCCCGTCCCAGCTCTCCTGTCCCGTCTCGTCCCAGCTCCCCTGTCCCTTCCCGTCCCAGCTCCGCTGTCCCTTCCCGTCCCAGCTCCGCTGTCCATTCCCGTCCCAGCTCCGCTGTCCCTTCCCGTCCCAGCTCCGCTGTCCCGTCCCGTCCCAGCTCTGCTGTCCCGTCCCGTCCCAGTTCCGCTGTCCCATCCCGTCCCAGCTCCGCTGTCCCGTCCCGTCCCAGCTCCGCTGTTCCGTCCCGTCCCAGTTCCGCGGTTCCGTCCCGTCCCTGTTCCGCTGTCCCGTCCCGTCCCAGCTCTCCTGTCCCGTCCCGTCCCAGCTCTCCTGTCCCGTCTCGTCCCAGCTCCCCTGTCCCTTCCCGTCCCAGCTCCGCTGTCCCTTCCCGTCCCAGCTCCGCTGTCCATTCCCGTCCCAGCTCCGCTGTCCCTTCCCGTCCCAGCTCCGCTGTCCCTTCCCGTCCCAGCTCTGCTGTCCCGTCCCGTCCCAGTTCCGCTGTCCCATCCCGTCCTGTGTCAGCCTGTGTTACTTCCAGTCTGTGTCAGAACGTCGTTTTTCTTTTCCTGTGCCTGCGTATATCTAAAGCCTGTGATCAGTTTAAATACTTCGGAAGATACCCTTTGTACGACTATTCTTTTGCCTTGCCCTAGTCTGTCTAGTTTGTTTTATGGTTTTGACCTTGCCTGTTTTTGACCATTTTGTCTGCCGTTTTTGTACCTCTTTACTTCCGACTTCCTGGCTTGACCCATGCATGGATAATAAATTACGCCTTTTGCCTGATCCTGTGGTCCACCTTCATTAGCAGAGTGATGATACTCAGCACAGAGTGCAGCAGGTCTCTTGTTTTTTAGGGATATACGTAGATTTTAGATTTGCACTGATCCCAAAATTATAAAAATCACGAGCCCTCATGCAAAGGAGGTGGTGCATTGTCAAAAGAACAATGCAATTAAAAAATAGCTTGTAGGCCGAACTCCATTTAATTTATTTTATTTTCAAACAAACTGTGTGCATATGAACATTTCGGCCTCAGTGCTTCATCAGCACAAACAACTTCTGGACACATGAATTTACCGGTCGTGATAAAACTAGAGTAAATGTTCAGGTCGGTTAAAGATTGCAGACTGGGGGCGGGGTCTAAAATACACACATCTGGCAGGTGTGTGCTCGGGTAGACACAACCAGATTTGTGCATGTGGGAGGTTTGGAGAACCAGGATTGCAATGTAAATAATCATTTAAATAAATCTATAAATATGCAAGGAGCAAACTGTTTATTTGATTGACCATTTAGCAGCCACTAAGCAGGCAGCAGAATGTTTGAATAGTACACGCACCTTTCTCCTGTCTCTGCGTGTTCAGCCTGACTCTCCATAGCAGGGGCTTTAACCTGCAATGTAGAAGAAAACAGAAATGGTAAAATGTGTAACGTACATGGTAGACTCCCTGTGATATGACCAGGACTCGCGTGTAACCACCCTGCAAATTAACTCAATCCCGCAATTACTCTGGAGCTCTTTACTGACTAAAAAGCCCTAAAGTCAGTTTCAGTCAATACCTCCTGACATTTAAGAGCCCGGCTCTAATTTATGCCTCTGTGTGGTGGCTTGAATTTGAATGAGAAAACAGAGCAGGCAATTAAAATGTCAACAGCACACACCATTGGAAAAATATAGAAAATATAAATGTGTATCTAAAATTGAGACAGCAAATCAAATGTCAAATAAACAAACAATCTTTTGACCGTTTATTGACTTGATATTCAATTTTTTGTGGAGACATAAATATTTCTGTCCGCACTGCAAGCTCTAGCTCCTTCAGGATGTTGGGAGATATTTTAGTTTTGTTTTGCTTTAATTTATACAAACGGGTGTGTCTTTAACCTTAATGGACCCAACAGTCATCAAACAAACACTTTACCACATCAAGATTAAATCAGATGATTTGAGAAACATTCACGCAGTGCTTGGTCAGAAATACAAATCAAATATGGATTTTAAAAAAATGTTTTGTTTTTTTTGGTCCGTCAACCTTTAAAGACTAGATGATTTTTCACCCAGTTAAGAGCAAAGGTGCTCTTTGATTTCAGAAAATATTTTCCCTTTTTTCACTTCAGAAATGGTTTCACAGTAGGATCCTTGTGCTTACCATGGTAATGTAAAGTCTGATTTTGTTAAACAGCAGCATATCCTGATATATACATTCCTTAATCTCAATACTCCTTACTCTCTAAGGCAAATCCTTAAAGACTTTGCAAATTATTCTGTGGCTACTGTGTCATCTGTGGGGACACAGAAATGCAAGCACACCAGTGGCGGCTGGTGGGTTGCAAAACTGAGGAGGCAGGATGAGGTTTAATTAGGGGGATCCGGGGGCATGCGCTCCCGGAAGAAAGGTTTTGGTGTAATCACACTTAAATGGTTACTTTTGGTGACGTTTGGGGGAGGATACAACTTAATTCTACCATTAGTTTCACAACAAATGAAATATAATACAAGCAATGTCCTTTAAACTCAAATAAAATGTAATTTAAAAAATAGAGGAGTTACATTGCCACTGCAAAGGCAGCCCCAACCTTTGTTTTTAAAGAACTTAAAGGGCAATTCCACCCAATAGCTCTCCTCCTGATTAAAATGAGCTATTAGCCAACTTTCTACCTGTAGTGAGAGCAGAGATATAGCCCCAAACTACTGCACATGTACCAGGTACTTACTTTCCTATGAACTACAACAGCCAAAAAGCTTACAGTTCAGACAACAGGTTGCCACGCCCAATGAATGACGTTACAGAAGCAGAGGCTGAGAGGCTGGGCATTTTACTGCTAGTGTAGTGCCTAATGTCAATTGTTAATGAGACGGGTGCGTGAGGGTTGGACCCGAAATGCACGACTCAGAAACAGTGGTAATGATAAAGCCCCGTCAGGGCTTTATTAAAGGAATGTCCAATGAGCATAGTCAAAAAGCAAGCAAAGTTCATACACAAAAAAGAAATCCAGCCAAAACCAACATACAGTACCAAGGGAGAAGGCAGTCTCAGAATCGGTACACCATGCAAATAGTCCAGTAACCAGAGTAGCTGTCAGCGGGGCAGAAGTACAGGCAGACGGTAGGCAGGCTCGGGGTCGAAGGCAATGCAAGAGTCAAGACTGAAGTCCGCTCCGCGGGGCAATAGTACAAAAGACAGCAGGCAAAAACTTGTGGTACAGGCAGGCAGTGGTAAACAAAACAGAGGTCAAAACAATGGTCAATAACAGGCTTGGATCGTAAACAAAAAGGCAGGCTTGGAAAAACTCTCAAAAGTGCACTGACAAACAGGAGGCAACAATTTCGCAAAGACAAGACATGAACACTGAGCTTAAATGCAGGTGTAGACAGGTGCAGACACTTAGCTTGAGAGCAGCATGCGAATGTAAATCAGGTGTGGAAGGCTGACAAGGTAGCAAGATAATTAGTACTCGTTAGTAATAAACCTATCCTGACCTAGCGTTAGTAAATTAGTAAATGACATGCACGAGAAACGTAAGGTAAACATGAACACATGGTTAGAGAGTTAGTATTACCCAATCCTGATCTAACGTTAGTAGATTAGTAAACTAGACACGGGAGAATTAAACAATTAGGGAAGCGTGAGTGACAGCAAGAGAGATAGAGAAACAGCATGAACGCAAGGCTGCGGAAAAACACGGAAATGTGTATGCTAAACAATGAACGGGAAACGTAACAAGAATCAAATATAAAACGTGACATGACAAGACTAGAAAATAAATCGTAAGAATAATCAAGCATGAAACATGACATGACATAAAAATGAAACGTAACAAGAATAAAACATAAAACGTGGTGTGACTAGACTAAACACAATACGTGACATTAACAAGAAATCTAACTAAGACAAGAAAATAAAATAAAACGTGACATGACTAGAATCGTGACAGTCAATGCTAATAACCTACTCAAAAAATGCATCATCCTTTCCCTCAACTAATGTTACCAGAGACGTTTACACTCTTTTGTTTGCGTCCCAATCACAGAACTGTGGTCCCGATATTCTTCACTGCTCACTTCCTTTTCTCCACTCATCTCATCCCTGGATGTATGCAAAACAGACTAAGTTTCAAGTACAAGTAGTTGCATACATTATAACGTTACAATGTACCTGACATTGCAGTTTGTGTCAAGAGATTAATATGTAACCATTAATATGTAATGACACAAAGATTGGTTTCCGGGGCGCGGAGGAGAGGAGGTGGTAGTGGAGAAAAAGAGGATGCATGTTTCGAGTTTTGGGACGCACCCTTTTCCACGACACCTCTCCTCCATGCCCCAGAAACCGATCTTTGTGTCCAAATCTAATGTTGCCAATTACATTTTACTGGTTACATATTAATTAATGTCTCAACGTGAACAACAATGTCAGATACATTATATAGCTACTGTACATGTAACTACTTGTATTCTAAACTTACAGTGCTGTTTTGCATACTTCCGGGTAGGAGACGAGTGGAGGAGAGGAGTAGAGAAAAGGAGGTGAGGAGTGAAGAATATTGGGATGCACACTATATTTAGCAAGCTGATATGGGTTTCTCCCATCTAGAATCTCGCTGTGACGAATGTGATAGCCTTTCTTATGTTAATTGGGCTGATGATCAGCAGTTGATCACACAACCAACAAAAGAGTTCAATAGGAAAATGAGTCAGGAGAAACAACCCTTAAAGTGATCCATCCATATCTACTGTACAGGTGCAGCTCAAAAAATTTGAATATCGTGAAAAAGTTCAATATTTTTTGTCACTCATGTCAGAAAGTGAAACGTATATATTATATAGATTCATTACACATAGAGTGAAATATTTCACACCTTTATTTCTTGTAATTTTGATGATTATGGCTTACAGCTAATGAAAACCCAAATTCAGTGTCTCAGAAAATTAGAATATTACATAAGATCAATAAAAAAGGATATTTTAAACAGAAATGTCAGCCTTCTGAAAAGTATGTTTATTTCTATGCACTCAATACTTGGTTGGGGCTCCTTTTGCATGAATTACTGCATCAATGCGGCGTGGCATGGAGGCGATCAGCCTGTGGCACTGCTGAGGTGTAATGGAAGCCCAGGTTGCTTTGATAGTGGCCTTCAGGTCGTCTGCATTGTTGGGTCTGGTGTCTCTCATCTTCCTCTTGACAATACCCCATAGATTCTCTATAGGGTTCAGGTCAGGCGAGTTTGCTGGCCAATTAGGCACAGTAATACCATAGTCATTGAACCAGCTTTTGGTATTTTTGGCAGTGTGGGCAGGTGCCAAGTCCTGCTGGAAAATGAAATCAGCATCTCCATAAAGCTTGTCAGCAGAAGGAAGCATGAAGTGCTCTAAAATTTCCTGTTAGATGGCTGCGTTGACTGTGGACTTCAGAAAACACAGTGGACTAACACCAGCAGATGACATGGCACCCCAAATCATCACTGACTGTGGAAACTTCACACTGGACTTCAAGCAACGTGGATTCTGTGCCTCTCCACTCTTCCTCCAGACTCTGGGACCTTGATTTTCAAATGAAATGCAAAATTTACTTTAATCTGAAAAGAGGACTTTGGACCACTGAGCAACAGTCCAGTTCTTTTTCTCCTTAGCCCAGGTAAGACGTTTCTGACGTTGTCTCTGGTTCAGGAGTGGCTTGACACGAGGAATGCGACATTTGTAGCCCATGTCCTGGATTCGTCTGTGCGTGGTGGCTCTTGATGCACTGACTCCAGCCTCAGTCCACTCCTTGTGAAGCTCCCCCAAATTCTTGAATGGATTTTGCTTGACAATCCTCTCAAGGCTGCGGTTTTCCCTGTTGCTTGTGCACCTTTTCCTACCACACTTTTTCCTTCCACTCAACTTTCTATGAACATGCTTGGATACAGCACTCTGTGAACAACCAGCTTCTTTAGCAATGACCTTTTGTGGCTTACCCTCCTTGTGGAGGGTGTCAATGACTGTCTTCTGGACATCTGTCAAGTCAGCAGTCTTCCCCATGATTGTGTAGCCTATTGAACCAGACTGAGAGACCATTTAAAGGCTCAGGAAACCTTTGCAGGTGTTTTGAGTTAATTAGCTGATTAGTGTGTGACACCATGAGTTTTCAATATTTAACTTTTTCACAATATTCAAATTTTCTGAGACACTGAATTTGGGTTTTCATTAGCTGTAAGCCATAATCATCAAAATTACAAGAAATAAAGGCTTGAAATATTTCACTCTATGTGTAATGAATCTATATAATATATGAGTTTCACTTTCTGAAATGAGTGACAAAAAATATTGAACTCTTTCATGATATTCAAATTTTTTGAGCTGCACCTGTATATCTGGCAGCAAAGTGAAGGTTTGAGGCTCATTTGATACCTCAGATCCTTGATGTCATACAGCCATTTAGCCTACCATGTGATCCATACTATACAGTGTCATTTACATCATAATCTCTCACCCCTCAATTCCCTTAGAGATCCATTGAAATGCAAATGTGGTATCGCTTGTACCTTGTATGAGTTTTTTTGATGTTGTTGGTTCAAACATCAGAAAATCATGACATGCAAAGGATATGCAACCAAATATTATATATGATGACTTTATTAAGTTTATGTTAATTTGTCCAATTACTTTTTTTTGGGCGGGGTAAAAATGGCTACAATTGCTACACAGTTCACCCAATATGAATGTAAAAACCCTCAAATTGAAGCTGAAAGTCTGCCTTTTAACCTCACTGTTTCAAATCTAATGAGCTGGATTACAGAGCCAAAACACTGTCCTACTACTTTTGGAGTGCATTGCAGTGTGATATATTAATATAATAGTAATGGCTGAAGCATAATACTCAGCCTTTTGGTGAAGTCCAAGGATGACAGAGACTGCCAATCACTTTCGCCTCTGTGATTAGTGAGTTCACCTGTCATTTATTTCCGCTCACTACTTATATCCCGCTTCCTTCCTTTGTCGTTGCTTCCATGTTATTTCACGTCACCTTCGAGCTGGTAAAAAAGGTATAGGAAGTTGTGCTGCTATCGACCGCTTTGCTTCTCAACGCGGAACTTGTTAGCAGTACAATTTAGAAAGAAAGCAAAGTGATCTTTTCGCTCTTATTTCAGAGCAGAGGTTTTTTTCGTTTCTTTTGTTTTCCACTCATACCTACGAGTGCTCTTACCCTAAGTCTTAGGGGTTTTTTGAGTTTTTCTTTTCTTTTTTTTGTTTGCTCAACAAACGGGAGTTGGATGGGCATTGCTGCTTGTTTCTTTGTTTTGCTCGGATGTCGAGTTCCTCATTTTTATCGCGAGGTTGTTTGTGTTCTCTTTATTTTCTCCTATTCCACTGCGGATTGTTGTCTGTCTCAGTGGTGTACTTTGGAGCACTTTGGGATTCCGCAGCTATCGCATCTGGACCTCAAATGTTTCCTCCGTGTCTCTGATATAGAGATCCCCAACACAGGATGTAAAATACTCTCAGACATTGTACTGGAGTACCCAAATTTGTTGGATACTTCAGCCATGGAGTTACTGTACATAGTTAAATGTAGCATGATTCAAATATGTATCTTTTATTTGGTTTTGAAAACATCATATGAAGTTCATGCAGCAAACTTTCAGAAATGTGAGAGAAATTATCTTGCAAATGTGTCCTTTGTTGTTTTACCTAAACAGACACATGGCTAAAACTGAACCAGCAGACGTCAGCCTTTTGAAACATCACAATTCGTTTTCCAAATTTATTTCCCTCAAAATTGCCCAGGACTTTGGAGTGATGTATCCAGACAGTGGCAATAAGATATTTGAACCGTGGGCTACAGTATTTGCACCTCAGATTGTGCAATTAGCAAGAGCTGAGAGACTGTTCTGTATCCTGATAGAGAGGGGGACTCAATAACAATAAGTAAGTATCATTCTTACTCAGAGGTAGTTAGTAACGAGTTACAAGTACTTTGGTGCATGTACTTAATTTACAGTACACTGTACAGTACAAGTGAGACATAAATCATTTTATATTGTATGTAGTATATACACTTATACAGTGCAGTCCATAACTATTTGGTACGGAAGCCCTGAAGCGCAAGGTGAAAATTTTTTTTTTAAGAGCTATCGCGTTAATACGAGATAGTAAGTCGTTATTTCGAGATAGTAAGTCGTTAATACGAGATAGTAAGTCGTTATTTCGAGATAGTAAGTCGTTAATACGAGATAGTAAGTCGTTAATGTAAGTCGTTTAAACGGGATAGTAAGTCGCTAATACGAAATAGTAAGTCATTAATACGAGATAGTAAGTCGTTAATACGAGATAGTAAGTCGTTATTTCGAGATAGTAAGTCGTTAATACGAGTTATTATCTCGTTAATACGAGATAGTAAGTCGTTATTTCGAGATAGTAAGTCGTTAATACGAGTTATTATCTCGTTAATTTGAGATAGTAAGACGTTTATATGAGTTATTACGTCGTTTGTTCGAGATATTATCGCGTTTATACGGCTCGTTTATATGAGTTATTAACGCGTCTGTATGGCACGTTTTTACGAGATATGAACTCTGATTTCAATGTGTATTTTGAGTGCAATTAAAGCTGTTTTTAAGTCCTTACGTGCTTCATTTTGACATGGGGGGACGAGGGGCTGTATATTATTTTGTAACACTTAAAATATAGGCTAATGTTACTGAAAACACATGTGTTAACTCTAGCTACATTGTGTATTGAACAAATGATGCATCTAGAGAATTAGTTTAAAATTAATTGATGGTGTTTGTGTTTTGTTTTTTATTTTTTTTTAAATTAAAAAAATGATATTTTTTACAGTGCAATTGTAATAGAAGAGATGTTCTTCTTTCTCGTTCAGGAGAGGGCAGTATGCGCACGCAAAATCATCATTCTTTCTTTTCTAGGTGCGGGGATTTTTTTGACAGACAAAATGAATAAAATAAAAATAAAAAAAGAAAGAAAAAAAAAAAAAATATATATATTAAATTATTTTACACATCCGCCATATTATGCTGTCAAGATCAGCGTATTTGGTAGTGTATTGACAGATGCAGAGCTCACCTGATAAAACTCGCTTAGGGAACTCTCAACTAATTTTCGTAAAATTTGACTTGTTATAAACGTGAGAAATATGTGCATAACACAGATTACCTTATTTCTAAATTCCCCAGAACAGCTATCCTATTTGTAAAATGTTCTTTTAACTAGGCTAGCCTACAGGAGTTGTCAACATGTAGTAACTGGCGGGGTAATAATGATAGATAACTGTGAGCAGTTATGGCTCCAAACTTTAACAATATTGTTAATTTTTATTGCATTATGCTATAGCCTAGGCTACGGCCTGTCGTAGTGCATAGTTACATGTATATGACTTGGGTATATCATACGCACATCTAATTATATACGGCAAATCTCACTACATTCTCGGTGAAGCTGATCTCCTGAATGAGGAAGATATTTTTCCCCTGCTACGAGTAGCTAGGCTAACCCCCGTAAAATTGCATAC
This sequence comes from Ilyophis sp. 1 JC-2022, assembly GCA_022702515.1. Classification (NCBI taxonomy): domain Eukaryota; kingdom Metazoa; phylum Chordata; class Actinopteri; order Anguilliformes; family Synaphobranchidae; genus Ilyophis; species Ilyophis sp. 1 JC-2022. The sequence goes on from CM040394.1 coordinate 41,830,082, forward strand.
GTAGGCTATGAGTTGTTAAGAAAAGCGAAGGTATCTAAACGTGTGAAGGTATCTAAGTGGAATACTCATTTTGTAATAATAGCTGGGCTATTTCTGCAGAATGCGATGTCCTGGAATATGGGTTTGGGTTCATTATTACCCCGTCAATTACGCTTACCCTATACCACGGTGGCTCGTTATCTGAAATTTTTAATTAATTCATTACATTACATTACATTACAGTCATTTAGCAGACGCTTTTATCCAAAGCGACGTACAGTAAGTGCATATAGAAAGGTCATCGAAGTAACTACAGAACAGATAAGAAAGCACATTCTTCCCATACAGTATCAGCTATCCCTAGTAACGAACACAATGCAGTTCACAGTGAACTGGGTAAATCAGTAAATCAATCTATCTAATTCATGCCTACTGTACGCCAACAAGCAATTACTACATGTTGACAACTCCTGTAGGCTAGGAAATATGTATTTCTATTTAATTTCTTATTTATTCATTTTATTGTGTCACATTTGGTCTTCCAAAATCCCCGCACCCAGAAAGAAACTAATCAATGATTCGCGTGACCATACTGCACTCTCCTGACGAGAATGAGAACATCTCTTCTATTACAATTGCACTGTAAAATATCAGTTTATGCATTTAATCTCAAATAAAACAGCCTAATAAACACCATTGATTGGCAGCTAATTATCTCTAAACCTGATAGATGCATCATTTGTTCAATACACAATGTAGCTAGAGTTAACACATGTGTTTTCAGTTGTTTTCAGTAACATTAGCCTATATTTTAAGTGTTACAAATATGAAAATAATATACAGCCCCTCGTCCCCCCATGTCAAAATGAAGCACGTAAGGACTCAAAAACAGCTTTAATTGCACTCAAAATACACATTGAAATCAGAGTTCATATCTCGTAAAAACGTGCCGTACAGACGCGTTAATAACTCGTATAAACGAGCCGTATAAACGCGATAATATCTCGAACAAACGACGTAATAACTCATATAAACGTCTTACTATCTCGAATTAACGAGATAATAACTCGTATTAACGACTTACTATCTCGAAATAACGACTTACTATCTCGTATTAACGAGATAATAACTCGTATTAACGACTTACTATCTCGAAATAACGACTTACTATCTCGTATTAACGAGATAATAACTCGTATTAACGACTTACTATCTCGAAATAACGACTTACTATCTCGTATTAACGACTTACTATCTCGTATTAACGCGATAGCTCTTAAAAAAAATTTTTTTCACCTTGCGCTTCAGGGCTTCCGTAATTTGGACAGTGACACAATTTTTTTTTTTTTTTGGCTCAGTACTCCAGCACATTAGATTTGAAATGGAACAGTGACTATGAGGACAAAGTGCAGACTTTCAGCTTTAATGTGAGGGTTTTTACATCTATAGATTAAAATGCAAAAATTTGTTTCCGGGGCATGGAGTAGAAGAGTGGTAGTGGAGGAGGAATTCATTAATTGGGTTTCATCTGATTTTACTTTAAAAAATAGCTTGGCTTTCATGATATGCATGTCGTAATGTAAAATTCAATGTGAAAGTATAGTTTTGAAGCTTTGCTTTCATTTAAGCAATCCGGACTTTTGAAACGTTTGGAGGCTAGCTTAATGTAACAGTCAGACAATAACATCAGCTGATTTTGCAGGGACAAGCGAATGAAAGTTATTCGGTTTAATCTAATTTTACTCGAAAAATGCCTTGGCTTTCATCATTTGCATGTCTTAAAGTCAAATTCAATGTGAAAATATAGTTTTGAAGCATTTAAATGTAACATGATAATGACAAGCTAACACCGTAGTTCGTGTTAAAACATGGTTTGATGGCATTCCAAATGTAAAACGACAAAACTCGCTTGATATTTGGATTAGAGAGATAATTTTGGTATCATTAGAAAGCTTACATCTTCCTCCCTCAGGTAGTATATAAAGCCCAAAATGTGTTTGGCGGTCAGTGCGACTGATTTTGATAGAGCAGGTCACAATTACACATTCACTTTCAAGAAGTTCTCCTAATTGCCAGGTCTGCAGTACCCCATCAGCCCAGCAGGGCATGCTGTAGCTGCACCCCCACTTCCACGTTTATGATGGTCATATCCCCAAAATTACAGTAGTGTGCACATAAACACACTCATTGATATTTAATACATGTACATTGAATACATGTATCAAATGTACTTACTTTTGACAGTCATACAATGCTTTATTTCACCAATGACTCTTGTCCAGCAACAAGGGAAACCCTTTGAGGGGAAATTACCATTCATCTAGCTGTCTATTTACAATTTAAAAAATTTCAGAAAATGCAGGAGGCCCTATTGACGGATGACGACGATACCACACCAGAACTTTTTGATTCATTTTTATTTTGTTTTCGAATAAATTCTTATTTAACATTCATATCAGCCTTGTTGCTTTGCTTTTGATGCTGTAAACTTCATAATCCTTTGTAATGGGGCATTTGTTTGTGCTTGAGATGGAAGAAATCCAAATTTTTCTCATCAAATAAATTCCAATTCACTATGACTGGTGCACAGTCTCTATTATATCTCTATAATGTCAAGTTGACAAACATAGCAGATGAACACTGTCTACAAAAGGGTTTTCAATTATAACATCTTTGTAATCATATTACTTTCATGCAGAATACTGAAGCTTGATAATGTCCAGACCCATACCTTGTGATTTCTTCCTTTTCACTGTTTCACACCCCTGCCCCTCATAGCACTTATTCAGCTATTAGATCATCATATGTAAATAATGTAAAATGTAGCCTACTAACAATCTTGCAATATCATATGTTTAGCCTATATAACCTTATAACTGCTGGTATTGTGATGTCCATTCATTTGGTTTCTTGATCTTTCTTATTTGTAGTTTTCCATTGCTAATGTGAGATCAACATCCGTTCCTCGTTAACATTAGTGGACTGGTCCAGTGCTAATGTGAGATCAACATATCTATCTCTCGTTAACATTAGGGGCGGCTGTGCGGGGCGTCCACTGATCGCAGGGTTGGCGGTTCGATCCCCGGCTCCTCCTGTCCACATGTCGAAGTGTCCTTGGGCAAGACATTGAACCCCAAATTGCTCCCAATGAGCAGGCTAGCACCTTGCATGGCAGCTGCCGCCATTGGTGTGTGAATGTGTGTGTGAATGGATGAGTGAGAGGCCATTGTAAAGCGCTTTGGATAAAGGCGCTATATAAGTGCAGTCCATTTTACCATTTATTAGTGGACTGGTCCATTGCTAATGTGAGATCAACATATATATCCCTCGTTAACATTAGTGGACATGTAATTAAATGTACAATTAGCTAAAGTAGCTCTTATTTACAAGTATAACTTATAGTGGATCTGAGACAGACATGCACTGACTGAGAACTGCAACACCTGGGGCCTCTTCTAGAAAGCAGGATTACCTAGTTAAATGCACTAAGTAAAATCCAGAAAACACTTCTACCTTCCAGATTTGGGAGGGTTTCGGGTTTTACTCTGTACAGTTATCCAGCCAACGCAATAATCCTGCTTTCTGGAACAGGCCCCAGGATAATCTTTCTGCAGGTAAATTAGCATTTTCAAGATAACTTAATTGGCTCTGATGGCAGAGACCTAATGCTGTGTTCAAATGATCTCGGAAGTCTGAATATTTCCGAATTCCCAGAAGAAAAAACGAGTTGAATGTGCAAATAGTTTTTTCTTCTCGTAAATCGAAAATATTCGGACTTCCGAGATTTTTTTGAACATAAAATTAAGGTTACCAATAACTGACATTTTCACCACGTTGCTACTACATCCTCACAAATGAAGACGTCGCTACAACGTATAGAAGTCTTTCGCTTGTCACGTTGTGGCGACGTTATTATGTGACGTCGCTGGAAAGAAAAAAGCGGCCGTCCAGCGACGTCGTCACAACGTCAAAATAACCTACAGAAGACCTTAGGGTAACCAATAACTGACATTATCACGACATTCCTACTACATCCTCACGACGTCTTCACAACGTCAAATGAAGACGTCGCTACGACGTATAGAAGTTTTTCATTTGTCACGTTGTGCCGACATTATTATGTGACGTCGCTGCAATGAAAACGAGACCGTCCAGCAACGTCATCACAACGTCTTTTGGCTAGCTGAGTTATTAGTCCCAATTAGCTGTCTATTTTCCTAGCTAGGTGGCCATATATGACTTAGCTAACTAGGCTACCACAATTGCCTAGCTAGCTGCCGTTTGAAGCTATGTTTTATTTTGTAAGCAAAATAAAAACCTCTAGCTAGTTAAACTAGCTGCACTAGGACGTAGCTAGTAGTAGCTAGGCAATCGCGGTACCTAACTAACTTAACTCATATGGCCAGCCAGCTAGGACAATGGGCAGCTAGTTCAGACTAATTTAATAACTGTTAAATTAAAACTAGCTAGCTAGCTAAATGTTAAAATTACTTGCCATGAGCTATTGTTAGCTTGCTAGCTAGCTAACCCAGCATTGCTAAGCATGACTCGGGAGACAAAGTTAATCAACCTCCCCGTCAAAAACACGCCCAAACAAACGAGAGTGTAGGGCGATTGTGGAATAGCTAATTTAATAGCTAAATTGATAGCTAGCTAATGTCTTCGAACAATAGTAGCGCCCAGATTTTTTTTTTAAACAGAGACCAGAAAGTGGTAGATGTATTTTGACGTATACCTCTACTGAATTTTCTACTTTATATTCAAATTACTCAAATAACGTACAGATTTCTTTTTGGCCTGGCACAACGAGACTTCATTAGTTGCGCCTTGATCTGTTAAATAAAGTTAATGTTGTTTTTGGGTGGAATTACCCTTTAATGCTACGTATGTATCTGTATTTGTTAGAGCTTTCATACAACAGTAACCATTTATAATTGAAATTTATCTCCAAAAATTTCTATTACAGGTACAGCCAGAGATTTTGGAAGTGTTAATGCAAACCTATATAACATGCTGCATTTATTTATTTAAACAAGTATACACAGACAAAAAGGTAAATCAAATTGAAGAGGATGGAAGGAGAACAGAGGCTGGGACAGAAAGGCAAGACGCAGAGTATCATGTGTATTCCGGTTCAAAAAAATATGGGTGGTCATCAAAATGAAGAGACTCAACATCCTTGTAATAGTGTGAAGAATAATCAGCATTGCAACATGTTTATTAATTTGGATGTTAGCGTATAAAGGTGAACCACACACTACTGGAAACTAAATGAGACTAAATTCAGCTGTAAATTACACTGGTACAGTATGGAACACATGACTGGCGAAATGGCTGTACGTCATCACCGCAGAGTGATGGTTTGGGGCTCGTTTGATACCTTAGACCCTTGATGACTTACAGCCATTTAGCCACTCATGTGTTCCATACTGTACCAGTGTAATTTACAGGTGAATCTAGTCTCACCAACCAATTCCCATAGAGATCCATTCAAATGCAGAGAGCTTATAGTATCGCTTGTAACAGTACCTGGAAATAAGATATTGAGAGTCTTTTGATGTTGATGGGTCACAGACTTCAGGAAGTAACAGCATACAAAGGATATGCGACCAAATAATAAATATGATACTTTAATAATATGTTAAAGCAAAGAGTATGAATACTTATGTAAATGAGAGATTTCAGTTTTCGATTTTTAATACATTTGCAAAAATATCTAAAAACATTTTACATTATAGGCATTTAGCAGACGCTCTTATCCAGAGCGACTTACACAGCATTTTCTTTTTTTTTTTTAATATATAGTCCATTGATACAGCTGGATATATATACTGAAAGCAATGCAGGTGACCCTTGCTTGCTCAAGGGTACAAACGTGGTGTCCGACTGGGAAAATCGAACCTGCAACCTTTCGGTTACAAACCCAGTTCCTTAACCATTATACCACACTGCCGCCACGCATGTCTGTAAAAAATGTAATGTCTGTAATGTAATAAAATGTGGAGAAGGTGAAAGGGGTGGGCAGACTTTCCGGCTTGACTGTACTTCATGGCGTGCATAACTATTGGTAACATAATGATGCATAACTATTGGTAACATAATATGGTTTAAGAGGGTAACTAATCCCTCTGAACATGAAATGCACCTACAAACTCCAATTCCAAAAAAGTTGGGACAGTATGTAAAATGCACATAAAAGCAGAAAGCAGTGATTTGTAAATTGTCTTTTATATATATTTAATTGAAAACAGTACAAAGAAAAGATATTTAATGTTTTACCTTTTTGGATTTTTGGAAATAAATGCTAATTCCTGCAACACGTTCCAAAAAAGTTGGGATGGGCAAAAAAAAGACCGGGAAGTTCAAAAAATATCTTTAGCTTCAGGATTACCTCCTTTTAATTAATAAAATAAACAAATATTATTAACTTGTGCTCATTAATTGACACATACTGTATCTCTTTTGCCATCACTTCATGAATTTGCATTCTTACTTGGGCCATGTAACATTGCTGTCTAATGAAGTCTATGTTGCTCATTATCATAAAGCTTCATTCATTTTCATTTTCAAATATATTTTATATTTTGAGGAGGTAGTGCCTCCTTTGCCTGCCAGGAGGAGCCTCCTCTGATGCGCACACACACCTTAAAATTGCTATATTTTCATTTCACCTGATTTTTCACATTCATTTTGTATATGTCGTTGAGAAGAGGTTGTTTCTGCCGATGAAGTGGCCATCCTTAGTATCTTAGTGGTTTCTTATCTCCCCATTATCTTCGTGTGACCCTCTTGACTGTAGCAAGAGCAACTTTTTTCCATTAAGTTATTTACTCCATATTCCTTCACTGCCTTTTGAGCCTTTAAAAATAAATAAAGCAGGATCGATATCAAATTGTAGTCCCTAAGCTATCACAGATTCTTTACCATGACCATCTGACAGAAGGTTAGGGTGGGGAAGTTAAAAACACATGGACAATGTCACCCAGACATGATTGGCATCTTCAGCAGGGGTTAGAAGTGATCAATCCTGCTTTGTTCAACTTCACAAGTGTCTGGATACAGCCCGTTTAAAACTTTAAATTAGATTAACTTTGACCTTGAATCTCTCATAGGAAGAAGCATTTGGTTCTCCAGCATGTTCTATTCGTCAAACGTTATCATGAGGTCCCTTTCCCACACAGGTTTCTGTCCTCTGCAAGTGCCCCTAAGTGCACCAATACGGTGACTTTAGATTAAACTTTTAATATACGATAGCCCCCTAAAGAGGTCCAGGTTAGAGGTGATATCAGAATGCATTGGGAGCCGACTATTTAACTGTCTTTAGGTAAGTCACACTCTTAAATTATCAAAGGATCTCACAGTGTCATCATGGTAGATCAATATTCCTTATCCCCCTAGCATACCACTTTTTCCAGAAAAAAACTTCACTTCTATATTAAGGGTTATTGCACATTGCTGCAGAGCTTACCAGAAAGTGTTATGATTTATTTTGTATGTATGCAACTCCATAGATTCTTGGTGCATTACATCATTGGGGTCTGAGGTTCAGTTGATGGACAAGTAGTCTGCTGTAGCCTACTAATGGCCCTGTCACACTATTGCGTATGAGAGAAACGTATGAGTTGCGTATGTAAATTCATTAAATAATTTTCATACGCACAAAAAGCCCTTGAAAATAGCGTATGGCTAGCGTATGCCTAGCATATGCTTAGCGTATAAACCATACGTCCGAATACGCACAAAGTTTTTAAGCATGCTTAAAAAACTTTTTGTGCCTCGCCGTATGCCAGCGTATGCCACCGTGTGTGACCGTGCTTGAAACGTATACAACCTATGCCTAACGTACCCCTAGCGTATGTCAGCGTATATCAGCGTATGAGTGATATTTTTCATATGCTGGCATACGCTACTACGATACGCAATAGTGTGACAGGGCCATAAACGTTTTCTCAAACTGGTCTGTTATGTCTGTCTGATAAAATCAAACCCATTTAGGCAGCCAGGAATGCTTCTCAGTAAATCTACATGTTTGGAAGCCTTAGTTTCCCTAGTTGTCCATTATAGCCTGTAATTTAGTACACCGCTTCATTCTGGTTCATTTCCCAACACAGGTTAATTGTCTATAGATTTAAAAATATTCAATACTGTATGTGCTAACAGGTAGTGTACGCATGAGAGAGTTCAGTTTAGGAGCTATGACCATTTATTAAACTGGGATTCTACCCCGTATTGCGATCCAAAATTAGTCTCAGCTCTTAAAAAGGAGTTGTACTTTATTGAAAAGTGTGTCAAGATGATCCGCTATCATGCTCTAAATTACAATAATTTTTAAAAGTACCACTAATACTTCAATTATGGTGCACTTGGAAAGCACAGGGGTTTGTGGGTCTGCAAAAATGTATAGACCTCCAGGCCTTCCTATTGTAAACCCCTTGACTGATGCATGCAAGCTAATATCCTCTACTAATGGCTCCAGTACTATGATGAACGTAGGCAGCCGTTGCTATGTTTCATTCATTTCACATGAAACAGGCCTCTCAACTGTAAGGGGCCTCGCCTCAATCATAAATTGAAAAAAAATAGTTAAAAAAATTAAAATAAATCCCCACAGTGATTAGAAGAACCGCCAACCCAGTAGTTTTCCCATTCAGCCACTGTAGGTGCTGTTCCTAACTTAAGCTATTTCAGTGATGACACTTTAACCACTCCTTATTTTTCTAGTCTATGACCCACATCAAAACACTTGATGTCAGAATCGTCACATACAGTACACAACTTGCATAACATCACAGAACAGTTCTGTGCATAATATGCATGAAGTACGTAGCCTAATTTATTTATATACGTAAAAAGGTATGTGTTTTTACATAACAACAGCAACATAGCCTATTACAGCCGCAAGTGCAATAGGTAGCGTTGTGGAAATGTCGACGTTGCTGGACAGTGGCAAAATTTAATAATTTTTCTGATGAACCTCTGCATGTGTAACCCACTTGGATGAGTAATAACCTGCTAGGATATAGAATAACCAACTAAGGTAAGTAGTACAAGTATACTCTTTATAGGTTCGTAACAACTGCAACTGCAAAAATTAACTGAAAAAAATAAAAAAATATTTAAATGTGGATAAAAGTAGTAGAAAAAGTATTCAATATACAATAATACAATATAACAATCAATTCCTCAATGACCCGGGTCCTAAACAGTAAGCGCTTTTCAGTTCAATAAAGAAAAATAAAAAATGTGTGTGTGCATTCTTTCAGAGTCCTACCACACCAGACGTGTGGAAGATAGAATGATGAGAATCTTCTTGTCTTTCTCTTGGTCCAACTTAAATGGTGGCTCGCCAATTCCTCGTCAGGAATGTTCATTCAATCATAAAAGACCCAACCAAGACGAATGTTTCACACGACAGCAAGGATGCAGGGCAGTTCACCGTAGCCCCGGAGAATATGGCACGAATGCTGTCAATGTTTCAAACTTAAATCAACTCGAACTTAGACTTTTACTCGTAATTATACAAACAATATGTCGAAAAGACGGACTGATGTCTTGTAAAAACGAATTCTCTTCAGCTTCGTTTCACTTCTCTGCGTGCGAGAATAGCATCGCATCTGCGTACTGGTCAACTTTCGCGCACAACTCACGTTGCGTCAATGGGAGGCGGGACTTTCACATATGAACTCCTCATTGGCTAGAAAACATAACTCCACACGTGTCACTCAAACATATATTAACCCCTTGTTTGACAGGATTACTCTCAACCAGATATTATGAACCCATTCTGTGACTGGGTTACACATGGTTCATCAGAAAACAGTTGTAGCTTCATAACCAGGTAGGATATTTGGTTCCTTAAACTGTTTATATCAGATTTTGTAGAAAAAATATATATACCGAAAGTACATCGGGTAGGCTACTGTAGCCTACACAGTATGCTACACAAGAGAGAAGACATCAAATGTTTGTTTGTACAACTTTTTAATAATTCCTATATCGGAACATGATTTATTTTTAGTGTGTAGAAACGGTGCATTTTACGCATGTTATTGTGCATGACTGTGGCAAGATATAGGTTGTAAACGGTTTTCGACTGTTAATAGCACCCTGAAATTTTATTGCCCTGCAGTGCAACTTCAGAGGCTGATGTATTGTCAAGCAGTGACACTGTATCAAGCCTATATCGGAATTTTGAGGGTTTTCTTAAAGTTGTAATTTACAATTTCAGAGAAATATGAATACTATAATTGGGACATTGACAACTACCACTAGGTGGCCACTGTGGATAGGGCAAATAGGCTGCGTGCTCATGCTGAAAGAGCGCATTGCACTTGATGCAGCATTTGTTGTAGTTATAGCCCAATAATTATAAATTTTGAAAGCTAAAGGTTGTAAATCTCATCAAGAAACTGTGATATTAAAGTGAGTAGGCTAATTTCAGTTGCACGCCATTGTTTGTTGTGTTATTTAAAAGACGGTTCAGCGGGTGGTCCTATTGGTAACTTACACACTCAAGCTGCCTCTGCCATTGAGGATGGAAGCTGTGTGGTATAATGGTTAAGAAACTGGGCTTGTATCCTAAAGGTCGCAGGATTGATTCCCAGGTAGGACAGTGTTGTCATACCAAGCTATATAATTGGAAAGTCAGTAAAAAAAAAGAGGTAAAAGTAGTACTATTTGCTCTGGATAAGAATGCCTGTAATGTCCTGTGTCTCTAACTGCGGCAAATATTTTTAAAGTCTCAGGGTTTAGGCAGCTCAGCAAATTTCCTGAGGAACTCCATTGTGAAACCATCTACACTTGGGGTTTTCCCATTAGCCAATAGTCTGATTGTTTTTATTAGCTCCTCATGGGTTATTAGGCAGTCAAACTATCTTTCACCCTTCATTGATGAAATCTGAAAGGTAGATTAAGGTGTTTGAAAATGGCTTTTATTGTGTCCAAGTCTAACCGACTGTCTGATATATAAAGTTCAAAACAGCTACCATCGTGCCAGTGCCGAAGCATTCTGCTGCAACAAGCCTGAATGACTTACCCCCCATTCCACTCACCCCTATCATCACAAAGTGCTTTGAGAGGTTGGTATTGGCCCATCTGAAAACTTGCCTACCCCCGACCCTGGACCCTCACCAGTTTGCCTATCGTCGCAACAGGTCAACAAAAGATGTCATTTCCACTGCAAAACACTCAGCTTTGACACACCTGGACAATAGCAACTCCTATGTAAGGATGCTGTTCGTTGACTTTAGTTCAGCGCCTTCTAAACTGGTCACCAAACTCCATGACCTTGGTATCAGCACTTCACTCTGTAACTGGATCCTGGACTTTCTGACCAACAGACTACAGTCTGTCAGGTTAGACAACCACACCTCCTCCACCCTGACACTGAACACTAGTGTACCGCAGGGCTGTGTGCTGAGCCCTCTCCTCTAATCCCTCTTCACCTACGACTGCATTCCTGTGCATGGCTCCAACACCATAACCAAGTTTGCAGATGAGACCACGTGGTAGGCCTGATCAGTGACAACAATGTGTCAGCCTACAGGAAGGAGGTCCAGCACCTGGTGGCGTGGTGCATCGGTAACAACCTGGCTCTTAACACTAAGAAGACCAAGGAGCTTATTGTGGACTACAGGAGAGCCAAACGCTGCCCCGCATACATAATATATACACTTTATTTATTTTTATTCATCTCCCACCCATATTCTACATTCTGTACCCATATTTATGAACACTAGTCACATCTATATCATTGTACATACTGTATATCCATATTTATCTTGTATTTATTCTCATTTTGTTACACATTGCATTTTATGTTACTATTTTACACTTCTGGTTAGATGCCAAACTGCATTTCATTGTCATAATACTTGTACTCTGCGCAGTGACAATAAAGTTGAATCTGAATCTGAATCTGAATGAACTGTTAACCGCAAGACGGTTTTGTATATTGAATGGCCCTGTATGTCTTCCCACTCTTAGCCATAGCCAGCCCAACAATCAACCAGCCATTTACAATTCTATAGTGTCTGTAGCATACCTCTGCTAATGGCACATTTCTATAGTGTCTGTAGCATAGCTCTGCTAATGGCACATTTCTATAGTGTCTGTAGCATAGCTCTGCTAATGGCACATTTCTATAGTGTCTGTAGCATACCTCTGCTAATGGCACATTTCTATAGTGTCTGTAGCATACCTCTGCTAATGGCACATTCTGCAATTCTGGTTAGGTGGGCCTAAACCAGTTGTCTCCAGACATCCATGTGTATTCACTGTATCAACCCTTTGAAATGTAATGCTAGGTACTGTATTTAAACCACACACACACTTCAGTTCTTCAGAGATATTCTCAGCACAGGCAGCCCGTATGTTTTGAGTTTGTCTCTCCCTTGCGCATTGTAAATAAACCTCAAGCTTTCTCATCTGACTCATTACATCTTTGATTCAGTTAAAATAAAAAATATTGTGCTTCCATGGTGGACTATTGATTTTGTCTCAAACCTTGCCGAATGATGTCCTCTTTTCCTGTGATCTTCCTAGGTAAAGTCATAGGAAAAGTTCCTTTGCCCTGGCGCTATGTGAACCCAATCTCCTCGGAAAATATCACAAAGAACCGATTGAGGAAGACGATTACAGGAAAACTGGGAAAGTAAACATTCAAGAGGCCTGTGGAGGGCAAACAAGCTACTGAACAATAACATTCAAACCTGACAGAGGTCAAACCTTCACATGGTCACTGCAGTGAGTAGGTCCACCTCCCATTGCTTTGTCCTGATGCACTCGCACAGAGTTAATCCGTTTTTTACCTGCTCTCTGCCGGCTAATTCGCCCATGAGTTTTGTGGCCGTGGGATAATGAAGTACAAACTACAGTCTACTACTGGAGTGGTCCGTGCAACGAGAGCCCACTGAGACAGTGATTAATGCACTGCTCACCGTGAGCCCTGCTTATTACAGCGCGTCTAGCTCCCATGCTCTGCCGCTAAAAATGCACAATCTTACCATTAAAATGCAAATGTGTTTATTGCCTTGTTTTGTGGAGAGCGCGGCTTGCAGGGATCCTGTTACCCTTTGCTGTATCGCGTCCTTATGGAAATGATAGTTACCGTTCGAGGGGGAAAAAATGTGTCGGCGAACCACACGAAACATGGCAAAACTGTAAAATAGTTTGAAGTGACAAACAGAACTCCCTGGAATTAAACATATATAAACCATGGGAGACTAGATCATATTTTTTTCATTATCTAGTATCTTCAAAATCCCTATTAATATATAAAATATGTATTTTCCTTTGAAGATATCTAAAAATCCAACATACCAAGGGAGTTTGGAACTGAAAGTGAAAAAGTCTTCTGTCAACTATATTCTAGTTAAGCAGTGCAATATTCTGTTGTATGTCTTTACATTTTACATTTTGAGATTTAGTAGATGCTCTTAACCAAAATGGCTTACAAAAATGCCACCCACCTCTGACAAAACTGACATCATATGACCACTAACATTAATGTTGCATATTACTCTTTAAAAAATAAATTATGTGCAGGAACAGGAAACTACATAGTGTGAGCAATAAAACCACAAGACGAGAGATAATCCATCATTAGATGGCCAATTAAATCATATCAGGAGGGGTGATTAATTATGAGCTGACCAATTAAGTTGTGACATGAGAGATCATTAATCATGAAGAGACCAATGAAACGGCAACATGGGAGGTGATTAAACATTAAGTGACCAATGAGATCTCACGTCAGGAGATGTAATTAATCGTGAGCTAAATTAAATTGTGGCCACAGAGATAATTAATCCTGAACTGACCAATGAAACAGAACTGAGAGGTCATTCATTGTGAAATGATCAATGAAATCGCGACATTAATATGTAATCAATCATTACCTCGCCAATGAAAGACCATTTAATACCTTAATTTTCGAACATACCATTGACAATTTTAGACGTTTAGACACTGTAGGGACAACTCGCAAAAGATTAGGGTTAATTTTATTAACCCTGGTACTATGTCAAAGAACAGTTACTGTCAAAGTTTAGATTCTGTAGCGACTATAAAGAGTGGCCTAACATTTCTAAACGAAACCAAATGTGGTTATTAATGTGCCACAATATTACATATCATAAAATCAAAAATTTATTTATTCCCCATCCTCAACTACTTTAGCTTTTTAGACTCTTGCCATTTTATGCAAATTAACATTCAGTCAGTAGCAGCAAAGCCCAGTGCCCATGAGCTGACCTGACAGGTCAGTTAGCCCAAGCCCCTGAATTATAATAACAGCATTTAATCAGCAGTTTGTTTCATCCCGTAAAACCAGGCAAAACCGGGAAGGAAGCGCTGGCGGATGCAGGGGAGATGATAGTCTTCTTATTTATTCAAGCGTACATTTTAAATTTGGTAAACACTCATTTCATTATTTATTTCTGTTTCTTCTAAAAAAAAAAAACACACACAATTGCGGTTTAGTCACAAATATTTTTTAAATGTATTTATATATAACCTTTCTTTAACCAGGAAAACCCCATTGAGATGGAAATCTCTTTTACAAGGGGACCTGACATGAAACACAAAGTTACTCGACAAGACCGCTGCAAACATCAAATAGGGAATGACACAGTAGCATACGAAAAATTAAAGAGCAGATGTTTAAAAGCAGGAGCATACATAAGTAACTGAGTCATTAAATACATGTTTAAAATCAGCAATTTAAATTAATTTGTCTAGTTCAAGACTTTTTTGCAGATTGTTCCAACTATAAGGTGCAGAATAACAGAAACCCAACTTTACAAATTCAGGGGGACGAGGGACTTCAAAAGGTATCACATTATAGCCTGTCTCCTCAGGTTCATGGTTGAGTTTGTACATGATAATTTGGTTGTTTATCGTGTACAGGATGGAAAAGGTTATAAGTAAGCTATAGAAATGATGGTAAACCAACAACTATGAGAATTATGTGCACTGTTCTGCAGTTTAGTTTAGTTAATAGTTATTATATCACAGTGAGCATTCCACTCCATTGGCTTTAGGTATTAACACATTTATTCATTTTACACACACCCATTTGCAGGATGGCTTGACCACATTTTATCTTTTCATGCAGGTGGATATTTACCAAGGTCAGACTGAGACAAACTCAAGAGCACAAGAGTTGTACTCCTCGTACAAGGATTCATTAGTATTGTCATAAAAAAAACTTTTTGTGAGCTTCTTGAATGTTTCTGGGTGTGTGTGTGTGTACATGTGTGTGTCTGTGTGTGTGTCTGTGTGTGTGTCTGTGTGTGTGTACATGTGTGTGTCTGTGTGTGTGTCTGTGTGTGTGTCTGTGTGTGTGTCTGTGTGTGTGTCTGTGTGTGTGTGAGAGACAGAGAGGCAGAGTGTGAGGTGACTCAGTATTCATGCTGGCTGACACAGGCAGGCCTAAGTGGCAGGCTGTACTCACTCTGCCAGCTTCTGGAGTTTGGGACAGTGGTGCAGTTCACAGTTGTGATACACAAATGTGACAAATGCATTCATGTAGAATACATGTATTTTCTCACAGATCATTTATTTAACTTATAATTTGGCTAAAAATTTTAATAAAACTGTATCAACATTTTTAAACCAAAATTCTGTCCCAGATTTTTATGATTTCCAGATTTTTCATTCATGCCTTCAATTGATTTTAATTTGAACTGAACTGAATTATGAGCGAGACAGAAAGAAAGAGAGAGGGAGAGGTGGGGAGATTGGAGAGGATGGAATAAACTGAAGGCTTTTCTTTCATTGGAGGTTGAGCTCTATCTAAGCTCTCTTTGAAAAACAGAGCACGTTATTTGAGATCGAGAGAGAGTGAGCGAGAGAGATTAAACAAGTGTTTGTTTATTTCCTTTGTGACACCATTGCAAATTTTTAATCTGAGACCAGCATCCTAGAAGCAAGCATTAGGGGTGTGCAGGGACAACACTATCTGCATCTGTATCTGTTCAAAAAACAAAACTGACTCCATCTTTATTTGAGTTTACAGCAGGGGTGGGGAGTACCTGTCAAACAGGGGTTGTATCTGTTTGCCCTCCACTGTTGCTTCATAAATGCATCTGTCAATGTGTCAAGACATGCATTACAACTATGTGTTTTATGGCAGGTAGGTAGATAGTTAAGAAAGGTGGGAAACTGGCTCTACACCCGTCAAATTCTGTAAGATGCGCAGCGACATCACACGGATGAGAAGATTAAGTTGAAACGGGTTTGTCATTATTGGCTCTTCTGTCAACGTCCAGTGGACATCCACATTAACCCCTTCGTGCAGATACCAAATTTGGTCAATTCTCACCTATTTAGGGGGTGCTCTATTTAAGGATTTATAACTCCAGGTGTGAGCATTACAAAAACTTTCGTAAATTAGTCAAGACAGTCGTACCATTTACAATACTAAATCGTTTGTTTTCATTATTTAGGTATAAATAAAGTACCACAAATGCAAAACATATTGGCGAAAATTAAAGTTAGTCATTCATTAGTTTTTAATGAAATACTGAGAGCCCCATATGTAAAACAGGTAAAACTATAAATTTCTTGCATCATAAACTTCTTGACCACAAGTTTGCAAAATATGAGGGTGATATGCAGAATTACTAATGATCGATGAAGCAAAATGTAAGCAGTGTACCCTGGTGTCCCTTACTGTCTTCAAATCTATCCAAAATGGCAATATTTTGCATTTTGCTGAAAATTATGAAATAATCATATATTTAAGTACAAATCAATTGTTTTGACTCATTGAACTCACTTTTTCATCATTTTCAAGAGAATTACTTTTCATCAGTACAGGGAGATGGATATCTAGGTGTCGAAATACCTATCCAAAATGAATAAAATGCTTTTTGTCAATTATAAAGCATATAAATTTGCCCCTTATGATGGTTTCATTGATATTGCAGTTTCAGTTCAGCGTTGGATGTCTAATGTGTGCTTTTTTTTTTTTTACCAGAGCCCCGATAGCCAGCACAGTTATTCATCAGTAAGCATTTCAGTAAGTAAGTAAGCAAGTAAGCATTTTGAAAAATAACAAGAAATAATGTTGCTATAACTTTTAGCTCTAAAAAGACGACTTGCTGTTACCACCTCCTACAGCTAGGACGAGGGTTTGGATTTTCGGAGGCATAAAAAATGTGTGCTGAAGGGTGAAAAAAATGATTTACACCGGGCTGCATGCTCAATCCTTCACGGTGCCTGGCTCCTCTGGAGGTCATGCCACTCTATAAAGTAGATGTTCTACAATGACACTACTCTGTAGTGTGTTTCACAAATGTTGCTATTTTTATTCTACATCCATCTAGCACATATCAGCATACAGTAAATTCTAATTAGTATTTTCCATTTCCTAAGTGACAAGTATCACCCATGAAGATACGAATACCCCATAGTCTACATTATGTACAACATGATTACAATAAAATTAATGAATATTCCACAGTCAGGAAAATACTTGCAATGTCCTAGCTTCACAGCAAATCTGTTCAAACATAACGCATGATTGAGCCACCAAACGCTTACAGAGAACAGCGCTAAAATAAATTTATTGTGAGTGGTATGAATTCTGACAAAGCTAGACTCAGAGCGGACTCAGGGGAGTGAATTCAGTATTTAGGTTTGTACAAGTCACATAGATCACTCTCCTGCCCAGATCTCGAGATTGCAGTGAAAACATGTGTAAACATATGTTCATGATTGTCCAATGTTTACTTTGAACAATCGGTTCACAAACAAATTGCAGTTCTTTTGACAGCTCCAGTAGTCGGAGGCATGAGTTTGTCTAACAAATTATTGCAATGTGAATTTGTCCTATGCCTATGTAGCCTACTAGTAACATATAGCTTAGTTTCTATTGCCATATGTAGGGCTCCTAGAATTCAGTTTTTAAAAGTGGCTAATTCCTTTTTTTTATCCTTTTAAGCCATTTTCAGTTTCTTTTTCAGTTTTTCCAGTTTTCAATCTTTTTTTATTCACAAACTACCTTAAAATATGTGTATATCATAATTAAAACTTGTGGTAAGCTAAATGAAGACAAGCAAATAATATATAGGATGCTCCAATCAAGATTTTTCAGAGGCCGATACGATCACCCATAATTTTTTTAAAGATCGGCCGACTGACCCCGATTTATTTAATTAGAAATACTTTATTGTTATTATTATTTATTTTAAAAAAAATAAAATGCAAAGAGAAGCCTTAAGGATTATAACCTCATGATTTTTTGAGAATACCACTCTAAATGAAAAAAATAAAAAATGAACAGTCCAACAAGATGCATTTCTGAGCTAGCAGTAACAACAAAGCTCTAGAACACCTGAACAGTTTTTAATTCAAGAAAATGGAAAAACAAAACTGGATGTGGCTGCATTTCAACAGCTTTTAATATGCTTTCAGTATAAACCATACACCGCAACAAGCCTAGATCAACATTTCTTTCTGCGGTGTAAAATGTCACATTTTCTTTTTATGAATTACCTGGAGTTTGGGCTCATGGAATGGTGAGATTGACGGAATTGATTATACAGACGGACTCAATATGGAGGCGGAACAGATGGTCGGTCCATCTATTGAGTTAAAAAATACAAAGTAGGCTATAAAAATACAAATTATAGCAGTTCCTTTGCTTTCTTTTTTAAAAATGTGTTTTTATGTTCAGAAAAAGTGGCGAGATTAGGTGCTGTTAAGTTCAAACGGGCAGCATTACAGGTAATAGTATCACGTTTGCATGCTAGATGTTCCGATTTTTCATTGAACCTTTTTCTTTTTTCTTTTGCTCTCACAAGATAGTCCTATAAACAAGGCATACTTTTCGATTATACGAGCACATTAAACATTTCACGGACTGCCGATTGAGTCAAATTGAAGGGAAATCAGCTGATATAGAACCAAATAAGCAATCCAATGCTTAATTCTGTAATGTGCAGATGAAATAAAATAAAGTGCTTACATATGATCACAAGACCATAAATGAGGCAAGAAAAATGCAATAGGGAACATTTGATTTCCTTTAACTTTAAATAAAAATTCTTATACATTACATTACATTACAGTCATTTAGCAGACGCTTTTATCCAAAGTGACGTACAGTAAGTGCATATAGAAAGGTCATCGAAGTAACTACAGAACAGATAAGAAAGCACATTCTTCCCATACAGTATCAGCTATCCCTAGTAACGAACACAGTGCAGTTCACAGTGAACTGGGTAAATCATCTCTACTACAATTCTATTCTAAATAGTATAAACTTGAGTACACAGTTCAACAAGAACACATACCATGAGGTCCTAGATAAGTATAAGTCCAGGTGGAGCCTGAAAAGGTGTGTTTATAGGTATAGTATGAGTATAGTTTGCTGCCAATCAGATTTTTATTCCCACCCTCCCTGCTTTGTAATAGGTTTTAAAGGCACACACCAAAAAAAAACATAAATGTCACGCAAAAGCCAAGATTCTGCTTTTGAAGGTCAATTCCGAGATTCCGTCTGCGATTCCGCAAAAATGGAATCCTAGGGGCCCTGCATATGTTCCATCATCGTATTATCACCAGACCATTTGCACATTATTCATATTATATGCCATGTGTATATATTGTTACGATCTCCGTAGCGGGAGGGGTAAGGACCCAGACGCAGACCACAGGATTAGGCAAAAGAGTTCTTTAATCCGTACAGGGTTCAGACCAGGTGATCAGAGGTAGGTAGGTACACAAGGATCAGGCAGGAGAATGGTAGTTAATCCGTACAGGGGTCAAACCAGGTGATCAGAGGTAGGTAGGTACAACAGGATCAGGCAGGAGAATGGTAGATAAACAGACGAGGTCAAAACCGAACAGGCAGACTGGACAGATAAGGGCAAGGCAAAAGAATAGTAGAGCAAACAGGTGTCGCGGAATAATACTACAGATCTCAGGCTTTAGAAGATAACAGGCACTGGAAAAGGTAATCACAACGATCCGACACAGACTGGAAGTAACACGGGGTTTAAATGCACAAGATACAAATGACACAAAGGGAATCAGGTGTGTGAGAAGGCGGGGTTCCAAACGAGAGACAATGACATACATCTGGGAAACAATTAAACAACCACAGAGACAACTAGGGAAAACGCGGACTGGATTCCAAACCCACACAATGACAGATGACCTGGAGTTTCAGGAAATCGTGCATAGAGTAAGATGACAGGCAGAGTAGATCAGAAGCAGCTGAGAATGATTAGCAAGGACAGAACAGCATGAAAATGTGCGCTCTAATATATTAGTGAGATTAGTAACTATACACACCCCTGCCGTTAGTATGATTAGTAAGTATATACAAATTAGTTTGTTAATTGAGTTAGTAGATCTTATCTATCATTAGTATGTTAGTGAATCTAAGTGCACAGAGATAGGTGTGAAGCAAGAGGGAACCCGAACACCAATGAGATCACCCGAATGGTACAGAGACGTAAACGGGGAGTGACAGATCAGGTGTAAACAAGTAGACACGGGACAACTAGGCAAAACCGGAAAATAAACAAGTCAGGTGAAAACTAAGAATAAACAATACATACAAAATAAAGGTACAAATGACCAGTAGAACACAGATCCTTACAGTACCCCCCCCCCAAGGGACGGCTTCCAGATGTCCCCAGCAGTGACAAACACTAAGCAGGGTGGGTGGAGGGGGACCGGAGGAGGGATAATGGGACAGCAGGTAGTGGAGTAATGTTCAAAGTTTGTAATGTCCGAAATACAGAGCAGGGTGGGTGGAGGGGGTCCGGAGGAGGGAAACAAGGACGGCGGCGCAGACAGGACCGTTCAGGCGGACGATGGCGCAGACAGTACCGCTCAGGAGGGCGACGGTGCAGACAGGACCACTCAGGAGGACGGTGGCACAGACAGGACCGCTCAGGAGGACGACAGCGCAGACAGGACCGCTCAGGAGGATGACGGTGCAGACAGGACCACTCAGGACGGTGGCGCAGACAGGACAGACTGCGATGGCTACATCGCTCAGGAGACCGGCGGCGACGGCTGCATCGCTCAGGAGGCCGGCGGCGACGGCTGCATCGCTCAGGAGGCCGGCGGCGACGGCAGCATCGCTCAGGAGGCCGGCGGCGACGGCTGCATCGCTCAGGAGGCCGGCGGCGACGGCTGCATCGCTCAGGAGACCGGCGGCGACGGCTGCATCGCTCAGGAGGCCGGCGGCGACGGCTGCATCGCTCAGGAGGCCGGCGGCGACGGCTGCATCGCTCAGGAGGCCGGCGGCGACGGCTGCATCGCTCAGGAGGCCGGCGGCGACGGCTGCATCGCTCAGGAGAGGAGACTAGCGGACTGGGCCGCTCAGGAGAGAAGACTAGCGGACTGGGCCGCTCAGGCGAGGAGACTAGCGGACTGGGCCGCTCAGGAGAGGGGACTAGCGGACTGGGCCGCTCAGGCGAGGAGACTAGCGGACCGGGCCGCTCAGGCGAGGAGACTAGCGGACCGGGCCGCTCAGGCGAGGAGACTAGCGGACTGGGCCGCTCAGGAGAGGAGACTAGCGGACTGGGCCGCTCAGGCGAGGAGACTAGCGGACTGGGCCGCTCAGGCGAGGAGACTAGCGGACTGAGCCGCTCAGGCGAGGAGACTAGCGGACTAGGCCGCTCAGGCGAGGAGACTAGCGGACTGGGCCGCTCAGGCGAGGAGACTAGCGGACTGGGCCGCTCAGGCGAGGAGACTAGCGGACTGGGCCGCTCAGGCGAGGAGACTAGCGGACTGGGCCGCTCAGGCGAGGAGACTAGCGGACTGGGCCGCTCAGGCGAGGAGACTAGCGGACTGGGCCGCTCAGGCGAGGAGACTAGCGGACTGGGCCGCTCAGGCGAGGAGACTAGCGGACTGGGCCGCTCAGGCGAGGAGACTAGCGGACTGGGCCGCTCAGGCGAGGAGACTAGCGGACTGGGCCGCTCAGGCGAGGAGACTAGCTGGCTCGGCAACTTGAGAGGAGGCAGGGAGCAGGACGGGACTGTTGGCGTGGAACGAAACGGGCCTGGAGGTCCGGGACCGGACGGGGCCATAGGCATGGACCGGGGAGTGACAGGAGGCATGGACCGGGGAGTGACAGGAGGCATGGACCGGGGAGTGACAGGAGGCATGGACCGGGGAGTGACAGGAGGCATGGACCGGGGAGGGACAGGAGGCATGGACCGGGGAGGAACAGGAGGCATGGACCGGGGAGGGACAGTAGGCATGGACCGGGGAGGGACAGGAGGCATGGACCGGGGAGGGACAGGGGAACTGGGACGGGAAGGGACAGGAGAACTGGGACAGGAAGGGACAGCGGAGCTGGGACCGGACGGGACAGGGGAGCTGGGACGGGACGGGACAGCGGAGCTGGGACGGGACGGAACCGTGGAGCTGGGACGGGACGGAGCAGCGGAGCTGGGAAGGGACGGAACAGCGGAGCTGGGACGGGACGGAACAGGGGAGCTGGGACGGGACGGAACAGGGGAGCTGGGACGGGACGGAACAGGGGAGCTGGGACGGGACGGAACAGGGAATCTGGGGCGGGACGGAACAGGGGGTCTGGGACGGGACGGAACAGGGGGGTTGGGACGGGACGGAACAGGGGAGTTGGGACGGGACGGAACAGGGGAGCTGGGACGGGACGGAACAGCGGAGCTGGGACGGGACGGAACAGCGGAGCTGGGACGGGACGGAACAGGGGAACTGGGACGGGACGGAACAGGGGAGTTGGGACGGGACGGAACAGGGGAGCTGGGACGGGGCGGAACAGGTGAGCTGGGACGGGACGGGACAGGGGAGCTGGGACTGAACGGGACCGGAGAGCTGGGACTGAACGGGACAGGAGAGCTGGGACTGAACGGGACAGGAGAGCTGGGGCTGAACGGGACAGGAGGGCTGGAACGGGCAGGGACAGGAGGGCTGGCACAGGACGGAACAGGGGAGCTGGGACGGGACGGAACAGCGGAGCTGGGATGGGACGGGACAGGGGAGCTGGGGCGGGAAGGAACAGGGGAGCTGGGACTGAACGGGACCGGAGAGCTGGGACTGAACGGGACAGGAGAGCTGGGACTGAACGGGACAGGAGAGCTGGGACTGAACGGGACAGGAGAGCTGGGGCTGAACGGGGCAGGGGAGCTGGGACTGAACGGGGCAGGAGAGCTGGGACTGAACGGGACAGGAGAGCTGGGACTGAACGGGACAGGAGAGCTGGGACTGAACGGGACAGGAGGGCTGGAACGGGCAGGGACAGGAGGGCTGGCACAGGAAGGGACAGGAGAGCTGGGACGGAACGGGGCAGGAGAGCTATGACTGGACGGAACAGAGGAGCTGTGACGGGACGGAACAGGAGGCTTGGGCTGGGACGGAAAGGCGATGGATCCCCCGTCAACGGGCGGTTGAGCCCGTCGACGGAGCCGGGAACCAGGACTCCATCGTTTCCTCCCGGGTCCATAGCCCCTCGGGCAAAGGGCAAGACGGGTACCCTTAAATTTAGCCGCTTCCAGGTTGTGGCTAGGCTCAGAGTTATCAGGATGGAGGGAGACCACTCCGAGCCTAACGGAGTGGGAGCTGGGTGGAGGAGTCTGGAGTGATGGGTGGTGGTCGGCATGACGGCGGGCAAACTCCGGGTTCTGCCCCCAGATCCCCATGAGGTAGTTCTCATAGGGATCCGGGCCGAAGGGATCGATCTCCCAGGCCATCAGAAACCGCAGATCTTGGGTCACGGACTCGATGACTGCCTGTTGGCCACTCATGGCTCCTTGCCGCAGGAGGGCGGCGTGCAGGTGGCTTGGGTCTGCTGGGTCCAAGAATGGTCGGATCGTACTGTTACGATCTCCATAGCGGGAGGGGTAAGGACCCAGACGCAGACCACAGGATTAGGCAAAAGAGTTCTTTAATCCGTACAGGGTTCAGACCAGGTGATCAGAGGTAGGTAGGTACACAAGGATCAGGCAGGAGAATGGTAGTTAATCCGTACAGGGGTCAAACCAGGTGATCAGAGGTAGGTAGGTACAACAGGATCAGGCAGGAGAATGGTAGATAAACAGACGAGGTCAAAACCGAACAGGCAGACTGGACAGATAAGGGCAAGGCAAAAGAATAGTAGAGCAAACAGGTGTCGCGGAATAATACTACAGATCTCAGGTTTTAGAAGATAACAGGCACTGGAAAAGGTAATCACAACGATCCGACACAGACTGGAAGTAACACGGGGTTTAAATGCACAAGATACAAATGACACAAAGGGAATCAGGTGTGTGAGAAGGCGGGGTTCCAAACGAGAGACAATGACATACATCTGGGAAACAATTAAACAACCACAGAGACAACTAGGGAAAACGCGGACTGGATTCCAAACCCACACAATGACAGATGACCTGGAGTTTCAGGAAATCGTGCATAGAGTAAGATGACAGGCAGAGTAGATCAGAAGCAGCTGAGAATGATTAGCAAGGACAGAACAGCATGAAAATGTGCGCTCTAATATATTAGTGAGATTAGTAACTATACACACCCCTGCCGTTAGTATGATTAGTAAGTATATACAAATTAGTTTGTTAATTGAGTTAGTAGATCTTATCTATCATTAGTATGTTAGTGAATCTAAGTGCACAGAGATAGGTGTGAAGCAAGAGGGAACCCGAACACCAATGAGATCACCCGAATGGTACAGAGACGTAAACGGGGAGTGACAGATCAGGTGTAAACAAGTAGACACGGGACAACTAGGCAAAACCGGAAAATAAACAAGTCAGGTGAAAACTAAGAATAAACAATACATACAAAATAAAGGTACAAATGACCAGTAGAACACAGATCCTTACAGTACCCCCCCCCCAAGGGACGGCTTCCAGATGTCCCCAGCAGTGACAAACACTAAGCAGGGTGGGTGGTGGGGGACCGGAGGAGGACTAATGGAGTAGCAGGTACTTAGTTTCAGGAGGGTGAAAAGGGCTCGGAGAGAAATGTCTGAGTGCTGAGCAGGGTGGGTGGAGGGGGACCGGAGGGGGACCGGAGGAGGGATAATGGGACAGCAGGTAGTGGAGTAATGTTCAAAGTTTGTAATGTCCGAAATACAGAGCAGGGTGGGTGGAGGGGGTCCGGAGGAGGGAAACAAGGACGGCGGCGCAGACAGGACCGTTCAGGCGGACGATGGCGCAGACAGTACCGCTCAGGAGGGCGACGGTGCAGACAGGACCACTCAGGAGGACGGTGGCACAGACAGGACCGCTCAGGAGGACGACAGCGCAGACAGGACCGCTCAGGAGGATGACGGTGCAGACAGGACCACTCAGGACGGTGGCGCAGACAGGACAGACTGCGATGGCTACATCGCTCAGGAGACCGGCGGCGACGGCTGCATCGCTCAGGAGGCCGGCGGTGACGGCTGCATCGCTCAGGAGGCCGGCGGCGACGGCAGCATCGCTCAGGAGGCCGGCGGCGACGGCTGCATCGCTCAGGAGGCCGGCGGCGACGGCTGCATCGCTCAGGAGACCGGCGGCGACGGCTGCATCGCTCAGGAGGCCGGCGGCGACGGCTGCATCGCTCAGGAGGACGGCGGCGACGGCTGCATCGCTCAGGAGGCCGGCGGCGACGGCTGCATCGCTCAGGAGGCCGGCGGCGACGGCTGCATCGCTCAGGAGAGGAGACTAGCGGACTGGGCCGCTCAGGAGAGAAGACTAGCGGACTGGGCCGCTCAGGCGAGGAGACTAGCGGACTGGGCCGCTCAGGAGAGGGGACTAGCGGACTGGGCCGCTCAGGCGAGGAGACTAGCGGACTGGGCCGCTCAGGCGAGGAGACTAGCGGACTGGGCCGCTCAGGCGAGGAGACTAGCGGACTGGGCCGCTCAGGCGAGGAGACTAGCGGACTGGGCCGCTCAGGCGAGGAGACTAGCGGACTGGGCCGCTCAGGCGAGGAGACTAGCGGACTGGGCCGCTCAGGCGAGGAGACTAGCGGACCGGGCCGCTCAGGCGAGGAGACTAGCGGACTGGGCCGCTCAGGCGAGGAGACTAGCGGACTGGGCCGCTCAGGAGAGGAGACTAGCGGACTGGGCCGCTCAGGCGAGGAGACTAGCGGACTGGGCCGCTCAGGCGAGGAGACTAGCGGACTGGGCCGCTCAGGCGAGGAGACTAGCGGACTGGGCCGCTCAGGCGAGGAGACTAGCGGACTGGGCCGCTCAGGCGAGGAGACTAGCGGACTGGGCCGCTCAGGCGAGGAGACTAGCGGACTGGGCCGCTCAGGCGAGGAGACTAGCGGACTGGGCCGCTCAGGCGAGGAGACTAGCGGACTGGGCCGCTCAGGCGAGGAGACTAGCGGACTGGGCCGCTCAGGCGAGGAGACTAGCGGACTGGGCCGCTCAGGCGAGGAGACTAGCTGGCTCGGCAACTTGAGAGGAGGCAGGGAGCAGGACGGGACTGTTGGCGTGGAACGAAACGGGCCTGGAGGTCCGGGACCGGACGGGGCCATAGGCATGGACCGGGGAGTGACAGGAGGCATGGACCGGGGAGTGACAGGAGGCATGGACCGGGGAGTGACAGGAGGCATGGACCGGGGAGGGACAGGAGGCATGGACCGGGGAGCAACAGGAGGCATGGACCGGGGAGGGACAGTAGGCATGGACCGGGGAGGGACAGGAGGCATGGACCGGGGAGGGACAGGGGAACTGGGACGGGAAGGGACAGGAGAACTGGGACAGGAAGGGACAGCGGAGCTGGGACCGGACGGGACAGGGGAGCTGGGACGGGACGGGACAGCGGAGCTGGGACGGGACGGAACCGTGGAGCTGGGACGGGACGGAGCAGCGGAGCTGGGAAGGGACGGAACAGCGGAGCTGGGACGGGACGGAACAGGGGAGCTGGGACGGGACGGAACAGGGGAGCTGGGACGGGACGGAACAGGGGAGCTGGGACGGGACGGAACAGGGAATCTGGGGCGGGACGGAACAGGGGGTCTGGGACGGGACGGAACAGGGGGGTTGGGACGGGACGGAACAGGGGAGTTGGGACGGGACGGAACAGGGGAGCTGGGACGGGACGGAACAGCGGAGCTGGGACGGGACGGAACAGCGGAGCTGGGACGGGACGGAACAGGGGAACTGGGACGGGACGGAACAGGGGAGTTGGGACGGGACGGAACAGGGGAGCTGGGACGGGGCGGAACAGGTGAGCTGGGACGGGACGGGACAGGGGAGCTGGGACTGAACGGGACCGGAGAGCTGGGACTGAACGGGACAGGAGAGCTGGGACTGAACGGGACAGGAGAGCTGGGGCTGAACATTACATTACATTACATTACATTCATTTAGCAGACGCTTTTATCCAAAGCGACGTACAGTAAGTGCATACAGAAAGGTCATCAAAGTAACTACAGAACAGATAAGCACATTTTTCACATACAGTAGCAGCTATCCCTAGTAATGAACACAATGCAGTTCACAGTGAACTGGGTAAATCAGCTCTAATACAATTCTATTCTAACCATTATAAACTTGACTATCCTGAGTACATAGTTCAACAAGAACACAAACCATGAGGTCCTAGCTAAGTATTAGTCCAGGTGGAGTCTGAAAAGGTGCGTTTTCAGGCCACGACGGAAAGTAGGCAGGGTTGGCATGGAACGTAGGGGAATGGGAAGTTCGTTCCACCACTGGGGAGCTAGGGTGGAAAAGCTCCGCAGTCGGGACGAGCGAGTACCATTTACACGGAGGGGGGGAAGCGCAAGTCGCCCTGCAGTAGATGAGCGAAGCGTTCGAGCAGGAACATAGTTCTGAATCAAGTCCTGCAGGGACTGAACGGGACAGGAGGGCTGGAACGGGCAGGGACAGGAGGGCTGGCACAGGACGGAACAGGGGAGCTGGGACGGGACGGAACAGCGGAGCTGGGATGGGACGGGACAGGGGAGCTGGGGCGGGAAGGAACAGGGGAGCTGGGACTGAACGGGACCGGAGAGCTGGGACTGAACGGGACAGGAGAGCTGGGACTGAACGGGACAGGAGAGCTGGGACTGAACGGGACAGGAGAGCTGGGGCTGAACGGGGCAGGGGAGCTGGGACTGAACGGGGCAGGAGAGCTGGGACTGAACGGGACAGGAGAGCTGGGACTGAACGGGACAGGAGAGCTGGGACTGAACGGGACAGGAGGGCTGGAACGGGCAGGGACAGGAGGGCTGGCACAGGAAGGGACAGGAGAGCTGGGACGGAACGGGGCAGGAGAGCTATGACTGGACGGAACAGAGGAGCTGTGACGGGACGGAACAGGAGGCTTGGGCTGGGACGGAAAGGCGATGGATCCCCCGTCAACGGGCGGTTGAGCCCGTCGACGGAGCCGGGAACCAGGACTCCATCGTTTCCTCCCGGGTCCATAGCCCCTCGGGCAAAGGGCAAGACGGGTACCCTTAAATTTAGCCGCTTCCAGGTTGTGGCTAGGCTCAGAGTTATCAGGATGGAGGGAGACCACTCCGAGCCTAACGGAGTGGGAGCTGGGTGGAGGAGTCTGGAGTGATGGGTGGTGGTCGGCATGACGGCGGGCAAACTCCGGGTTCTGCCCCCAGATCCCCATGAGGTAGTTCTCATAGGGATCCGGGCCGAAGGGATCGATCTCCCAGGCCATCAGAAACCGCAGATCTTGGGTCACGGACTCGATGACTGCCTGTTGGCCACTCATGGCTCCTTGCCGCAGGAGGGCGGCGTGCAGGTGGCTTGGGTCTGCTGGGTCCAAGAATGGTCGGATCGTACTGTTACGATCTCCGTAGCGGGAGGGGTAAGGACCCAGACGCAGACCACAGGATTAGGCAAAAGAGTTCTTTAATCCGTACAGGGTTCAGACCAGGTGATCAGAGGTAGGTAGGTACACAAGGATCAGGCAGGAGAATGGTAGTTAATCCGTACAGGGGTCAAACCAGGTGATCAGAGGTAGGTAGGTACAACAGGATCAGGCAGGAGAATGGTAGATAAACAGACGAGGTCAAAACCGAACAGGCAGACTGGACAGATAAGGGCAAGGCAAAAGAATAGTAGAGCAAACAGGTGTCGCGGAATAATACTACAGATCTCAGGCTTTAGAAGATAACAGGCACTGGAAAAGGTAATCACAACGATCCGACACAGACTGGAAGTAACACGGGGTTTAAATGCACAAGATACAAATGACACAAAGGGAATCAGGTGTGTGAGAAGGCGGGGTTCCAAACGAGAGACAATGACATACATCTGGGAAACAATTAAACAACCACAGAGACAACTAGGGAAAACGCGGACTGGATTCCAAACCCACACAATGACAGATGACCTGGAGTTTCAGGAAATCGTGCATAGAGTAAGATGACAGGCAGAGTAGATCAGAAGCAGCTGAGAATGATTAGCAAGGACAGAACAGCATGAAAATGTGCGCTCTAATATATTAGTGAGATTAGTAACTATACACACCCCTGCCGTTAGTATGATTAGTAAGTATATACAAATTAGTTTGTTAATTGAGTTAGTAGATCTTATCTATCATTAGTATGTTAGTGAATCTAAGTGCACAGAGATAGGTGTGAAGCAAGAGGGAACCCGAACACCAATGAGATCACCCGAATGGTACAGAGACGTAAACGGGGAGTGACAGATCAGGTGTAAACAAGTAGACACGGGACAACTAGGCAAAACCGGAAAATAAACAAGTCAGGTGAAAACTAAGAATAAACAATACATACAAAATAAAGGTACAAATGACCAGTAGAACACAGATCCTTACATATATAGTTCATTTTTGTGTTTTGTAGCTCCAGAATACGATTAATTGGTCGCATTTTGCTGCCGTTTTCGGTAACACTTTATAATAAGGGAACACACCTCATGCCTTAACTAATGCATGAATCATCATGATTTAATGCATAAATGAATGCATGATGTATCATCAACTCTGTGTGGTTCAATATTAATAAACGACCAAGTCATTATTAATTCATGTGATTACTGTGCACTTAATATATCATCAATTAATGAATATTAACTCATAGTTAAGTCATACATTAAGTAACGTCATCAAAGTAGCTGCAAATTACTAAGGTAGACAAGAGCTTCTCAGACCATCAGTGGTGGATTTATCCACAAAGCTGATTCTGGCAGTGTGGCTTCTGATTTTGATAAATCCCCTTAGCCCTCTCTATTTTGTGTATGTCCCCCACTGTTAGGATCAATAAAGCTCCTGCTGTGGTTAACACTGAAATGGGTGTATCCAGCAGTGGCAACGCCACTGATCACTTATTATTGTGGTCCCCCGACGAACATGTCTTTTGATGAATGGGAACAGTCTTCAACAGTCTGAGAACTGGCCATTTCCTCTGATACCCCAAAATTCCAAAAAACCCATTTTCACCTGCTCCATGTCCTGCCATATCTCCCACAACCCTATTGTTAAAAGAAGATCATTTACAAATCAAAACTAGAATGGCACTGAGAGAAATAGACACCCAAAAAAAAAGTGGGCAAAGCACTATAATATTGAACGGACATAACTGCTTGCTTCTATTGCCGAAGTTACAGCAACCAATATGGCTTCCAGTGCACTGCACCGCTCAATTTACACTTGGGCTATAATTTAGAAACCCCTGTCTTTTTTTTGAACCAAACTAAAGAGTAACAGTCATATATTAAACCCAGTTATATCCACAATACATATAAGAATA
This sequence comes from Ilyophis sp. 1 JC-2022, assembly GCA_022702515.1. Classification (NCBI taxonomy): domain Eukaryota; kingdom Metazoa; phylum Chordata; class Actinopteri; order Anguilliformes; family Synaphobranchidae; genus Ilyophis; species Ilyophis sp. 1 JC-2022. The sequence goes on from CM040394.1 coordinate 41,860,730, forward strand.
ATAATCAATGCGTGATTATACTTGACACGATACAAAGGTATTTATTGTTTTACTCATCGGAGATGACTCTGGTTGGTCTTCTTGAACATGTCATGATGACTAGCTGACAGAATATAACTGAATAGATAGCCTACAGAAATCAGTGTGAAAAGGTTGAACTACATGTATGTTTATTACGACATCACGTAAAGTAGTTGAATCTAATCTATTCAGTTCAATATTTTTTTTGTCCAAGACCACCGAAATAAAGTTGAAATATTATGAATAAATGAGTTTTCTTGCACGCTGAATATGCACGCACAGATAGGAGGCAAAAAATCACATCTATCACCAAAGACCGTTTTAACACGCACACACACACACATATATTTCTGGTGGCAACTGGAGGATAACTAAGTTAGGCTACTGTACAAGCTCCTCGCAAAATCAAATTATTTCACTAAGTCCAGTCCTGAGCTCACATGACAGGGTAACGTTAGATACATAAAAATCTTACTCCAAAAAGGACATTTCTAAGGGAATTATGCAATTTAACATTTGCCTAACTAGCTAATGTTATAGTTAGCAGCAATATGCAAATCCTTGTGTGTTCTAATACTAATGCCACTGAATTAGCCTAAATAAATATAAGTACTGGACATTGGCAAGCCAGCAAGCAAAATTACAAGTGATAGTAGGCCTCATAGCAGCTAGCTTGCTAGCTATTTGTGTCTGCAATTTATTCACTGCTATGTCGATTTATTTTTTTTGCAAACATAGCCAACATTGAACAAATTTACACTGAGATAACTAGCTACATAAGCTACGTACCAGAATTTAAGTAACATTTATTTAGTTTCAGAGGGTTGAAAGCATTCGGTTTTGTTTAGGATCTTCTGCAGCGCATTCAAGTTTGCTAGCTGAATCCATACCATAGATAGCCTGTAGCTATACCTATACCACAGAGAGTTCTGTGATTCAGTTTTCATGGAAGCTCGAACTACCATACTTTACGGTTGTGGTCCTTGTATATGGAATCCTGAAAGCGACAAAAGTCACGAACAGGTTCTCTGTATTGTAAAAAATAAAGACGCTTTTAATCATTTCTTTTGCCTCCAATCAGTCGATAAAATAAATTTTAAAATAATAAATTTATTTTATCTGTACGATAAGTAAAACATCAATACTATATATTTTTTATTGTGTCAAGTAAAATCACGGATTGATTCTCAGAGGAGCAACAACTAATAAAAAGTAAGCCAAATTCAAAGCGGATAATTTTTTGACTATGGTCCCGGCAAATACGCAACCTGTCAAGTGATGAATAAATAAATAAACAGAAATTCAAAACATTTAGCCTCCTGTTCATCGAATGGTACATTGACAAGTTTTCTGCAGAAAGGTACAAACAACAACATGGCTAAATTCTGCACAAATTCCAAGATAACGTGTGGGCTAACTGTTAATGGTGATATATGTCTGAATTAACGTTCTGTAGCCTTATAATGAGCGCGGCTGATCGATACTTCTATAGTTCTATATATTACCAGTGTAAGGCTGGAAATCAGTCATAAACCCTTGCAGCTGGTGGTGACTTCCTTGAGGGTGCAATACAACAATTTACCTGGTGGCCTGAGAACCTTTTCCTCTGACCTCTCACGGCCTCGTAAACTACAGCTGGGATTGAGCCTACAACTGGACATCAGAAGGAAACGGCATCCCTAATGACGCCGGGAACTCAGGCTTGCTCACAGGTCTTTTACGGCCTAGGTTCTGGACTGAATGGTGAACATATTAAACAAAGCTGTATATGTATATTGAATCATATGTATGTGCATGTAAATTGGTAATTGTGGAAGTATAAAGTAATTGTGGATAATATGATAAATGTGGTGAACCTGGATAATACTAATTGAAGTGTGTGGTATGTGAAAGTATAGGAGGGGGAGAAATAAAGAATGTGAAAGGAGGATTGTATAGGTTATCTGGGATGCGCTTGTTCATATAAATATCTGGAACCTAGAGTGGCCATCACCGGGACCTCACCTGATATCTAGATATGACAGAGAAGATCATAAGATCACGCGCTGTCGTTCAAAGAGTCTTATTACTGTCACTAGATTGGGAGGGGTAGCTGTTTCTCTCCCTGGAGGGGGGTCCCTGGATGGTGAAACTTCTCTTCCTGCCAGACCTTATTTGGACAAACAAAGGGACTTGTGGAGTGTGCAAAGCCTGCATTTAAGGAAAGCCCAAAGGGATATTCAAGGAGAATCTGCTTAACAGTTCTCCTGGTACCATAGTCACACCGTACGGAATCACTTGGTGATATACTTTGTTAGTGAACTTGTTCATGTTTATGTGTCTTAGCAGCATGTTATCCTGTGTTTAGTTATAGGCATTGAATGTGTTCGTGTTTGCTCTCACAGTTTTAACCAGTGATTATTTGTCATTAATAAATTACCATGTTTTCACATCAACTGCATCTTTCTTTTAATCCCTTTTTCCAGCTTCAATTACATTACATTACATTACATTATAGGCATTTAGCAGACGCTCTTATCCAGAGCGACTTACATACTTCTTATTACATTTATCCATTCGTACAGCTGGATATATACTGAAGCAATGCAGGTTAAGTACCTTGCTCAAGGGTACAACGGCAGTGTCCTACCTGGGAATCGAACCTGCAACCTTTCAGTTACAAGTCCAGTTCCTTAACCATTATACTACACTGCCGCCCAATTGCCTGCATGATCTGAGCTGCAGCGTTCCAAGCACTGTGGTGTGTATGCTTGAGTCTCAGAGTCAGAACTCCTGCATCTCACTCAGGGCTAATTCTAAGCTAATGACCTCCCTGCCTGTTATCCAATTCTTTTTATATTTAACGTGCGTGGCTCTCATCCATCTTATACCCTTTTCAGCCTAAATTACGACTGAAGACTCAGGGGGACAATTCTGACCAAGGACCGACTGATCAGCGGCCTGGGACAGATGTGGCATTCTCAAGTTGGGTAGGCAGTCAAGTTTCTGCCCACAAACAGGGTTGGGTAGTGAATGGTTCTGGTGATTTGATGTGAAGAGAACCCATGGGCGTTCTACGCCGGTTCTTGTCAAATTAGCCTTAAGGAGCCCTTTAAATACACTCAGAGTAGTGCATGGTTCTGGTGATTTGATGTGAAGAGAACCCATGGGCGTTTTACACCGGTTCTTGTCAAATCTGCCTTAAGGAGCCCTTTAAATGCACTCAGACCTGGGCTCGCAACTATCTATGATAAATGAATACATGTATTATGTTGGCTATACCCCCAACCTCTGCGTTCGCCACCGAACTGAGCTTCAGCAATAATGTTGATTCCGGCAAACATATATTGAAGTAATGGTGGTACCTAAGGGCGAGTTGAGTGTAACCACTCCGAGCTCCACGCATGTTTAACCAAAATTCTAAATTATAATTATAAATGGAGTCAGATAAACGAGTAAATAAAATAATAATATTTCTAAATAACTTTTACCTTTTCCCACAGCAATAGTGGAATACATCACGCTTAAACCTTCGCTCCGAGCTATTCCCTCATTGGTCTAGTAATTGCGGATTCTACATTTGGTGACCCCGACGTGATTTCAGTGGCTGTTTCCAAGTTTTACAATTTGGAGAACCCGACATGATTTCAGTTGCTGTTTCCAGATTCTACACCAGTGTTAGGTTATGGTGTCTTTCTATATATGTATGCCCCTATGTCTGCTTTTAAATCTCTGGATGCCATATATTATAGCACGCTACGGTTTATCACGGGTGATGCGTTCAGAACTCATCATTGTGACCTGTATCTACCGCTCAGTGGGTTGATTCTCTCTAGACCTGCGGAGGAAACAGCATGGTATTTTATTTGTTTATAAAACTCCCTCTCTATTTAACCAAGCTTCTTTCAATTAAAACCTCAAATTATTCTACTAGATCTCAGGGTTAGGTCTCTTTGGACATACCACGTTTTTGGACAGAGTTGAGTAGAAATTCCTTTAGTGTTTCAGCACCTTATATGTGGAATGAAATGCAAGAGTCATTAAAGCGGAGCTCTTTGGTGTCTTTTGAATTTTGAAATGGTTCAGAATCCTATTTGAGAAATAATTGGAGGCAATCAGGACTGCTGACAATGCTGTAGTCTTAACAACAGTTATTTAAATTCCAATCGAAACACACAAAATAAAATGCTACTAAAATGGGAATAAAAACAAACCCCCAAAAAACTGCTAAATACCAGGAACACTGCAGGAAGGTTACAGGCCAACATTGCAGCATTTTTGCTGTGCAACATTGTAGCAACAATGCTGCAATGTTGTAGCAAAGTCTCTTGGAAAACGTTTTATTGAGATTATGTTTGAACGTGGCTACAATGTTGTAGAGCAATATTGCAGCAACGTTGCACATGGTTGTATTAGGAAGGTTTTTTAGTTTATGTTACACTTGTAAACTTTGTCTGGGTTATTTATTCCAAAACTCCATCCTTTCACTGTTGAAATTCGAACTCTTGGCAGATGCAAGACATTCTAGGCTGAGCAGTACCGGAGTGAACTGGAGCTTGCGGACAACCGTATTTAGCTGCAGTGTGTACGTAGCTGTTGATCGACATCCTCTTCGATAGAATATGCTACCGGGCTTAGAAGAATCTCCGTTGCTTTCAATTAGACAGGACATATGCTGGTGAAAAGCATATAATGCCTTCTATTGGATACAATCATTGTCAATCAAACCATACTTAAATTAAAAGCATCACAGCTGTGTAATCAGAAAGCCTGGTTTTACGCAGAGCTAGTTTAGATTGTATACTCTTGTTCTAATGTGCTGTGTATTTCTCAAACGGATTGTTCAAGGCAATAAATGACTACGGAATCTTGAAAGTGCCATGGTTTCTCAGCCTGCTCTTTAATTGACCACTTCTCTGTGGAGCACCCTCTTTCTTTTGGTTTTCATTATCCGTCCCGTATTTTTGCTTGTCCTGCTACTCCGTGTTTTCACCTGTGCCGCATTTCTGCTCCTTATTTAAACTTTGCATCTTCTTTGTTCTACGCTTCCATATTGTCTTTTGTTCGACACGGAACGCCGGTACGGTACAGGACAGACAGATCAAGCTGACCTCCTTGCCTTAAACACAAAGTTGTTCACGCAACGGGGGACTTGGTTCGGCTGTCTTAATTATTTAGGAAGTCTCCTACTCTTTTCTATCCTTTGATTTTATTTTGTGTTATGTTCTGTCTCTCTAGTCCGAGACAGTTCTCTTCGCCTTTCCTGTTTTACCTCTCTGTTTAGATTGCTTTCATATATAGAGAGCAAGAGGTTCTTTCTGTTTATTGTTTTTTCTCTACGTGCTGTTTATCCCGGAGCCTTATCGCCCACTCCGGGTTATTATTTTGTTATCAAATTTCCTCATTTATAGAGAGGATTTGCTCATTCCTCGTGGTTACGAGTTTGCTCACCTTACTGCGAGTTGTTTTTCATTCTCCCTGTATTTCCCAGTCTCACCCTAAAAACATCCTCTCTACGTGAGAGAGGGAGTCTGGTTTTCTGTTTGGTTTTCTCATCCCTTTCACGGAGTCAGTCTCCATTCTAGTGGCGTTGTTCACAATGCTTTAAGATCCCTACTGTCGCGCCTGGTCCTTCCGACCCAGCACTCCCTGACAGAAAGAGACATCTATACACCTAAAATCAATGGTAAGATTGTATATTTATTCCATATTTAGTAGACGATTACATGATTACACGATAATTGAACTTGTTTATTTCAGTATTGAGTTATTCACTGCTGCATTAGTTGGCTTTATCTTGCTATGACGGAATACTAATTTTTGCTGGTAATATAATATTTTTATGAACTCTCAGATAGACGCTATTGTCCAATGTGTCATGCATGGGTAGGTAGTTGCAGGAGAGACTGGGTTGGGGGTTTGTCGTTAAATGAACCACATACGCGACAGTGGTGGCACATAAAAACTCCGTATTGTGCACACTTGTCACAAATCGTGTATTAATAAAGATATAACTCCACCTGTTGGAGTCAGGTGGTACAGTGTATGTCTCAGTTGAGCAATAGAGCCCTCAGAAAGCCAGTGAATTATTTTTGGCACACTGTGTTCTACACGACATAGTGTAGTATGATGGTTAGGGAACAGGGCTTGTAAACTGTACTTGAGTAAAAGTATTTTTTGGAAAATGTTCTTAGAAGTACAAATAGAACTAGCCTTCACCGAAGAAAAAAAAAGTACAAAAAAAGTAATTTATTCAAGTAAACATTTCAAGTTGCTTTTAAATCAACACTTATCAATCAACCAGAATGTAATCAACCATTAAAAAGGTTACATTTAAAATTTTAATTCCTGGCCAACTTAAAATGAACAATGGTAATTAAGGAAATAACAGAATTAAATTAACCCCTTCTCAAGCACCACCTTTTTGAACACAAGCCTGAAAATAAAACTGTTCTTGAAACTTTCACTACAGGCATAATCCTGGTCTCTTCTGTAAGGTAACCCTTAAGAGTTTGTGTAATGGGTTTATTGATGGTTCGTAGATTCAAACGCAAAGTTGGGGAGATCAGAACAAGTCAGCTCACAACCGTGAGGACCAATAATTAGGGGGAGAAAAATAATAAAGGAAGAAAGACAAGACAGGAAACTAATTCCTTAAGGCTAACAGCCAAAACGAAAATAAACCCACAAAAACGGGCGAACTACTAAAACTAGTAGAATACCAACTAAATCTCCCGAGCTCATGTAATGAGCTAAAAATGGGAAACTTAGTAAAACAAAAGAACACTCTCGGCTGCTGTAGCTCAAAGCAGGTAGAGTGAAAATCCAAAACGAAAGTACAAAGAAAAACTGTCTCAGAGAGAACAGCAAAGTACGAAAGAGATCGCACCAAATGCTACCAGGTGAACAACAATCCTATACCCGAAGTAGCTATAGCAAGGCTCGAAAGCAATGTCGTGAGACAATCAAGCACCGGAGAAGCGGAAGTAAGGAACTTAAATACCCTTCAGGTAGAAGCACAGGTGGAAACAATAATGTGGCTGGCAAACCACGAAACAGAACGTGGAAAGAATCTGATTGATTCACAATCGTGAAAGCAGGACGAGAAAAGAAACAGCCACAAACCATGACAGTTTGTTTTCCAAGAGTCAGAATTACTCTAAGAAGTATTCTGAAGCAAAGTATCAGAAGCTCAAACAAAGTGGAAGTATTTTTCTGACCTAAAAAATTTAAAAAATCTTTGCAGGGATATGGATATCAACCATGTATGTCCATGATTAGTAGTCTGAGGATTTCCAGAATAGATAGATATGGAGTATTCGATTTCATCGAGCCTGTTTTGTATCATGTTACAAAATAAGGAACAGTTTCCACTATTGGAATCATAAAATAGTTCAGAGATAGAATAATGAATTTTAACACTTTCAAACGGTGTTATGTGATCTGATTGATTGAAAATTTAACTGTAAAGAAACACAATGAATGCAAATAAACTAAACCACTTCCGAGCCGAATACAGGCTGGTGCTAGTTAAGGGGTTAATGGACTGCAAGGTTTTATTTGTTGCAGTTTTAACATTAACAACTGTCAAATAACATTTTAATATTTCCAGGGGATACTATGTAACCTTAAACAAATTTCCCTTTCATTTGGTAGATACAGTCGGGTGATACAGATACAGTCGAATAAAAATACAGAACGGATGCCGTCCCGGAGCTGCGAAAAGCCCTAAGCGGAGGAGGGGGCGGCGACCAGAAAAACCGTGACAGGAGCCTCCCTTTAAGGGACGACTTCAGAAGATCCCTCAGTTCCCTCTCTGCAGAACGCCCCAATTAGTTCAGGGTCCAAAATGTTCCTAAATGGAACCCAGCAGCGTTTCTCCAGACCATAACCCTCTCAATCAACCATAAACTGAAACCCTCTGCCCACACGTCTCTCCGCCAAAATGCGCCGGACCGTATACACCGGACCTCCCTCCATAATACAGGGAGGGGGCGACGGTTTATCCACAGGGGCAAGAGCATTGACGAGCACAGGTTTCAGCCGGGAAAAATTAAAGGTCGGGTGGATGCGCATGAAGTTGTAGGCGCACCGTGACCGGATAGATTTTACGGACGATTTTAAAGGGCCCCACGCAACGTGGGGCGAACTTGTGGGACTCCACCCGAAATGGGAGGTCCTGCGTGGAGAGCCAGACCCACTGACTAACCTGATAGAAAAGAGCCACAGCGATGCCTGTCGGCTGCGGCCTTCTGCCTAGTAGTGGCACACAAGAGTGATGCCCGAACCCGCCTCCAAACAGCTTCACACCTTCGGATAAAAGAACCTGTGGACGGTACCTTCACATTCCTCTCCAGCTCAGGAAACAGCAGAGGTAAATAGCCTAACTGTGCTTTGAAAGGAGAGAGTGTTATGGGCATATTCTGCCCAGGCGAGGTGACGACTCCAAGATGTGGGGTTGGAGACAGCCAGACACCGGAGAGTGTTCTCCAACATTTAGTTAGTATGCTCCATCTGTCTGTTAGCCTATCTTCTGGGTTCCACCCAGAGACGGACGCCCCTAGGTGGGCACATAAGAATGCCAGAAGGGAGCGTCAATTTGGGGGCCGCGATCCGATACCACATCCTGGGGGAGACCATGAACTCTGAAAACGTGGTCCACCACCAGCTGAGTGGTCTCCGGTGCTGATGGTAGTTTCGGCAGATCGATAAAGTGTGCCGCTTTGGAAAATCTGTCCACAACCACGAGAATAGCCGTGTTGCCTTGAGACGCAGGCAAACCGGTAATTAAATCTAGTGCGATGTGGCTCCAAGGACGGCTGGGAATGGGTAAGGGGCGTAAAAAACCCGGCGTGAGTTGAGACCCCTTGTTGCGAGCACAGACCGCGTAGGCAAAAACTAATCTATGCATGTCCCTCTCCATATTGGGCCACCAGAAACGTCTGGAGAACAAATCTCTGGTCCGGTGAGCTGGATGAGCTGCCAGCTGGGAAGAATGACCCCACTGGAGCACCTGAGACCTTAAATTAGGCGGCACGAAAAGGCAATGCAGAGGACCCCCACCTGGACCTGGATCAAGACGTAGCGCCTTCTGAACAGCCACCTCTATGTCCCACATAACTGGAGCCAAAATTTGAGCCACCGGTACAATTAGTTCCGGAACAAAGTCCCTATCAGAGCAATCAAAGATGCGTAAAAAGGCATCTGGTTAAACATTCTTAGACTCGGGGCGGTAGGTCAACAGAAAGTTAAACCGGACGAAGAACAGAAGAGGAAAGCACAGCGTTTTTATAGCCGGGAAAATCACCTGAAACAGGTGAGCAAACAAATTGCCGAGAGAGGGAAAAACACAGAACGGACGCCGTCCCGGAGCTGCAAGAATTTTTATTTGAACTAGTTTTAATTGAAATTCTTGATATCAAGAATTACATTTGAACTACTTATAACTCAAGTGGTTTTCCCACTAATTTCAACGGGGCCTTTCATTTTTGATATCAAGAATTTAATGTGAACTAGTTCAAATTTATTCTTGATATCAAGAATTGAATTTGAACTAGTTCAAATGAGATTTTCCAATTTGAACTAGTTTAAAATACAATTCTTGATATCAAGAATAACAATTTGAACTAGTTCAAATTCAATTCTCGATATCAGGAATAGACATGTTTTGCATCTTGGAACCCAGACAATCAATGTCCAATGAAATTGCATATGAGCGTGGACATAAATGCTTTCTTGTAGAGCACATATCAAACTTAGTTCAGGATGCCACGACAGAAGAGCCTCATCACATTTTGTTTGAGAATTTTCCAGATTTGACGACAATTGTTGTCTTCCCGAACTACAAGCAAAGAATCAACCCTCTGACTTCTGTTCGGAGGAGTTTCTGCCAAGGTGGTCCAGCAGGATTATTTCCCCTGCTTCTTAAATTTTACAATAAATGTCATTAACACTATAGGACCGCCGATAACTTGTGTAACAAATAAAACCCAGAAACACTTTAAAACTGAATTTTAAACTCTATGCAGGTTAGGCCAACACAAATAACACAATCATGTTTTTTTTAAATTATTAAATTACTGTAGGCTATACCCTACATTACTCTATATTTAGGCTAGCTATGACTTTCTTGGTTTTTTCGTTTGAATAAATGCACATTTCCAGGTAACCAAATGGGTCTGGCCCAGTTTTTCAGACTCAGCGCAGTCGGCCTTGAATTACGGCAGGATTCTTGGAAGAAATATTATCTTTACATGTATAAAGACTATAGGCTATCATTTGATTCATGTGGGGTTTAGGGTTGGCTAGGCTACTGACGTAATTCCGTAGTAAGATTGATAGGCTACCTTCGATAGCTTACTTTATCAAAACCATAAATTTAACATTTTTTAATTTCACTTGTAGTGTAGCCAAATTTTCAGCTTGCTGAGAGCACTTCCTGTGATTTCATTGACTCGTCATTCTGACTTATAGGCCTAAGTAGGCTTACCTAGCAACTTTAACAAAACTATATCAGACTGGCCAATATATGAAGTAATTTCACATTAATGTATTTGTGGTAAAGTGAGAACGTAGTTGTGAAATTACGCCACCAGGTGGCGCTCCTTATTCTTTCCTCCCATTGTTTTCTACCTGAAGGGCAAGACGTCAGTACAACTCCAATAGGCGCCCGGTGTATTTTATTTTAGCAGGGTGTGCCATAAAAAATTCAGCCACAGGCAAAAAAAAACATAAAAAATAAAATAAATAAACTTATAGTTAAGCACGTAAGCATAATAGCCTATTTCTGACATTTTTGTTTCCCATATCATTGCGTAGAAAAGACTACCTTAAATGCTTAACGTTAACCCTGGTCCTTTCAAAATAATATAAAATTTTTCAATATGTACGTCACGTTTTATCCTATGTTCATATAGTTGAATGGCTCCGGCAAATAGCCTAACTAAAAAATAGTTGCCTGTACAATCATGGCGCATCAACTGCAACAGCTCAAACCTTAACAAGCAAGCTGCCTTGGGTTCAAAGGTTTTTTTCCTCATTCTCGTAAGCTATGACTGAGAAATAATAATGTAATTTCAATCTATTTTTGTATTTGCTGTGTTTTACCGAAGCAATTTAGGCTATTTTGCATCATTTATTGTAGCCTACTTATTTCATGTCTGAGACAAAGCGTCCAATAAAACTACATCCAAGACAACAATAGCCTACAGTAGGCCTACAGAACAATCCATTACAAACACACTGACAGGTGATACAGCTGTTCTTGTATCTCATCCCCCATCTTTTCCTTACATCTTCTGTTGGATGGAGCTAAGGAGAGAGGAAAGGATGCAAGGAGTAAAAGTATAGCCTAAGCCATTGGAATTAACCTGAAACATCTAGATGAGTGAAAATCTAGAATATTACATTTTTGACACGTTTTCAACGTAGCCTAAACGTGTCAATTTAGCTCAGGTTAGATATAGCCAGGCTACATACTAGCTCTCTATAGAGCCAGTAGTAGCCTAGTCTATGTAGGATAACTCAACAAATAGCACTTAATTGGTTGCTTGTTTCACGTTTATTTCACGCACTTCAGGTGTGCATCAAACCAGATTAAACCACCCGTGACCTGCATCAAACTATAACTTCACTCTGCAATATGATTCACCCTTCAATACGATTTGTCCGTGGGTGCTCAGGCCCCTGAGCACCCATTATGACTTCCAGAGCATACAGCCTGTTTGCATTTTCAAGTAGGCTATGTATTTAAAAGGTATAATTAAGCTACTCCAAGTAGTCTTACAATTGCACATTGTTCCACTCTCCCGAGGTTCTCATAGAATTATTGCTGGCTTTATTTTTCAGGTGAAGTGGATTTTTCTGTGTTTTCCCTTCTGGTGCTTGGCCTTTTAAAGACGTCACAACGCAAATGTCACACATGGAAATGAAGCTCATTAACATTAGAACTAGTTGAAATTGCATTCTTGATATCAAGAATTCAAATTATAACTAGTTCAAATTTAATTCTTGATATCAAAAATTTGAATTATAACTAGTTCAAATTTAATTCTTGATATCAAAAACAAGTTGAATAAAAGCTAAAACGGCTTGCCATAGAGACAAATAGGACAGCATAGACGCAAACAACAAAACTGAATAAAATTGAGGGAAAACATTGTTAATTTAGACTATGTAATGCTGGAATATTTTTTAAATGTAACAGAGTAGTAAGTACCTTTTTAGATTACAAATATACATGAGTAAAAGTAGGCTTCTGTCTAAAAATACTTGATTAAGTAGGCTACAAATTATTTACAAATCTACTCAAGTACAAGTAACGGAGTACAAGTAACAAAGTACTTTTAACGTTGCTACCCACCTCTGCTTGTAACCTAGGTTCAATTCCCAGCTACCCACTGAGAAGGAAACCTCCAGCGACATGGCATGATTGAGTAGATTAAGTTGAAACGGGTTTGTCATTCTTGGCTCTCCTGTCAACGTCCAGTGGACATCCGCATTTAAACGGTGTATCTGCCGAACTTGACAGAGATGCGACATCTTATACTTTCATTCTGGCTACTCGGGGAACGTTCCACAGACTTTCCACAGATGTCAAATGGACTCGATTTTGCTCAGTGGGCAGCGTTATGGCAAAAGCCACATTCATTTTTACCCACACACTGCCGCTTCTGCCACAAAAAATAGCACAGCATTTCTATGCTGGTCTCGGGAGAGCTGCATTTCACTTTATACTGACAGATTTCCCTTTCTTTTAAAATCAGTCTAAGAGACACACTTCAATAATTTATCTCAGAGACTCGTTATTATTATTATTTTATTACTGGGAGGGATTCCTTGACAGATGATTTCCAAATGCAAGCTTTAAAGATGTTTTTGTTTGGCTGAAGTCCATAATCCACTGAATCAAGAGGCAGAATAGATTTATTGTTGCGACAAACACTCTCTTTCAGTTCTGTTGCTGACCCAAAACAAAGAACACACCTGACACAGTCTTCTCCACAGGCAGCACATAACGAAGTATCAATCAAAGACATTTTAAATTAAAATAACTTTTCATTCAAGCTCTGTCCCTGCAGCTAAGTTTGGATCTGATAGAGGATCATAGTCCAAGATAATTAATGAGGTAGAATAAAGTCATGGTTTTAAAGTGTGGAGTATTACTGTGAAAACATAATAGAATACATTAAACACTGACTGTATTTTAAAGCCATCATGTGTATTAAATAATACTTTTACTTGTCGATCAGTAACAATAGTACTTAAAAGCAATAAGTACATATACATATATATATTTATATATATATATATATTTATATATATATATATATTTATATTTATATATATATATATATATATATATATATATATATATATATATATTTATATATATATATATATATTTATCACCCAGACTACGGAGCTTTTCCACCCTAGCTCCCCAGTGGTGGAACGAACTCCCCACTCCGCTGTGCTCAGCTGAAACAGTGTCTGTTTTTCGTTGTGGTTTGAAAACACACTTTTTTCAGACTCCACCTAGACTTAAATTACCTATATAGGCCAATTGTATAGTACTTTTTCTTTTTGCTTCTATTTGTGTCTTGCTATAAGAATGCTATAAGAATGTATAGCCGACTGTATTTTATGCTCATTACTAGGGATAGCTCCTACGTTGTGAAAAAGTTGTGCTTTGTTTGATTTGCTTTATAGTTGTGTCAATAAACTTAAATATGCACTTATTGTACATCAGTTTGGATAACAACGTCTGCCAAATAACTGTAATTTAATGTAATGTATAACTTCTCTGCATTTGAATGGATCTATATAGAACTTGGGGGTGGGACTAGATTTAGCTGTAAATTATGCTGGAAAAGTATGGAATACATGGTTGGTGAATGGTCTGAGGTATCAAACGAGCCTCAAACCATCACTCTGCTGCCATATATCCAGTAGATATGGATGGATCACTTTAAGGGTTTTTTCTCCTGACAAATTTTCCTATTAACACTAGAACCGCCACAGGGTAAAATTGACCCCTTCCTGATTTTAAATTGTATGGAACTCTGTTTCAAAAAAAGTACCCCAGTCATTGACTTTTTCTGAAATTTAGTTATTAAGCACCTCCTAATGTAAGAAACTTATAGATAAAAACAGAAAAAAGTTTGAGACATTTATACCTATAAGCGCCAATGGGTAAAATTTACCCACTATAAGATGCGTTGCTTTTCAAACGTATAACCATATAGCCTATGGCCATTTAATTTGCCATTATTGCTGCTCTATTGCTTATTATAAAATAAAATACAACATATAGATGACATGGACAGAAGAAAAAGATTCATGAATGCGGACGAGGCATTAGCATTGCTGAATGATGTGAATGGCGAGGAGCCTGATGGTGCGGATGTCTCCAATTTGAGCGATGTTTCGTTAGTCGCCGAGAAATCGGACAAATCCTTTGACAGTGGGCCAGAGCCTCCGTGAAAAACATGGAGACGATCGGGACCTGTCCAAGCTATGCCCGCATTGTCAACTATGGGCATATGTACAGCACTTGCACCAAGGTATGAATACATTTGGGACATGCATTAATTCTCATTGTAGGCTACCTAGCTAATAACTCGACTGCATTATGTGCCCTATAGCTCCTGGGGCAAACGAAGGATGTGTGACAAACGCATCAAAAGCGATGCTTCTTTTGGACAATATAATATTTGGCTTGAATTGGCTTTACATTACTTGTGCTGTGTTGATCTGCATTCACTCTTAGGCCTATGGTACGAGCTATGTTAGCTATCAATAGCATAACGTAATTGTGACAGATCAGTGTTATAATAGGCTACTGTAACGTTAGCCTATCTAATCTCATATCGTTTATTCATTTTAAATATTTGTAACATTTCTGAACAAAAAATAAATCGGCCTCTTTCAAAATATGTAGGTCAAGATATGAGTTGTCTAGATACATTTATTAATTTCAAGAAATATTATGTCACGTTTCATGTTTAGTGTTTGTCACAGTTTATTTTCTGTTCATGTCATGCTTGTGTTCTGTTTATGTTACGATGCAGTTCATTGTTTGCATACACATTTCCGTGTTTTTCCGCAGCCTTGCATTCATGCTGTTTCTCTTGCTGTCGCTCAAGCTTCCCTAATTGTTTCATTCTCCCGTGTCTATTTACTAATCTACTAACATTAGATCAGGATTGGGTAATACTAACTCTCTAACCATGTGTTCATGTTTACCTTACGTTTCTCGTGCATGTCATTTATTAATTTACTAATGTCAGGTCTAGGATAGGATAACTACTAACGATTTACTAATTGCCTTGTTACGTGTCATTTTCTCAAGCTGTTGTTCATTTCCTGCTGCTCTCAAGCTAAGTGTCTGCACCTGTCTACACCTGCATATAAGATCAGTGTTCATGTCATGTCCTTGTGAAATTGTTGCCTTTAGTCACTTTTGAGCGTTTTCCATTGTTTGTCTACCGTTATTGATCGAGCCTGTTTACTGACCATCGTTACTGCCTGCCTATCGTTTCGACTGCCTGTTTTTGACCACGAGTTTTGCCTGCTGTCTGTTTTGTACCTCTGCCCCGCGGATAGGACTTTGGTCTGACTCCTGCTATGCCCCACGACCAACGAACTTTGCTTTACCCCTGTTTTGTACTTCTGCTCCGCTGACAGCTACTCTGGTTACTGAACTTGTGCATGGATACCGATTTCATTGGATGCCCTTGCGGGCATTTATTATTACGTCCGTGTTCTGAGTCGTGCATTACGGGTCCAACCCGTGCACACCCGTCTCATATTACTGTCACTAAATACACTTAGGTTTACTGCACTTGATAATTCCCCCTCCTACCCATAGTCTTCCCATGGCTGACAAAGTTTTAGAAAAACTCATCGGCATGCTAAGATCTGAACTGGGTTTCCTACAATGAGAACAAATAAAGTTTGCAACACTATATGCTTCCACTGTGTAAATTATTAGCACGACAATGTAATTGTTTTTTCCGTTTCTTATTCATATATACTGTTACGCCCCCTATGGGTCAGAGGACCAAGGCGCAACATTAACCACAACAGACACAAACCAATGAGGGTGTAGCCACACAAAACCACAACTTAACCAGAATTCATCAAAAGAATATTTATTAAGTACAAAGCAACATAGGGAACAAAGGGCATTAATCAGTGGCACCAAATAAAAGATAACATAAAGAAAATCCACCACCCCCACCATTGACAGGCGCCAGGCGCCCCTAAATACAGGGGTTGGTGCTCACTGCTGAACTAATGAATAATAACATACATAAACTGAAGGTAAGAATGTAGACCCCGGGGTGTCTAAACTTACCCAAATGTCCCCCATGAGCTCAAAAGATACAGTATTAACAAATCAGGCTGAACAGAGGTTAACACAAACTAATTCAACAAACAAACTAACAACCAAAATCAAACCTTGCTCCCCTCCTGGCACTGCCACCCCCAGAGAGAGAGAGACCAGAACAAAGAAAACCCAGGACTATTTATAGGGGGAGGAGAGGGCGTGGCTGATTGAATAAGTTGGAACAGGTGTGATGAGACCAGGGCGCCAAGCAGCTTCTGAAAGGAATTAAGAATTATGAAGCCACCAGGGGGAGACATACCACAAAATACCATGACAGACAAACATCCACATACAAAAAACATGCAGGCCTGCATACATTAATTCAACACACAAACAAGAACAATACCGAACGTAACACTCCCCCCCATAAAGAGTCAGCCCATGGCTGACGACACCAACAACCCATCCTCCACCACTAGTCCATACAACAAAACAACCTAGACTCTAGAAAGGGCATCAGCAAACACATTTTCAGTGCCCTTCTTGTGCCGTATACTGAGGTTATATGTCTGCAGCATAACAGCCCAGCGCATCAAGCGCTGGTTGTGGTTGTACATGCGATCCACAAAAACAAGAGGATTGTGGTCGGTAAAAACCACCACAGGCTCTGTGCTGGAACCAAGGTACACCTCAAAGAACTGTAGCGCCAGTAACAGCGCCAGTGTCTCCTGTTCAATGGTCGAATAGCGCCTCTGACAACTGGTAAACTTCTTAGAGAAGTAACCAACTGGATGGACCAGACCATCCGCATCCATCTGAGTTAACACTGCACCAGCTCCAAGGGAACTGGCATCCACCTCAAGAGAAAAGGGGGTATTGAAATCAGGCGCACTGAGAACCGGGGCACTGCATAGAAGAACCTTACAGCTCTCGAAAGCTGACTGGCACTCATCAGTCCATACATACGTAACCAATGGACTAATTAAATCAGTCAGCGGAGCTGCCACTGTTGAAAAGTTCCGACAGAACCCCCTATAATACCCTGCCATGCCAAGAAATCGACATAACTCACGCCTAGTACTTGGCACAGGGAACGCAGCTATAGCCGCAACCTTGTCCCCTAGAGGACGTACTTGACCTCCCCCCACCTGTTTTCCCAGATACGTCACTGTTGCCTTCCCAAACTCGCATTTTGCCAGATTGAGAGTGAGAGAGGCTGCAGCTAGTCTCTGGAAAACTGTCCTCAGAGAAGACATATGGCTAGACCAATCAGATGAATATACTACAACGTCATCCAGATATGCGGTACAATTTGGCACACCCGCAAAAACGACATTCACCAGCCGCTGAAAAGTAGCGGGCGCATTTCTCATACCAAATGCCATTACTGAATATTGTAGAAAAGCGTCAGGTGTTACAAATGCACTTATCTCCGAGGCTCGAGATGAAAGTGGCACTTGCCAATATCCTTTCAGGAGATCCAATTTTGTCACATATGAGGCGCAACCTATAGTATCAACGCAGTCATCGACGCGAGGCATAGGAAAACAATCAGGAACGGTGATCTTGTTAACCTTACGATAATCCGTACAAAAGCGCACTGTGGAGTCGGGTTTCGGTACTAGTAAACAAGGAGAGCTCCATGGGCTGGTACTAGGATGGGCCAAATCATGTTCTAATAAATAAGACACTTCCTTCCCCATCATAGCTCTCTTGGCTGCATTCACTCTATATGGGTGTTGTTTTATAGCCCGTGCGTCACCCACATCTATGTCATGTTCCAAAACCGTTGTGTGCGTGGGCACGTCTCCAAACAGGCTGGGAAACTCAGAAATAAGATCAACAAGATCAGACCGTTTATCACTACTCAAATGAGGCATCAGAGAAGGCAGATCCCTCAACATCTCAGTATTACTCAGCCGGGGGAACTGCTGCTGAAGCTTACGCAGCGCTAAGCCATCCTCATCCCACTCGGAAAAAGGAGCGCACATAATTTCAGCCGGTGCTGCAGCGACGGCCGTGAGCACTGGAGCAGTAGGCCTACTTTGCGCTTCAGGAGGCGTGTCTGACGCTCCATTCTCTCTAGCGTAGTAACGCTTCAGCATGTTTAAATGACAGACCCTGGCTTTCCGCCTGCGATCAGGAGTTCTAACCACATAGTCCGTATCACTCAACTTTTTGTCTATGCAGTACGGACCTGCAAACCGAGCATGTAAAGAAGAGCCAGGGACTGGAAGCAAAACTAGGACTTGATCACCGGCCTGTAATGACCGCGGAACGGCTCCCATGTCAAATTTCCGTTTCATACTGACTTGAGCATCAGAGAGACTTTCCCTAGCCAGTTGACAGGCATCATGCAGCCGCTCACGAAAGCGACTGACATATGTCAGCACATTCTTTTTAACGGGCGAGCTCCCGCCCGTAATCTGGTCTTTTAGCCATTTCAGTGGCCCTCGGACAGTATGTCCAAACACTAGTTCCGTAGGACTAAAACCCAGAGATTCTTGTTTTACCTCCCGCACTGCAAATAATGCTAACGGGACCCCCTCATCCCAGTCTCGCTCTGTCTCCATACAATATTTGCGCAGGACGGATTTAAATGTTTGATGCCACCGTTCCAGCGCACCTTGTGACTGGGGATGGTAAGCGCTGGATACCCGGTGCGTAATGGACAATGTTTTCATTACCTGCTCAAAAATACCTGATAGGAAGTTAGTACCCTGATCTGTTTGTACTATTTTTGGCAACCCATACGTAGAAAAGAACTTGATCAGGGCTCTTACTACTGACTGCGAGGTGATCTTCCTAAGAGGAATAGCTTCCGGGTATCGGGTGGCAACGCACATTATAGTGAGCAAGAATTGGTTACCCGATTTAGTCTTTGGGAGGGGACCAACACAGTCGACTAAGACATGGTCAAAAGGTTCCCCTAACGCTGGGATAGGATGCAGGGGAGCAGGTGGGATTACTTGGTTGGGTTTCCCCGTTACCTGACAAACATGGCAAGTGCGACAAAATCTAGCCACATTTTTTTTTAACCCTGGCCAGAAAAAGTGCTTTAACACCCGGTCATAGGTTTTCGTAACCCCCAGGTGTCCAGCCCAGAGATGGTCATGCGATAGGGACAGGACAGACTGGCGGAACGGAACAGGCACCACGACTTGACATACTACACTCCAATCATAATCTGAGCGCGACGCCCACCTCCGCATCAGAAGGCCGTCCTCTATGAAATAAACTACCTCCTTCTTTGTAGCTGCCTCTGGAGTAAGAGCCGTGGCAAAACATTTAGATAGACTGTTGTCTGCCTTCTGAGCGATAATGAGGTTTTCCCTCGTCATTGGTGGAGACTCAGGAGGGGATTTAACACCCTCAACCTCTGTTTTAGCCTTACTATCCTTCTCGAGAACACTCAGAGAAGGCACCAGCGGAGACACAGTCCCCTCAGATAACACCGGAGACAACACCGGAAACAACACGGTGTCGGCCAAATCAATCTCAGGCGATCTCCGTGCTTGTGCACGGGTGACCGCACAAACGGGAAACACTTTTGGAAATCTCTCAGCAAGCGTGTCTGGCTGCACAACACTTGGGCGATCTAAAACCTCCAGCACCGGAGCTACTCTGCCACCCGCTATGTCGTTTCCTAAAAGGAAGGAAACACCTTCCAGTGGTAGCGAGGGGCGCACACCCACCTGGTGAATACCATTTGCTAAACTGCAGGACAAGTGTATCTGGTGAAGGGGCACGGACTCGTACCCCATTCCAAAACCCTGTACCAACACACTTGACCCACACGAGGAGTCCTCCGATAATGGTAATACCTCTGACAATATGAAAGACTGGGCAGCTCCGGTGTCGCGTAAAATGCGCACCGAACGCTGATCTGACTCATCTCCCGAGAGAGAAACCTTCCCGTCTAATATGAATGGTTTAAAGACAGGGTTCATTGGTGAGCCACAATCCCCCACCGGATGATTTGACACCAGTGATACCTCTTTTACGCGTTGGTTTTGCGCTGTCTTTCGTTTCAGAGCAGGGCAGTTTGGTTTAATGTGACCTACACGGTGACAGAAGTAACACTCTCGCTGCTCACTAGCTGGAGATGACGATGGACTGGGAGCACGCGTCTGCGCTTTAACTGGAGCAGAGACAGACAAGCTCTTATCTGAACGAGACACCCCGAATCTGTTTTTGTGCGTCAGCGCAAACTCGTCCACAAGGACTGCAGCTCTAGCTAACATGGTGACTTTTTGCTCATTAAGATACGTCACTACTCTGCTATCTTCCAGGCTGTTTTTAAAATCCTCGAGGAGGATTAGCTGAGATAATGATTCGAAGTCAGTGACACTGCTAGCCTTACACCAGCGCTTGTACAGAACTTCCTTTTCACGTGCGTACTCAACAAATGTTTTACCGGAAGACTTTCTATGGTTTCTAAACTTTTGTCTATACGCCTCCGGTACCAACTCATAGGCGCGGAGCACGGCAGCCTTAATGACGTCATAGGATATACTATCCTCCAGAGAGAGTGTGGCCATCACCTCCTGGGCTTTTCCCGTCAATTTACACTGCAACAACATCGCCCACACATCTTTTGGCCATTTCAGTGCATGAGCAACCCGCTCAAATGCACTGAAATAAGCATCAACCTCAGCCTCGCGGAACTGAGGAACCAACACTATGTTTTTGCTCACACTAAATGCTAAGGAAGAATCTGCACTTTTCTTGAGCGCATAGGGCTTCTCTCCTGAGGGAGAAGACACTACAGCTACCGCAGCAGCCTCTAACTCCAGTTTCATTAACCTCACTTCCTTATCAGCAGCTATTTCTAATTCCATCCTGCGGTGAGACATCTCCATCTCTAGCTCCAGTCTCCGAAGAGACAGCCGATGGGCATATTCCCTCTCCTGTACCTCAAGCTGAAACTGAACATTTGGAGAGGGACGCTGAGACAACTCACTTATACCAGTATTTGAGGGCAGGGGGGAAAACCGCTCCATGGATGGCCTACCGGTCACCCCAGCAGCCCCATCCAACAAGGGATTCAGAAACAACTCCCTCTTATCCTCTTCCCTCTCTTCCTCCCCTTCCTCCCCATCCCCCTCAGGACCCTCTAGGTCCTCCTCTAAGTCCTGCTCAGACTTAGGGGGGGAAGAAGTAACAGTGTCAGGGACCACAGCACTACCGGTGCCAAGCACCTGCTGGACCTCCAACCCACGAACCACTGCTTCCCGCAGCGCAGCCTTACTCAGACTTTTAGACACCACTATCTCATAATGGGCGGCTATGACATAAAGGTCGACCTTCCTACAGTGGTCGAGCAGATCCACTGATGGACCACTGATAAACTCAGTCAGGCTTAATGTACTCATGATCAACAGTATCGCCAAAACCACAGACCAGAACAACCACAGCACTAACCAGCACAACCCGCCTCTGTCAGCCAAACGTACGTGTGCACTACACACCAACATATAGCAAATATCTGTTGTGGGTAAAAGGGATCCAAGATCCCGGACGAGCCCCCATTTAATGTTACGCCCCCTATGGGTCAGAGGACCAAGGCGCAACATTAACCACAACAGACACAAACCAATGAGGGTGTAGCCACACAAAACCACAACTTAACCAGAATTCATCAAAAGAATATTTATTAAGTACAAAGCAACATAGGGAACAAAGGGCATTAATCAGTGGCACCAAATAAAAGATAACATAAAGAAAATCCACCACCCCCACCATTGACAGGCGCCAGGCGCCCCTAAATACAGGGGTTGGTGCTCACTGCTGAACTAATGAATAATAACATACATAAACTGAAGGTAAGAATGTAGACCCCGGGGTGTCTAAACTTACCCAAATGTCCCCCATGAGCTCAAAAGATACAGTATTAACAAATCAGGCTGAACAGAGGTTAACACAAACTAATTCAACAAACAAACTAACAACCAAAATCAAACCTTGCTCCCCTCCTGGCACTGCCACCCCCAGAGAGAGAGAGACCAGAACAAAGAAAACCCAGGACTATTTATAAGGGGAGGAGAGGGCGTGGCTGATTGAATAAGTTGGAACAGGTGTGATGAGACCAGGGCGCCAAGCAGCTTCTGAAAGGAATTAAGAATTATGAAGCCACCAGGGGGAGACATACCACAAAATACCATGACAGACAAACATCCACATACAAAAAACATGCAGGCCTGCATACATTAATTCAACACACAAACAAGAACAATACCGAACGTAACATATACCTACCCAATAGCACCCAGCGCTAAATAGCCTACAATAACGTTTCGAGCAGGAGCCTTGGTTACAATGTAAGGTTTTGAGAAAGCAGCCACGTTACCTTATGGCGTTAATACATTTAGACAATGGGTGATCTCATTCCATTACGTGATATGATTTTTTGATGTCATATTAATGCCGATTTAAAAGAATAAAAAATAAATTGCATTAATGCCGAAAATATTAGTTAATGCAGCTTTAAATATAGCCTAAAACAATAGGACTAAAATAGACAGATAATTAAACATAGTTATTATGTTTATTTCCTCGTGAAACAAATACTTTATTACAGCGATGGAATACATTGTTTTTGTAATATCAATTCAAAATGGATTTGCGGGTAAATTTTACCCGTTGGTGGTTTTAGGGATACAACGAATCCTGGCGGTTCTAGTGTTAAACTCTATGGGAAAATAAGTCAGGAGAAAAAACCCTTCAAGTTATCCATCCATATCTACTGTATTTCTAGCAACAGAGTGATGGTTTAAGGCTTGTTTGATACGTCAGACCTTTGATGACTTAGCCAACCATGTGTTCCATACTGTTCCAGTGTAATTTACAGCTAAATCTAGTCCCACCCCCCAATTCCCATAGAGATCCATTCAAATGCAGAGGTACAGTATCGCTTGTAGGAGTACCAGAAAATAAGATATCAAGAGTCTTTTGATATTGTTGGGTCACAAACATCAGGAAGTCGTGGCATGCAAGGCCGCTTCAATGCACGGGCTTACAGGGGCTTCAGACCCGGGCCTACAAAGATCAGGGGCCTATCACGAGCCAATATACAGTCAAGCCGGAAAGTCTGCACTCCCCTTTCACCTTCTCCACGTTTTATTACGTTACAGACATATTCTACTATAGATTTAGTTAATTTTTTGTCTCAAAATTCTACACAAAATAGCCCATAATGACAAAGTGAAAACAGGTTTTTAGACATTTGTGCTAATTTATTAAAAATCTAAATAATGTAAAATATTATATGTACACCCTTTGATATGACACCCAAAAGTGAGCTGAGGTGCATTTTGTTTCCAATGATACTGCTTGAGATGTTTCTACAACTTAATTGGAGTCCACCTGTGATAAATTCAATTGATTGGACATGATTGGGGATTGCCAACAACTGCCTATATTAGGTCCCACAGTTGACAGTGCATGTTAGAGCAAACTCCAAGCCATGGGGTCAAAGGAATTATCTGCAGATCTCAGAAACAGGATTGTGTCAAGGCATAGATCTGGAGAAGAGTACGGTAAAATCTCTGCAGCTTTACCGGTCCTAAAGAGCACAGTGGCCACCATCATTCGTAAATGGAAGAAGTTTGGAACCACTAAGAATCTTCCTAGACCTGGCCGCCCGACCAAACTGAGCAATCGGGGAAGACGGGCCTTGGCCAGGGAGGTGAGCAGGAACCCGAGGGTCACTCTGACAGAGCTCCAGCGTATCCTTGTGGAGATGGGAGAACCTTTCAGAAGATCAACCATCCAGGCAGCACTCCACCAATCAGGCTTTTATGGTACAATGGCCAGACGGAGGCCCCTCCTTAGTAAAAGGCACATCACAGCCCGCTTGGAGTTTGCCAAAAGGCACCTAGAGGACTCTCAAACCATGAGAATCAATATTCTCTGGTCTGATGAAACCAAAATTGAACTTTTTGGCCTGAATACCAAGCGTCACGTCTGGAGGAAACCAGGCACTGCTCATCACCTAGATAATACCATCCCTACAGTGAAGCATGGCAGCATCATGATGTGGGGATGTTTTTCAGCAGTGGGAATGGAGCGACTAGTCCTGACAGAGGGAAAGATGAATGCAGCCACCGAGATCCTTGAAGAAAACCTGCTCCAGAGCGCTCTGGACCTCAGGCTGGGGCAAAGGTTTACCTTCCAACATGACAACAACCCGAAGCACACAGCCAAGAGAACAAAGGAGTGGCTTCGGAGAAAGACTGTGCATGTCCTTGAGTGGCCCAGCCAGAGCCCAGACCTGAATCCAATTGAACATCTGTGGAAAGAGCTGAAAATGGCTGTGTACCGACGCTCCCCATCCAACCTGACGGAGCTTGCAAGGATATGCCAAGAGGAATGGGCAAAAATGTCCAGAAACAAGTGTGTCAAGCTCGTAGCTTCTTTCCCAAGACGCCTTGTGTAGATGTTTGAGGCAAAAAATTAACTCAATCTATTGTAGTATAAGTCTGTAACGTAATAAAAGGTGAAGGGGTGTGCAGATTTACCGGCTTGACTGTATGTATTTTTTTTAAATCACATTGTTTTGTAATTTGTCTAATTTTCTGTCCATCACTTGATATTCATGTTTGTGGCTGATGATTGGTCCAATTTACAAGTGACACACCTCAGAATGTAGAGTAATAGCAGAGATTTTCTTATAAAGGGGGAGATTAAATACTCAGCGTATTTTGCATTGTGAAAAGCGTAACGTTGAAAGAAGGTTCCGTTGCACGGTTTATGATTTATTCACGTTTTTGTCGCGAAATATTTTCCATAGGAATGAATGGATGGATTCAGGATTACAGTGTGTCGCTCTAGTTTTGAAAATATTTAAGCCATAGCATTAATAGTTTTTACTTTATGACAGTTCGTTTGAAGATCATGTTCCCCATAGAGAATCATTGCAGGACGTTAAAATCTCCACTCTAGCTCAAAGTTGCTAATTTAAAATTCATACCTTTTCTAACCAGTGATCGTGCCTACAGTTTTAAGGTTTCCTAGACATATTATACATGAAAATGTTCGCCTGGTTCATAGGAGTCTACGATTAGACTGAATTTGTGCTCAAGTAGGCCTAATTGATTTGATCATCTGTCCAATATTTTTTGATCCCCGAAAATGGGGGGGACTGACTATGTACAAAAGGTTCTATAATTTCTAAACGGTTAATCTAATATGGATCAACGTACCCTCAAATTAAAGCGGACAGTCTGCACTTCAACCTCATTGTCATTATATTTTTTCAAACTCAAAGTGCTAGAGTACAGAACCAAAATAACAAAAAAATATGTCACTATCCAATGAATTATGGTGCTCACTGTATAGTGCTCAAATATAGTTGTGAATATTTTTTTTACTAAATGGAATAAAACAATTTTTGCATCTGAACTTTTTCTTTTGAGTGTGCGGTTTTAACATTGGAGGTTGAAGCATTTCCCTCCTAGTTCCCTCTTTTTTCATGTTTCCTCATCTGCCGTAACCAGCACCTCATCAATAGAGAGACACACATGTTTGTGCACAAAGCTTTCTTAGATTTTTTTAATAGTAATAAAGTAATGTTTCAGACATCGACACTAACGTGTTATCCAGCAAGACTAATGAAACACATTGTAAGGAATGATAGAGAAATGACTGAATTATATAAAATAGGGGCTGATTTGAGAAGGGGGAGAATATTCCCAGCAGGCATTTGGGTCCTTAAAAACCCGCAGACAGCAGACAGCTGCACATTTCCCACTAAAACACAGGTTTGAAACCTCCGTGTTTCATGTCAGCATGCGGGGGGAAAACATGAGACTGGTGGACAATGAATTTACATGCTTCGCCGAACAAACATAATTCCCGCCATCTGGCAGAAAAGCTGACTGAACCTTTTTTTTCTTTCGTGTCATGATGGGCAGAGAGAGAAACGCTATGAAAAAAGATATAATGGAAATATTTTGAGAGGTAATTTCAGCTGTGTAGACCCCTGTGGTATTAATAGACAGTGGTGTAGCTTGCCTTGGAGGCGCGGTTTTCGAACCTCAGGGCTGTGATGGACAGGTCTGTCTGATCTTCCCAGTTTCCCGGTAACTGCAGCGGCCCAGAGTTCGTACCAGGAACGGCCCCGGGAGCGTCAATCACCTCCTCCTGTCAAAACGATCCAGAGAATTGTTATCATCGCTTTCTCTCTAAGCTTTTCTGTGGTTTGGCTCTTGGGTAGGATTTTTTTGGAAAGATTTTGGATGATAGTCTGGCCAACGGGTGAGGAAGCAGACAATAAGAACGATTAATTATCTGGAATCAGTGTGTGATAAGAATATGCCCTTAACCATTGCTTTAACCGCGGCTTACTAGTGGCTTACTGGGTTTGAGGATGGGTTTGATTTATCAGGCAGTGTAGCATAGTGGTTAGAGAACTGAGCTTGCAACTCAAAGGTTTGCAGTTTAGTTCTCAGGTGGGGCACTGCTGTTGTACCCTTCAGCGAGGTGCTCAACCTGAATTACTTTTGTAAATATCCAGCTATATAAAACTTGTGTAAAAAGAATGTAAGCTGTGCATGCTGCTCAGGATAAGAGTGTCTGCTAAATGGAAAAAAATATATTGTAAATATAGACAGAGAGAAAGCGGTGGCTGTGGGTGAGCAGTGGCTCACTCATCCTGGTGATTCCTGAGAAAAGGATATTTCTAAATGTCACTAAATGTGACTATTCATTTAAATATTGCAACCAAGAAGATACATTGTCATTTGCTTAAGAAAACACACATTCATAATGAAATTTGAATTTATTATGTTTTAGCACTTTTTTCTTGTATCGTGTATCTTGATTCTCTAACACTTTCATGCAGAACTAGTTTATTGTGTCTCTCGTAATCGGGTGTAAGTCTCCGCGCAGCTAGACCAATGAGGGAATAGCTCGGAGCGAAGGTTTAATCGTGATTTATTCCACTATTGCTGTGGAAAAAGGGAAAAGTTATGAAAGTTAATAAAGTAATATTAATGTTCTTGCAACCGGGTTAGACTGCTCTTTAGATTCACGGGATCAGCTAATAAGGGACCACGAATCAAAGGTAATCGTACCGCGTTACCTTCCGCTTTAAGTCTGGTCTACCCTGACCCCAGTTTATCCAAAAAACAGTCTGTGTGCATTACGTTAAATCATCAGCCACCAACGCTGATTCTGTACTCGTTTATCTGACTCCATTTAATATTATAATTTAGTATGTACAATTTCCACTTGATTTGTTAAAGGACTCTCATACTTTTAAGACGGTTCTCTGAACTGGATCTGTCTGTTAACACCGCGCTTTACATTGGGCCCTTAATGTACACGACTCACAGCTGACTAGATATCTGCGGTTATCTCAGAGGTTGCGGAAGAAGCCACTTCGTGCGGTATATTCTATGGTTAAGACTCAGGGACCGACGAAAGGAATATTGGTGACCACCGTTCTCAACATGTATAACCGCCAGGCGGAGGTGATCTACTTTAAGACATAGTTCTACGGGTGCAATACTCCGTGATACATTAAGCTTAAATAGTCAACCTCCCTAGACCAGCTGAGGGGATAACCATGACTGAGGAAATGAATCAACCCATTACCGGTGAACAGAGATAGTACGTCAATTTTCAGAGAAACCACACAAATCAAGTTTAACTAATTTATTACCAGGTAGGTTACTTACTTAAATCATCAATACACAGTTACAGATTAAACAGTCCAAATTCAAATACAGTACAGAAGAAAAATACTTTGTCATACCTGGCAATCGCTACACACAGTGACCTGAGGCTAGATGTGTGGGAAAGTCTGAATTACAGCTTCCCCGATGGCTTTGTTCCCTTTGCTTAAATGCTCAAACTCGGCGTTTGATCTGGCTGCAGACGGTCGTAAAACCATAAACTGGTCAGCACTTTTTGTCCCCCCTTCTAGGGGGTTTCACAGAATGGTTTTCTGTAAGGACAATTTCACAACGGCAGCTTACGCCTGTGTTATGAAATATACATTCCATCCATGTTGCACATTTAGGACATGTAGACCATTGCACCACTCACACCAAGACCATCACAATGATATCAAACATGAGTAGGTCTAAGTTTGTGTTGCCATGAGAATCCTCATCTCTACAGTTTTTCAGATGTGTTTGATATTAGTGCCACAAAGGTCCCAGAATTCCTGTTGAGAATATTACATTTACACCCTAGTTGTCCCTGTTAGTTCAGGTACGTTAACTGGATGTATTTGCTAATGTAACACTCAAAAACTCAACAATACATGATTATCTCTCTGGAAAAAGAGTATATAATGTATGTTCCAGTGCCCAGACTAGTTCCAGTGTATACTGTACAATGTAGAAAAAGTATCAATCACATCTGTATGTTTTTAGGCTTTTTGAGGACAAAAGTAATCTATAGCCATGTTGTGTTGTGTGTGAAAATATGTTAAGGATAGAGATTTGCCCTGCCCTGATGACGTCATAAACTTCACGCCAGATGGTCCCAGCTGACTTTACGGCACCAAAGTTCTGGTTTATAACGTCCTAGAGTCGTTACAGGCTTCCACCCCCCGTGTTGTGTGTCCAGGTGCCCTGGGATCTCAATTCCAGTCTTACACGGGCTTCACTTCTCTTAAGACTCAGCCAAAGCGTACTGTGTGAACTACACTTGATATTCATGGCTATGTATAGCTGCTACTTTATGATAGAACTGTACCTTATCTGATCTGTTTGTAATTGTTTCAATGACCTTCGGTGCACACTTATTGTATGTCGCTTTGGATAAAAGTGTCTGCCAAATGAATGTAATGTAATGTAAATTACCCTCCTCTTTTCCATCGTTCACACAATCATAGTGGAAACATTGCTAACTTCCACAAATGTTTCACAGCAACCAGCTTCTACCAGTTCAAATAGTTCCACCATTACAAAACCATGAAAAATCAGAAAGGTATGTCTGTGGATTGCTGAAAACTCTTTCTTTCACGTGAACAATTACATCATCAGCAACCCTGCATGTCAGCTTTACAAACGAATGAAATGACAAAACCAGAGTGGTGCTAAAGCAATTGGTCAGTAATCCCTCTAGAATTCCTCACTCTCCACAGCGCTGCTCAGATATAAGCCAGCATTATGAATACTTAATCAGACAGGAGTCTGATTGTTTACTTATTAATGCTGAGCTCACAAGGCTGTAAGTTGGAAATGGTAAAAAGAATTACAGCGATGGAGAGGTGAGATGCCTCTATTCGTCTGTACAGCATCAGCTCATTATTGACATAAAGTTAGATGGGATGAGTGGATTTGAATAAGGACGATTGTTTCCCTGATATCAGGCCCACCGGTAGTCTCATTAGGGGTTGCGGCTATAGCTGTCATTACCAGCAGCTATTTCATTAAAATGTTAGCCTTAACAGGCTCAATGAGTCTGCTGACAAGGACCTTGAACAGTTCAGAAGACTGATTTAATGTTTTGCTGCTCAGTTTTTTTTATCACACACACACACACACACACACACACACACACACACACACACACACACTAGCTTAGAAACACATACACAGCAGCATTAAAGCTGTAAAACTTATCACTGTTCAGAACAAAGATACAAAACACTCCTTCTTTGAGAGTGCAGTATAGTTTGATGTCACAGACCCACAAATTATGCAAAAGTGCAGGAAGGTGTTGAGCTTAATAGAATGTAACTTTTTTTGTTGTTTTCTTATCATATTACAAATTAATAATGTAATTAAACTGTGTTGATCAGGACAGTTGGTGTTTTCAGTAGAGACAAATTCAACAAAATTCCTATGAAATGTAAATTAGTTAAATACTCATTCTTTGCATTATCCACATTTTTGCATTGAAAACGAGTATCCTGACATCTGCATATTCATTTACATCCCTATGTCCTACACATGCTGCAAAGTGAACCTATAAGAAACATATTTGACAAACACAAGATTCATTTGACAAATGCAGATGCAAGCTCACATCGTATTGCACGGTTACATTTTAGGCATTTACTCAGCAAGACTTACACCTTGTAGTGCCACGCCTGAGAATTAATCCTACAACCAGGGCTGGAGGTGGGTGGGTGGGGATGTTGTGACTATCGACTACGTTTACCTGGGCCCTGGAGGAGGTAAGGGGGAGGCGTGTCCTGTGTACTTGTGGTAAATATTATTGTCCTGGGCCAAGGAATTTCACCCGGCAGCCGAGGTCCCAAGCCATTATGCTACACTGCCACCATGCAAGTGGCAGCTGCATGAATAATGCATTATGGTAAAAAAAAAAACATTCCTGCGAAGGTTACTGGCTTTGCTGTGTGTTTGGATAATGTCACACTTTCCCAATTTTTTAAAACACACCTGTTGACCACCAGGCCTCACACAAGCAGATAGACTGCACAGGTTATTTAAATACGAACATTAAGGCATAACTGGCACATTAAGGATTTCCATTCAGCTATAGCTGCAGTCAAGAACAGGGCCCGAGAGGACAGAATAGCTCCTTTCTCACTTTCAGCCCAAAGATCAATTAAAAGCATATGATAAAAAGCCAACTTAAAAAGTTACGTGATTGACTACTTCAGTTTGAATAAGAAAAATTGTGATGTATTATAATTTTCAAGACACATTCTTAACATGTCCAGTCACTTAAAAGGAAAATAAAAATGAATACTTTTCATTAACATGAGAAACTTCTGATCTGATTTCACAATATTCCGTAGGGTGTTATAGCAGTGACCCTGTGATCAAAGCAGTTTGACCAAAGTTGAGTGTTTAAAAATAATTTGTTTATTATTTATTTTATTTTGTAATGAGAATCATTAGTCTGTTGGTGTTTGGTTACATTAATGAGTGAAAAGAAGCACTAGTCCAATTTAAAAGGGATTATTTCACTACATTAATTTTAATTGCTGATTTAAATAATTTCTAAAGACTTTTAAAGATGCGTTTACATCTGTCATTCACAGATATTCTTAGCCAGCAAAATCTATGCTAGTAAAATTTTGAATTGATATTATTAATGTAGAACCCACGCAGCTAGACCAATGAGGGAATAGCTCGGAGCGAAGGTTTAAGCGTGATGTATTCCGCTATTGCTGTGGGAAAAGGTAAAAGTTATTGTATGAAATATCTCTAATTAATTTACTTGTGTATCTGACTCCATTTAAAATTATACTTTCGAATTTGATTTTAATCATGCGTGGAGCTCGGAGTGGTTACACTCGACTCGTCTTTAGATACCACCATCACTCAACATATGCTTGCCAGAATCAGCATTATTGCTGAAGCTCAGTTCGTTGGAGAACGCAGAGGTTGGGGGTCTAGCCAACACAATACATGCATTATTTTTGACATAGATAGTTGCGAGCCCAGGTCAGAGTGCCTTCAGAGGGCTCCTTAAGGCGAATTTGACAAGAACCGGCGTAAAACGCCCAAGGGTTCTCTTCACATCAAATCACCAGAACCATGCACTACCAACCCTGTTTTGCGGGCAGAGCTTGGCTGCCTTTCCCAACTTGAGGACGCCACTAAAGACTTGCTGTACCAGGCCACTGATCAGTTAGTCCTTGGTCAGAATTGTCCCCTTGAGTATTCAGTCGTAATATAGGTATAAAATGGATTAGAGTCATGGAGACCACGCAAGTTAAAAATAAAACTAATTAAATAACAGGCAGGGAGGTCATTAGCTTAGAATTAGCAGTCAATTACAGAATATAATGATTGAAGAAAAGAAATACAGAGTAAATATCTTATTTAGCCTGTTCAGCTACACACAGACAGAGAATATGCATGGTGTGGGAAGTCAGTTATAATCAGCCCTGAGCGAGATGCAGGGGTTCTGACTCTGAGACTCAAGCATACATACCACAGTGCTCGGAACACTGCAGCTCAGATCATATAAGCAATTGAAGATGGAAAAGATGGTTGAAAATAAAGATGCAGATGATGTGAAACAGGGTAATCTATTAATTGACAATAATCACTGGTTAAGACTGTGCGAGCAAATATGAACACCTTCAATATCTATAGCTAAACACAGGATAGCATGCTGCTAAGACAAAGAAACATGAATAGGTTCACTAACAAAGTATATAACCAAATGATTCCGTACGGTGTGACTATGGTACCAGAAGAACTGTTAAGCAGATTCTCCTTGAATATCCCTTCGGGCTTCCCGTAAAATGCAGTCCTGAGCAGGCCTTCCACATTTTACAATTACCTTTGTTTGTCCAAATAAGGTCTGACAGGAAGAGATGTCACTCCTCACCACCTGGAGACCCCCCCTCCAGGAAGATAAACTGCATAGTCTACTCCCCCCGATCTAGTGATAGTAATAAGATTCCTTTAACGACGGCGTGTGATCTTATGATCTTCCCTATCATTTATCTAGATATTAGGTGAGGTCCCGGTGATGACCACTCAATGTTCCAGATGCTTATATGGACAAGCGCATCCCTGATAACTTATACAATCCTCCTTTCACATTCTTTATTCCTCCCCCTTTCACATACCCCACACTTCAATTAGTATTAATCCCGGCTCACCACATTTATCATATTATCCACAATTATTTACATGCACATACATATGTGCAAGATACATATACAGCTTTGTTTCAGTCCATAATATGTTCCAAGAACATTGGGTGTTTGTTCGAAACTGTCCAATGTCCTGCAAAGTGCCTTTTCCAACCTCTAATGTCCAGTTGTATGGTCAATTCCAGCTGTCGTTTACGACGCCATGAGAGGTCAGAGAAAAGGTTCTCAGGCCACCTGGTGAATTGTTTTATTGCACCCTTGAGGAAGTCGCCACCAGCTCCCAGGGTTTATGACTGATAATAAATTTTTCAGTCTTACACCATATGTAAAAGAATTTTGCGTCTAAAATCCTGTTGGTCTCGCTGGCTAAATATGTACGTTGGTTTTTTTCACATTCTGAGTGCATTTCACATACTGTAGTGCAATGGTTAATTTTATTTTTGAAGTAGGCTACCGATTTTCATTGAAGATAGAACATTTGGCAGCATTTTGCAGATGGTGGAATACTATTTAATTTTCATGTTATCGTACATAATATAGGCTATGGCGTATATACTTGTCACTTATGACATGGCAAATGCTCATTCCAATTTTCTGCGTGTTGATATGTGGTTTAAGGTCAAGATTATACTTGGAATCATTATAGGAACATAAAAAAACTACAGAGAAATGCAATCCCGGGGCAAAAGTATACATACTGTAGAGTACAGGGAAAAGGATTGTTTTATTGAGGTACAAGAGTGAATGATTAGGCTACATATTTAGGTGTATGTAACACTGTGATGTCAATATTTTAATCTTAATCCATCAGAAGAAGCAAATGTATATTCTTTATATTGGACAAAACAAATTTTATTCATTATAAGACATATATTTACCTGTTTCAGTTATGTAGCTCTCAGTATTTTGCTGCAAACTAAAGGAAATTATTTTATTTTTTTTGCATTTTCCCAAAGTTTCTTTGCATTCGTGGCACTTTATTTTGACTAAAATTTATTTGACTTAAAAGTTCATATTGTAAATTGTTCACTTGTTTTGTTTTATTTAAGCCATTTACTAAGTTTATGTGATGCTCACACCTGGAGTCATATAGCCTTAAACACACCCCCGAAATAGATGAGAATTGACCAAATTTGCCATCTGCGCGAAGGGTTTAAAGCTTTAAAGGTCAGAAGCAAAACCTTAAAGTCTATCCTAAACCTAATTGGTAGCCAATGAAGTGATGCTAGTACTGGGGTAATATGCTCTTATATAATATTCTCAAGTTGTCATGGTCCGTGGATATTTTTTTCTGTTTTGCTACGGTTCTCATCCTCTCTCAGTCTATTGGATTTTTTCCACGTTTGGGGTTTTGCTTCTCTCTTATCATTTGTTTCACCTGTCCGATTACCTGCTAGGTATTTAAGCCTCTCACTTCCACTTCCTGGCGCTTCTTTGTCATTTCGTGCCTTCACGTAGTCAGGGTTGGTTCGAAAATAGCTGCTCTATATTTTCACTACTAGATTGGCTTTAGCTCTTCAGGGAGTCCCATTCGTTATTTTGGTTTCTTACTTTCTACTCTCTGCTATATTGAGAGTGAGAGGTTTATTTTTATTTCATTTATTTTTCACCTCTTATTGGGCGTTATAGTCTACGTTCCAAAGGTGATTCTTTGTTTTCTCCTTTTTGAGCTATGCTTGTGTATTTCTTTTTCGGAGTCTGTGTTCTCTTACTTTTCTGCTCGTGTCTACAAGCCACACCTGTGGGTTGTTTATTATTTTGCTACTGAGACTTTTTTAGTGGTCCTCACGTTCATGAGCGACTTGTTCTGTATTCGTGTTTTGTTTTGTCGCGTTTGGCTCATTGCTACAAACCCAAACCCTTACACAAGTGCTTTTAGACGAGCCATCAGTCATCTCCTGCTGAGTGAAGTGGAGAACCGAGTTTGTGTTGCTGTGCTGGGACTTCAGGGAGCAGGGCGGACATGCCTATAGTGTATCAATTATGGCTGACCCCAGCTCGTTCAGGGGAAAATGCCATGAATGATCTTCATTTCAGATTGGATTGTATTTTTGTGAGGGCGAGTAACAGGTACGGTGCCTTGTTAATCACTCCACACTGGTACCATTGCTCTGGGGTGCTCTTCTAATTAAAATTTGACTTGTTTTTTGATTGATTTCCCCTCTTCTCTTTTTCCATTAAGCCACTTTGGACAGGGGTCAGAGTGTTTACCGAAGGGAAAAACATTTAGAAAAAGGCAGGAGGCAACTGGCAGAGGCCTCCTGTGTGGGCTGAACTAGGGGGGGGGGGGGGGGGTGATTTGATCGTATTCACAAGCTTTTCTTTCTCGATGTGCTGTTGTCTCTATGGTTTGTCTTCACTTGGTGAGATGTACAGTGCTAATCTGTACTCATGTACGTGAGTCACAAGCAAGTTGTTTCCTTGCAAAGAGCACTCTGCATAGCCCCTGCCGGATAATTTTGTGACTGTCGTCTCAGATGCTTTTTTAATATCGCAGAGGCTTTGTGCTGGGGTCAGATGGTAAATGATGCTGACATGCTAAAGCTGATATTGGATAAATCAGTGCCTGGGTGAGGGATAGATGGTGCAAACAACCGAGACATAGGAACCAGTATGCGTGTGTGTGTGCAGAAGTTAGGGGTGTGCTGAGCTCTCTATAGTCACAGGGGTGTCATATTCATTATTTGTGTCATCGTAGATATATTCAAAAATATACATATTAATATACAAAATATTTTTTTATATTTAATATAAATTTAAGGCTGTTGAGTGCATTAAGAAGAGCTTTACATTTGTTTTCATTAGTCTTTCATTTTTAATTGGCCAGGTTAGCTTGTTAAAATGTGTTTTGAGGCGTGGGCTGACACGCTAAATCAAAAGCCACCTCCGTCCAGCTCCATTGTGGATGTAGAAACCTAGCGAGCCAGCTAGCTTCCTAGCTCAGTTGAGTTGAAGTTACCACAATCAACCTCAATATATAGCTGGAAATAACTTTTAAGTCAAGTCAAGTCAAGTTTAAAGTGCTGTACAATAAGAAAATTTAAAATAAGATACATAAAATAAATAAATAGAATAAAACTACAAAATACAATACACAAAAACACAACATATGCCAAGCATTAAGACTCAAAAGCCAATGTAAAAAGGTGTGTCTTAATACGGGATTTAAAAAAGTCAATGGAGGGGGAAGACCTAATAGAAAATGGTAGGCTATTCCAAAGCCTTGGGGCAGCATTTGAGAAGGCACGGTCGCCCTTAGTTTTCAACCGGGACCGAGGAACAGATTGGTGTAATTTGTCAGAGGATCTAAGAGGCCTAGAGGTGGAATAGGGGCAAAGGAGGTCAGAAATATACTGTGGTTCCAAACCATGTAGAGCTTTAAAAACAAATAATAAAACCTTAAAATCAATTCTGTTTTTGACAGGCAGCCAGTGAAGAGAGGCCAGTGTCGGAGAAATGTGGTCTCTCTTCTTAGTGCCGGTCAAGAACCTAGCAGCTGCATTTTGCACTAACTGCAGCTGAGATAAGGATGACTGACTGACTCCCATGTAAAGGGAATTACAGTAGTCGATACGGGCATGTAAAACAATCTCCAAATCCTTAAATGAGAGGAAAGTTTTAAATGTTGTTATGGCTCTAAGCTGGAAGAAACTGCCACCCTGTTGATTTGTTTGTCAAATGTGTATGTAGATTTACGGACAGAGTGTGAGGGTGGAGTCAGGGTGGAAGACCAGACACGACTAAGAGGGAATCAGAAAGTTATTCCTGCTAAGGAATGTACGAAATAAAGGATGGGAAGAAAAAGTCCCGGCGAACGCCAAAGAAAATTAATTCTAGAAAAGCGGGCGAATAAACTCGTAAACTCGAGTGAAAACAAAAGCAAGAAAAAAAAAAATACTTCTCACTCTCAACTAGAGTGAACGGAAAGGAGAAGTAACAAATAGGAACAAAGGAAACCTAATACAATACCCTTAACAGAACCAGTGGCGCCGCCAAGGGGGGGCCAGGGGGGGCCACGGCCACCCTGATAAAATCGCTGGCCCCCCCACTGGCCCCCCCTCGCAGCTCGCGAGTCGCATATGCATAATATGCTTCCGAGTCTGCATAATATGCTTCTATCTCAGCGGTTCTCAAACTGTGGTCCGTAGAAAAAAGAATGAATGAACGTGAATGTGTTTACTCACTATCTTGCAATAGAGGCCTGTCACATAGAACTAGAACTGTCGTTACCAATGGTTACAGGGACGCGCCGCCATTTTGGAGGACCAACCCTAACAGAGACGCTTAACGTTACCACTGAACTAGTAGTGTTTGCTACTCCATGAAACGAGTTTCATGCTAACGCTACTATGATTGCTGTCCTACAATGACGAACTTCTGCACTGCGTACTGATGTGCGAATAAAGCTGGGAAAAGGCGAAAATGTCCTTTTACATGATAA
Source organism: Ilyophis sp. 1 JC-2022 (assembly GCA_022702515.1). Taxonomy (NCBI): domain Eukaryota; kingdom Metazoa; phylum Chordata; class Actinopteri; order Anguilliformes; family Synaphobranchidae; genus Ilyophis; species Ilyophis sp. 1 JC-2022. The sequence goes on from CM040394.1 coordinate 41,898,047, forward strand.
TCTGAGTACTCACCATAGTAGCTAAACTACCAGGCAGCGTGAACGAACTAAATTTTACGACCGAAAGAAGAGACTGGTGGTTGAAAGCAGTGAGGAGTGAGCTGGATTTAGACAGCAACCAGGCTCGGATCGTTACAGCAGAGGCTCGGATCATTAATGGTAAATTACGTTTTATGAACACATTATAAAGTTAGCCAGTTAATATATACATAACTAGCTGGCCTAATGTACATTTATGTGCATTATCTTAATGTTACAAAGTTAAACGTGAATTAATCGCTTGGTTTAGCTAACGTTAGTAGCTATATCATTTGTGTGATCGACTGCTACGCCTGCGAAACATTAATGTTAACCTAATGCGATACGTCAAGCATATTGTGAACATCAAAACAGTGTTCATTTGAACTATTATTACATTGCTAGGGGTGCTACGTTGTACGATGTCTCACAAATGGATTGTATAAACTGTAAACATTAGCTACCTGTGCTGGCCAGGCAGGGTGCGAGCAATATGAGATAATCCAGAAGAGGGCGAAAAGAAAATGTAACGTTACGATATTAAGCACCAAATAACAATGTATTTGAAAGTAATAATGAAAGTAACGGTAAATGTACTTTATGTGTTGAACTGATTTGCCTTTTATGGTGTCTACAACTGAAGTTCCCTATCGGGAAAAAAAAGTTATTATATTCTATCCATCGAGCTAAAATGTTTTCTTGCTGAAGTAGGCTACTGTAGCCTACCGTTAATACTTTAACATGTAACGTATCACTTTGCTCCCATATTAACTGCACAAGCACTTTACTTACCAAGGTGGTATACTACGAAGCAGGATTACTGAGTTAGTACTAGCTGGATAACTCAATAAAACCCAGAACAGCTCTTTTTACTTCAGTCCATGCATGTTCCAGATTTGGGAGGGTTCCGGGGTTTACTCTGTAATTAATCTCGCTTCGCACGTATACCCCCCCCCCCCCCCCCCCCCCCCCCCCCCAATACTCCTTATAATATTTGTTTATGTTGGTATTATTAGAATAGAATATAATAACTTTTATTTCCCGCTAGGGAACAACAAAACAAAAAAGACATAGACAGTGGGACCCACAACACACAAACAAACATATCAAACAAAGACATCCAACAGAATCATTACATCAATCAAGTGAATGAAAGTGCAATACAGCCATGATTAAAAATAGCCCCCGCTGTCCCGAGATGTCCAGTGTCACCAAGCAGTCCAACGCACAAACTCCACATCCACGAATTTCCTCCATACATGCAGTGCCGCGGTCTCTGTACACCGCCAAAATTGTTTTGTTATGTTGTGCACTGTATATTTTGTATATTTCTGAGCTACCTGTAAGCATTGCGCAAAGCAAATTCCGATGATGGCAATAAAGGGAAATTAATGTGCAATCACCTTAGACTTTACAGCCGTGGGTTCGTAACAATATATGTACTTATTTTTGCGGTTTTGAGGTGGTCCGCGAAAACAACATAATAGAATTCCTGAAATTCAGTTATGACTTTTGGTTTTGGTGTGCCACCCCAAGATTTTCAGTGCCCCCTGGCCCCCCATATGAAAAATTCTGGGGGCGCCACTGCCTGCCTCTCTCGTTGCTTCCATGTTATTTCACGTAACATTCGAGCCGGTAAAAAGGGTATAGGAAGTTGTGCTGCTATCAACCGCTTTGCTTATCAATGCCGGACTTGTTAGCAGTACAACCTTAGAAAGAAAGCAAGTTCTCTTTTACGCTCTTATTTCAGAGCAGAGGGTTTTTCGTTTCTTTTGTTTTCCACTCATTCACCCAGTCTTTGTGGTCTATTGAGTTCTCTGTTCTTTCTTTTGTTTCGCTCCACAAACGGGAGTTAGATAAGCGTTACTGCTTATTTCTTTTTTTTCTCGGAGATCGAGTTCCTCGTTTTTATCGCGAGGGTTGTGTTCTTTTTATTTAATTTTCTCCACTACGGATCTGTCATGGATCGCGCTTTCCTTTTCCTTAGATAAGCGTTACTGCTTATTTCTTTGTTTTGCTCGCATATCGAGTTCCTCGTTCTTTCGCGAGGTTATTTGTGTGAGACACAGAGGGAATATTGGAGGTCCAGGTGCGACAGATAGGGAATCTTAAAGTGTTCCTATGAACACCACTGAAACAGACAATAATCCGTAGTGGAAAAGGGGAAAATAAGGGGAACACAAATAACCTCGCAAAAGAACGAGGAAATAAGCAGTAACGCTTATCTAACGAGGAACTCGGTATCCGAACAAAACAAAGAAATAAGCAGAACGCTTATCTAACGAGGAACTCGGTATCCGAGCAAAACAAAAAATAAGCAGTAACGCTTATCTAACTCCTGTTTGTGGAGCGAACAAACAGAAAGAAAATAAACTCTCAAAAGGCTTAAAGTAAGAGCGCTCGTAGGTATGAGTGGAAAAACAAAGAAACGAAAACCCTATGTTCTGAAATAAGAGCGAAAAGATAACTTTGCTTTCTTTCTAAAATTGTACTGCTAACAAGTCCCGCATTGAGAAGCAAAGCGGTCGATAGCACACGCAACTCCTATACCGTTAACGGCTAGAATGTTACATGAAACAACATGGAAGTGACGAGAACAGGAGGAAGCGGGGTATAAATAGAGAGGGGAAATGCAGGACAGGTGAACTCACTAATCACCAAGGCGAAAGCAAAACCCGTAGCGGAACACAGAAAAATACGATAGATTTATAGGCATATGAAAAAAACGGAATACTAAGCGCGGATATACGGGAAGGAAAGCGCGATCCATGAAAGGATCATTGTCCGTCTCAGTGGTGTTCTTTGGAACACTTTAAGATTTCACAGCTATCGCATCTGGACCTCCAATATTTCCTCCGTGTCTCTGATGTAGAGATCCCTTACACTTGTGGAGTTTATGATCCGGGAAATGTATAGATTTACCCGTTTCACCGGTAGCTCTCAGTATTTCATTGCAAACTAAAGAAAAACATTTTGTTTTGCATTTTTCCAAAGTTTCTTTGCATTTGTGGCATTTTATTTTGACTTACACTAGGTAATAAACAAATCTAAGTTGGTATTGTAAATGGTACCACTGTCTTGTTTCATTTAAGCCATTTACCTTTTTTCTTAAATGATAACTTCCAATTGTGGCTGCCTGATCATAAACTGCATCGTGCTTCTTTCACCATAGCGAAGAAAACATTTGCATTCATGGTACACACACTGAACCTGCCACTTCTACATTTTTTGATAATTAATTTTCAGTCTATAATTATTCCCCAGAGGTCTGCAGCTAAGTTAAACAGAGCTAGTGTGAAAATAATAAAGCCCAGGTCCAGACTGACTGAGGTTGTGTCATAAAAAGAAAACTACACCAGCATAACCTCAGAGGTTTTATCGCAAGATGCAAACCACTGATAAGCATCAAAAACAGAATGGCCAGGTTAGAGTTTGCTAAAAAGGATGTTAAAAAACAAATGGTTGTCATGGATCGCCTTCCCTTATCTCTGCGTTTAGTATTTATTTTTTCCATTTACCTTCAATCTATCGGATTTTTCTGTGTTCCGCTACTGGTTTTGCTTTCGCCTCAGTGATTAGTGAATTCACCTGTCCTGCATTTCCGCTCACCATTTATACACCGCTTCCTCCTTTTCTCATCACTTCCATGTTGTTTCATGTAACATTCTAGCCGTTAACAGTATAGGAGTTGTGTATGCTATCGACCGCTTTGCTTCTTAACGCGGGACTTGTTAGCAGTACAATTTAGAAAAAGAAAAGTAGGCTCTTTTGCTCTCTTATTTCAGAGCAGAGGTTTTGTTTTTTTTGTTTCCCACTCAAACCTACCAGTGCTTTCGCTCTAAAGTTTAGGGTTCTTTTATTTTTCTTCTTCCTTTCTTTTGTCAAGACAGTTAAATAGTGTGTAACTGCTTATTTTTTTTGTTTTGCTCGGATATCGAGCTCCTCGCTTATTATCGCAAGGTTATTTGTGTTCTCCTTATTTTCCATGTCCACTATGGATTATTGTCCGTCTTAGTGGTGTTCGTTTAGACCACTTTTAGATTCCTCGTCTGTCGCACCTGGACCTCCAATATTTTCTCTGTGTCTCTGGGCATAGAGATCCCCTACAATGGTTATGTAGAGCACGCTGCATGGGGTGTTAACGTTATTCATATAACCGAGGTTACCTACATAACCATACTTTCCATTTCATAAAGGTCAACATTTCACAGTATGGGTCAATAGTAGGCTATAGAAAATAAAGTCAGGCATGTAGTGGGGAAATTAAACACCACATGACACAACCATGCGGTTCCAAAACATAATTAACTTTATTAGATGCTTGTTATTTGGAACAAGCCGATCTAATAATACAAATGCAAATACCCACTGGGTGATAAAAACACCCTAAAATTGTAACGCAAGTCATACTTAAAATTGCTCTGCTGGACAGAGGAGGCAATCGATTTGGACAACACCACATCCAGGCAATAAAACCTGGTGACGGGAGGAATGAAGCCTAACCAGCCGCAGCACAATTGTGAGAAAACGGGCACCATGAAATGAATTCCACAAGGCAGCTACACCCCGACTGGAGTGAGCCACCCCTGTGAGAGGGGGACGCTGGCACTGCTGCAGGCCATGGAAATTGCATCTACGATCCAGTGGGCTGAATGCCATTTAGAAGGCCCTGCATAGGGGCTCCATAACTAATAAAAATTGTTGTTTTCCACCACAGCCCTTGTGCCACCCAACCGCATACAGGAGGGCTGTACTGACAGTGCATGCAGCTTGCTTACACACCTCGCAGAGGCAATAGCGAGCAGGAAAGCAGTTTTCAGGGTGAAGTGCTTCAGACTGAGACTGGCTAAGGGCTCGACGGCAGCTCAATGAGAGCTTTAGACCTAGGCGGGCAAAGCCACTCGACTCCCCGGAGGAACTGGCTGGTGAGAGAGTGTGATCCCACCATCAGGCCATCAATATGCTCATGGCAGTCAGAGATGGCTGCCAAGTAACCTCTCATCATAGACTCCACCAACCCCTCTTCCAAGAGGGATTGGAGAAACGCTAACATGACTGGAATGCCACATAAGACCAGGTCCAGCAGCTGGACTAACCCCACTTCCCAGCATCCAGTGCCTTTGTAGAGGGGGCTTTCAATGCCTGAAGCATCCCAAGCATGCTGGATCTAGATGCTGCAGTGACCTCCATCCAGGGGCTAAATTGTGCAGCTGTAAATCCACAGGTTTGGATGGCATAGCAGACCCTGGACAGCATATCCAATAAGGTTCACTAGTAGCTCCCTCAAGTCCACTATCTCGGTTTGATGGGGCAAGTCAGAAGTTAGCATGCCTATACATTGTGGAGCAGGGACCAGAACCCTTTCCAAAGCAGGGAAACCCAGCACCATGGACAGCGCTGACGGGACAAGTGGAAAAATCAATAATTGGCCTGGTTGGAGCTACCCAGACACCTGCTCCCCACTCAAGCCTGGTTAGCTCCAACCAGGCTAATTATTGAATCAGGCAGCTGGGTATCTGGAACCACAAACACCTGAAGCATGTTCAGATAGACTGCCTTCTTACACAAGGCCCTTAGTTTCAAGAGGCCCTTGCAGTTAATTTCTGTTAAGAACTCAACTAACCTTTCTTCTGACTTTTTCCTTCGAAAGCGAAGCCTGAGAGACTTTTGGTCAAGCCAGGACTTGAGCCCAGCTTCTGCCCTTCACCTCACCTCTTTTTCCCTTTTTCCATTCTGTTTGTGTTAAATAAACAGTAATTATTTCCTGTCACAACTGCCTCTTGCCTAGTCTGTGCCTTGCCTCCGTAGTCCTACACTACAACATACAGTCAAACCGGAAAGTCTGAATACCCCTTTCACCTTCTCCACGTTTTATTACATTACAGACATATTCTACAATAAATTGAGTTAATTTTTTGTCTCAAAATTCTACACAAAATAGCCAATAATGACAAAGTGAAAACATGTTTTTAGAAGTTTTTGCAAATGTATTAAAAATCGAAAACTGAAATTTCTCATTTACATAAGCATTTATACCCTTTGCTTTAACATATTTTTAAAGTATCATATTTAATATTTGGTCGCATATCCTTTGCATGCTGTTACTTCCTGAAGTCTGTGACCAATCAACATCAAAAGACTCTCGATATCTTATTTTCAGGTACTGTTACAAGCGATAATATAACCTCTCTGCATTTGAAATGAGTCAGGAGAAATAACCCTTGCAGTGATCCATCCACATCTACTCCATATCTGGCAACAGAGCGATGGTTTGGGGCTCGTTCGATAGCTCAGACCCTTGATGACTTACAGCCATTTAGCCAGCCATGTGTTCCATACTGTACCAGTGTAAGTTACAGCTGAATCTAGTCTCACCCCCCAATTCCCATAGAGATCCATTAAAATGCAGAGAGCTTATAGTATCGCTTGTAACAGTACCAGGAAATAAGATATTGAGAGTCTTTTGATGTTGATGGGTCACAGACTTCAGAAAGTAACAGCATGCAAAGGATATGCGACCAAATATTAAATATGATACTTTAAAAATATGTTAAAGGGTATGAATACTTATGTAAATGAGAAATTTCAGTTTTAAATTTTTAATACATTTGCAAAAATCTCTAAAAACATGTTTTCACTTTGTAATTATGGGCTATAATGAATTTTGTGACAAAAAATGAACTTAATCTATTGTAGAATATGTCTGTAATGTAATAACATGTGGAGAAGGTGAAAGGGGTATTCAGACTTTCCGGCTTGACTGTATATAAGTAGGAAGTAGGCAATTGCTTCCTGCTGTTTTGCGCTGTAGTTACAGACTATTTGAAAATGGGAAGGAAAAAAATCAGAAACAAAAACAACACACGGTGAGCCCCCAGCGTAGGCTCGTCTTTTAGTTTTCTCTTTCATGTTTCCTTTTTTGCCTCATCTTCCCCCGATAATCTTTTTTTCTCTAAGGTTATTTTCCTGAGCAGACGAGATGTGATTTACCCTGATCCTCACACTCGGGTCTTGGACGGGAGGGAAAAAACCTTGAGAATTTCATTATTGTTTTATGAGTATGCTCTCAGGCTTCCCTTTGCTTATCAGTGTTGCGGTGGGCATGGTTGTTTTAGGCCCACTGTTACATCATCAACATCGCAGTATTACTTGAAACAGGCACAGTGGATACGGTATGACAGTCTTGTGACAGAGGTTCTGGATAAAAGCATTGACCAAATAGTGTGCAAATAAACAAATAATTGCTTGGACTGTAGAGATTAGATGGGAGCGCACATGGAGATGTTGAAGTGCACTTTGGTATTAGGATTTGCACTCACATTTCCCCTTGCCACAACAATATACTTCCTCTTTACTCTGTAAACAGTACATTTGGGCCTCATGTTCTGAACCCGTTCTGAAGAGAGAATGATGATCACTCTTTTGGCATGAAATGATAAGAGTGATGCTACATACTGTACATTCCAGAGGGAAAAGTGTATAAATAAAACATTTTGAATTAAACAATATTTACTTTGACTTGACTTACATGTAATTCGTAATTAAAAGAAGGTTGCAGGCTTTAGTCTTTGACCAATATTCCACATCTGAAAAAAATACATGAACACAGGTCTGTATGAAATTCACTTCTTTTTTTTTCTCAAAACTTCACATTTCTGATGCCATTTCAGTTTTTAAGGGAATGGACGAAAAGCTGTTTCACAGAAATTTTATTTATTTGAGTGCATTAGTGTGTAGTTTTGTGGATTCAACAGTTAATGGAAGCACATTATACAGTATTAGCAAAAAATCATAGTAAATCATGTGATATAATGATAAAAGACATGCAAACAGACAGCGAATGTACACTGCAATTAAGACAGTAAATAACACAACACTGAGATTAGTCTAATGCACCTGCAATATTCATAACAAAAGCTACAGTAGGCAATTAATGAAAATGTAATTGCTTCAGTGATACCCCTGTTTTACTGGCCTTTAACTCTTTTATCATTCGACTGGGAACAGTTCTGTACTTATTGGAGATGGACTCGATGCTAAACTGCAGCTCAGTGGTATAATGCATAGGCAAAAGAGATTTCGTAATGAAAATTGTTACTCTTATCACATTAAGAATGGACATTTATGACCAAATAGAATGGAGATGGTGAATAAAATGCCTCTCTTCCGTGCCACTGTTACCAGGCACTGCATAAAATGATCAACTTTTGATCATGGACAGTGATGCGGATCAATAATAAATCATGAAGCGCATCATGACTCTATTCAAGAGAAAAAAAACACATTTTGTGGTTTGCAGCTTCTCTGTCCCGTAAAAGGAAGTATCGACAGGTTTTATTTTATCCATTTGCTTTTGTCAATGGTAGTCATGGCAACATCCCACTGGAAACAGACAGCTACAGGAGAGCTTTTAAATGATAATGGCTCACTATAGGGTGTAGGGTGTGACTCTGGAAGGATGAGGCATCCAATATCTGTCTCCTGCTGCAAATCATTCTTGATGAATCTGCCTTCTCATGCCCTAGATTGAAATTTGCAGTAATTTGATTTACAGTGGCTTGCCTGTATGGCCTTGCACCTTAAAATCACCACGATCCATGAGCATGCACTTTCCATGCTGAAATCACCCAGAAAAAATCTTCTTTGTGATCGCTTCCACCATTTAGATAACTACGGAGATTAGTTGCTAGAAAGATATCCCTTACAAAAAAGTAGTAGTCGACATAAAAATTTAAGTACATCAAGTTTATTTTAAAGTAGACTATAGTTTACGTAGACAATTTTATAAAACTAAATAGGCCTATTTGTTAAAAGTATTTCCAGTATTTATATTTCCTGGAACTAAATTTTAATTATAGGCTACTACCATTTATGAACAACTTCTAAACTTACAGGTTACTATCCTAAATTGAGAGACTTGAAGTAGTCTATTTGAAACCGTGATCTGAATTTACTTCTGCAAAGTAAAATGAAAGTGCACTTTACGTAGCCTACACTGTTTGGGATTTAGTTCAGAAAAAGTGTAAAGTCATAAGCCTTCTTTGTCATGGTTTGGCAGGCTTATTTTATTTCTGCGGTCGTTCTTCCTTTATCGCCTTTTGGAAGTTTGTTTTTTTATTCTTTTTTCGCTCCGCTCCGAGTTTTTTTTGTTCCGGCACTCAGTTGCCACACCTGCTCTGAGTTACCTGCCGGTTATTTAAGCCTCGTACTTCGTATCTTCCGGCACTTCTATGTTGTTTTGTCTTGCAATATAGAACCGGTAAGGTATAGGGCAGAGGTGTAAAAAGTACTGAAATATCCTACTCAAGTAGAAGTACTGTAACTTGACTGAAATTGTACTCAAGTAAAAGTAAAAAGTAGCTCACTTAAAAAGTATTTAAAGTATTTTAAAGTTGCAGTAGCTTGCTGGTAGTTCAACTACATTCATATTTGCATAGTGATTCAAGTAGTTAAATTACTTTTTTTGCCATTTTTTGTGTAGTTAACTACTGAAACTACAACTTGCCATTTTGTCCTTGTGAAAAGCCCAGATGGGATTATTTTATTTAGGACAGGTTTTGTAATGGGTTTATGATGGTTCGGAGATTCAAACTCAGAAATAATAAAGGAAAAAAGAAAAGACAGGAAACTAATTATTTAAGGCTAACAGCCAAAACGAAAATAAACCCACAAAAACGGGCAAACTAGAAAACTAGTAAATAACAACTAAATCACCCGAACACAAATAAAGACACAAGAACGGGAAACTTAGTAAACAAAAGAACACCTTCGGCTGCCTTAGCTCAGAGCCGGAGTGTAAAAGTGTAAAACCAAAACGAAAGTAAAAAAGAAAAACTGTCTCTTAGAGAACAGCAAAGTGCTAAATAGATAGCGTAGAATGCTACCAGGAGGAAAAATAAACCCTATACCCGATTACTTAGCTAACTAGCAAGTCCCCCCTGAACATAAACAATGTTTAATATCAGAAGGTCACTAGTAACCTGGCTATACCTGGCTGGAATGCAATGTCGTAAGACAATCAAGCACCAGAAAAGCGGACGTACCCTGCAGGTAGAAGCACAGGTGAAAACAATAATGAGGACGGCAAACCAAGAAACGGAACGTGAAAAAAATCTTATTGATTCACAATCGGAAAAGCAGGATGAGAGCCACAAAAGAAAAGCAAACAAACAGCCACAAACCACTACAGGTTTAGGTCTCAGGGGTATTCCGGGAAGCTGGATTGTCAGCTCACCTGTGAAAAATATTTGGCTATAGTTTTTAATGTTTTGAATCTGAATTTGTAAAACTAAACTTGAATATATTAGGTGTCAATTAGTCATAAGTATTGATTATTGCTATTTATTAACACATGTTCATAGAAGTTGGGTTTCTGGAAGGCAGGTGTCAGACTGATGCACATTGTATACAAAACCAAAGCTGATATTCCTTGCACTTTCCCATGAATAGTGCGGTATTAAATTTTTTTGGTTTATGTATGACCTGTGAACACTTTTTGCAATAAACTCAATTGAGTGGTATTTTTTGCTAGCATGTGACTTTTTTGTATTATATTTTGTTATAATTTCATATCACATGTACATTGTCAATTTTATCAGTGGTTTGAACTACTTTTTCTAAGTAGCTTTAGTTAACCAAACTAGATTTCACCCTAACTTCTTCCAGTGTGAAGTAATTGGTAGCTTGCAAAGCTATGCTTTCAAAGTAGCTTCCCCAACACTGAATAAATGTAATAATAAATGAAATTATAAACTCAATCTCCTCAAACAGTGCCACGCCTAATGTGCCATGTGGGAAATACCATTATAACAGGTAGAAACACCAACCTGCACCTGAGAAAGTGGCTGGGCAATAAATAGTAGGTCAGATAACAATCTGAGCCTGTCAGTGGCAAAAACAAGCACTTTTAGTGGACGTACATTGACGTCCACTAAAAGTGCTTGTTTTTGCCACTGACAGGCTCAGTTTGTTATTTGAAATGTCTGACAACAATATGGAAAGGATCCCTACAGAGATAAACCTTTTTGTTAAAGAGTAAGATCCTTTGTTTAACCAGAAACTGCTGTTATTGCTCTCTTCAAAGCCACCAGACTCCATGAACAAAAACAGTAATTTTACCTCGCAGAACATGGGAGTTGCTGGTCTACCGCTGCCTTAAAAACTTAACTAACCTTATATAAACGCCTCCTAATTTTTATCTCCCTTTTTGGCTAACCACAAATGTGCACACGCACACACACACACACACACACACACACACACACACACACACACATGCATGCACACACATGCGCCACAGCTTTGTGTTTTCCCATTGCATAGGCCTATACTGTACATTTTTGGCTAACAATAACTGCTGCTAGTAAAAGCCATCTTACCTTTGTACACTGTACGCGCAGTAGATAGGACTCTGATTCGGACAGAGCCCTTGAAAATCTACCGGCACCTCTGTTTTGGCACGATGCATGACATTTTGAACTGGTTGGCCTGTTTTTGATGTGATGCATTTGATTGGTGTCTGGTCCAAGTCAGTTTTTTTTTTTTAGCTCGCAATATCCATTGATCTTTTCAAAACAAAAATAAATAAACTTACTCAGTAACGGATGGATGTACAAATGTAGCTAACTACTTTACTTAATTTAAACCATACTTAAATGGTCAGTAAAAATTGTATTATTGACTTTGAAAAATACTCAAAAAAGTACAAGTAGACGAAAAAGCTACTCAATTACAAGTCATGGTTCATGGTTATTGTTTAGCTTTTTAGCTGCGATTCGTCTTTTATCTCCCATTGAGAATCCATCAGATTTTTTTCTCGTTCTGTCCCAGGGTTTTGCTTTGCCTCACTCATTATTCAGATCACCAGTGCTGCTACCTGCGGGGTATTTAAGTTCCTCACTTCTGCTTCTCCGATGCTTTTTTGTCATTCGTTTGTACATTGAGCCAGGTATAGCCAGGTTAAGCGACCTTGTGATATTAACTTGTTTATATTTATATACGAGGGACTTGCTTTTAGCTGTTATAAGGTATAGGACTGTTTCCCTCCTGTTAGCGTTCTGCGCTATTATTTTCCGTGCTGTTCTCTACGAGACAGTGTTTTCTTTTGATGGTTTTGTTTTGTTTCACCTTCTATTGGACGTTTTTAGTGTTACGTTCCGAGGGTGTATTCTTTACTTTTCTAGATTCCTGTGTGGCCTCTAGTATTGAGTTAGGGAGATTTAGATTTGTGTTTCACTCGTTCTATTCGAGTTTGCCCTATTTTCCTGGGTAGATTTAATTGAGCTGTTTAGCTGTCAGGAATTAGTTCTGTCTCGCTTCAAATAGTGACAGCTTTGCGCTTCCTGGCAAATTGTATCACTGCTTCCTGACATTACTGAAGGATAGCTTCTAGGTGACAATGGGTATAATTTGAATATAACAAATAGCAATACGAATAGCGTTCCTATTAAGTGTAGGCCAGATACCACCAGCAATCTTCGATACACCCGTGGCCAGCCCACACAGAATGGAAGGGCGATAATCTTGCTATGGACCTTAATGGTCAGCATTCAGCAGATGATGCAGTTTATTCACAGCCTATTTAGGTTATCAAATTTAAATTTTTCCCAAAGTGCAAATGTGAATTGTGTTTTGGCAATTAAAATAATTTTAATATGATATTTTTTATATTATAACGTTGGATTAAGGTCAGACACAATAAATTGTAATCATTTTGGTTATTAAAATTATTTTTAATATTTTACAGACAGTAAAGTAGGCTGTAATCCATAGGCTATCTTTAGTTTGCATTTTGGGATAATTGACAGTTTGATACAAAAACCGAGGCAGGGGGATGAGAACGATTGCAGAACGCGCTTTGCGACATGCTAAGTTCAGCCCATTTGCACGTTGCGCCGTACTTAGCGCTCAAAAAAACATGCTGTCTTACTAGCAAAAATGGACTTGGTGACACCCTAAATGCACTTGCGCCCTGTGTTTAGACCAAGTGCTAAGATCGTCAAGATAAAGCCCCTGGTCTTCTAGCCATGCAAGCCATAATGATAGACAAACAGACCTGCCCAGCACTTTTCAAGGATGGTAATTGCTTTTAAATAATTTAATTAATTAACACAGGAACCACACCTATGTGAAAGCACCTGCTTTCAATATATTTTGTGTCTCTTACCCAAGGGGTTTCACCTTTGTGGTCACTACATGTACACCTAGCAGTTTTGAGGAGTAGCTTGTTAAAAGTAGCGATGCTATTAGTTTAACTACATTTTTCAGTAGTGTTACAGTAGCTTATTTTTTTTCGAAATAATGTCGCTTTTTAATGCCATAGAATTTCACACCAAAAATTCTACATCGCTGCTTTCTATTTCACATAACCACTTTAACATTATTTACTTGTAAATCAAGCTAATCGCAATGCACAGTGACTTGTGTCCACCAGGCACCAGTTAGCAGCACATAGTTCCAGACTTCCTCTTGATGTACAACTTGTATGCTGCACGCAGGCAACACTGTTACAGTATCTGTGGATGCAGTATCTGTTCTCCTGCCTTGTCGAAATGTCTTACAAGTAGCACATTTTGACAGTGTAAATGAGCTCATCAGAAACTACTACCAACATAAAACTACCATTGATGTTTTATCGCAAATATTATTAATTGTGACACATTGCCCCTAAAAACTAAAAAAATAAAAATACTTGAAGAAAAGTTGATTTAAAATGGAATAAAAGTTTAAGAAAAAACACATTAATGATGAAAAATAGGCAATATTAAACTTTATTTTAAAAAGTTGCTAATTTACACCCCCGGAAACGATGACATAACTATATTTCAGGAACTTTCTTTTTCTTTCCACAAGTAGGTATGCTATACCTAAGAGGAAATTAATGGGAAATGACAGCCTGAATTAAAAATATTACTTTGGAAAATTACTACATAACGAATTTCTTGTTATTTTCTCTAGAAAGTATGCTATACCTCCAGATTGTTATTGTGTAAGAATCGATAAATATATGGAAACGACAAAAAAACATTTAAACGACTTGAGTTTTTTTAACGAATTAGGTCATAACGACAGAAAACTTCAGTAGGCTAAATGCTATACCTCCCCATAGTTGTTTTGTAAAAACAGCTAGATATATAGAAATAATGACCTCAATTTAAAACATGGCTTATGATAATTGGAGGAATAATTGGGCTATAGCAGTTTTCTAATGTAGGCCTACCTGCCTACAGTTGAACAGTGGGCCTCAGGCGCATATCATGGATAACATAATGTGAATAGAAAATAACACACTTCAAGTTATTGGTTAAAATAATTGGTTTTATTCATACAATTATAGCATAAGCATCCATCAGTCATTCCGGTCTATGTCGGAGCTGTTGTGTCCAATGTCCATACATTCAATTCATTAATGTTTTAAATTCAGGTCATTATTTCTATATATCTAGCTGTTTTTACAAAACAACTATGGGGAGGTATAGCATTTTCTGTTGTTATGGCCAAATTTCAAGTAGTTTCCTGAAATTATGCAGTAATTTTCCAACGTAATTTTTTTCCCGTTAAATTCCTCTTCGGTGCTGCACACTCTACTTGTGGAAAAAACAGGAAAGTTCCTGAAATTTCACCGTACTTATGCTGTTGTTTCTGTTGGGGCGTAACTTGTCAGGTTACCAAAAAAGTAGCATGAATTTATGAGCGTGACTCATGAGAAAATTATGTAATTATGATGTGCGCATGCGCAATACCTCTTGGTAGGACAATTCGATAGGTAAGATGAAATGTCTGAATGCTGTTCCAGACTATACACAGCATTATTACCTGCTTTGCTATAGACTGCAATGGCGCTTACAGTCTATGGGCAGATGCCAGACAACGGCAGTCACAGGTTTCCACTTCTACTGAATACAAAAAAGGGGCTGGGCATTATTACTTGGGAAAAAAAATGCTGCTTTGCTGTATGGCAAATTTCAAGGGTTTAACCTTGGAGAAGGAAGCAATTTATTTTTACGGCTATCGCAAGATGAGGGTGAGAATCAATGCTGACTGCAAATGGGAACGGAAAATATGCTCCAGACATGCCGCAGACACAACTAAAGAATGTATGAGTGTGTAGTAGGCACTTTAGCCCAGATGACTTTGAGGAGAACATTTGGGCGAGACTAACGTTACTGAACATACTGAGCGACTGACTGTTAGCTCAGTCAATGCTTCCTTCGCCTAGTATGGGAGGTTTACCTCTACCAAATTAGCATATTTCACTGCTGATATTTCTCTTCAGAGATTGTTTTGGCCAGCCACAAAGAGAGACTTAATCAGTTATTCTATTATAATCTATTAAATAAGGTTAATGTTGTTTTTCGGAGGAATTCCCTTTTTACGAACGCACATACAGGTGAGTAATGTTAGCTAACTTTTTATTTTTTCTTGATTAGCTAAATTAGGAGGATTATTTTGGGAGTATAATGCAAAGCAGGATTATTGAGTAAACTAGATAACTGCACTGAGTAAAACCTGGAACAGCTCTTTTTACTTCAGTCCATCCAGTTTTAGGAGGGTTCCGGGTTTTACTCACTGTCTAGATTTATGAACATCCGGTAAGAGAGCCGGTAAATTTTTGTATCGCTCCGCACGAACAGTGGATAGTGTCACATCGCGATACGAAAGTAGACTGGAAGATTGCTTGCTCGCATTAGTCTGCCTGTAAACAAAGGAGAAGCAGCTATTTTCTTAGTGAAATGTCTGATTATGAAGAAGATGACGAGGTGGAATTTGTAGTTGAACCATACTTGTAAGCGGGGCCGGTTCTAGCATGGGCACGGGGGGGCAATGCCTCTCCAAATGCTATGCCTGCCTCCCGAAAGCCAAGTCCAGAAAAAAAATTATACGATAATATGATGTCGGACATTTGACGCCTGTAGCACCATCAATATTAGAGCTACAGACGAATCATATATATACTATAAAACTACAACGGCAGTGTCCTACGTGGGATTCGAACCTGCGACCTTTCGGTTACAAACCCAGTTCCTTAACCACTGTACTACACTGCCGCCCTTGTGCCCCATCAGCATCTCTTCATACCCCCCCAATCAGACCAGTCCAATGTTCTCTCTAAGCTGCGCGCTTGCGCAATCGCGCACTGCTCCCACGTTCTCCGCGCACAGCAAATCTATGCAGTGCATACAATAAAATTAAACCTGAACTGTAAATAAAATAAACACATAACCATTTATTCTGTACCATTTTGCAATGCAACTCAGTGAGTGACAGGTGACAACAGGCGGTGACTAACAGTGTCCAGCCAATGATATGATGCGGTTCACACGTATTTACTTACGCAGCCAATCAATGTCATAAATAGCGCTTTATGCGTACGTGACGTGCTGTTGATCTGCAGGTTAGCTTACAGCTAACGGTGCTGCGGAGTACAGAGAGGTAAATGCTGCTAACCCCTTGCTATGGCGAAACGAACGGGCAGTGGCACGTCCACTCACCAAGCCAAAATAAAAAAGAAATGCGGTTCTTTTAAGATGGAATGGCTGTCGGAGTATGCGCGAACAGAGGAACAAGAGGTGAAACTGGGCGAGATTTTTTATTTTTCGAGTGAGAAAGGGCTGCTCTGCAAAACATGCTGCGAAGCCAAAGTAGCAAGTGAGTTTTCGGAGGGAAAAGTGTGGACTGAATGGAAGTTGGATTACCTCAAGCGTCACATTCAGCAGAAAAGTCATTTGAATGCTGTTGGAATTGTACGGAGACTCAAGATGGGAATGGGGATCGGTACATTATTGCAGGAGAGCGCAAAAGATCGAGAGAAGAGGAACGAGCTGTCACACAAAAAGAAATCCGACCTCAAGCAAGTTAAAATTCTCATCGACAATATACTACTCGCCATCAAAATGAATGCATCAATGCTTGTGGATATTTGTGCTACATTTCAAGCATCCAGCGCAGATTGTGAAAGAGGCTTTAGTTTAATGAATCATATCAAAACAGCATCCAGAAATCGTCTTTAAGTGGCACATTTGGACCAGCTGATGCGCATAAAGTCAAAGCAAGAAGCAGACGGGGCGGGGCCATCAACCTGGACAAAGTCTACAACCACTGGAGAAGTGAGAAGGACAGACGGGAAAAATAAGGTAAAATCTAAGTCCCTGATCAGATTTGTGCTTATTACTAGATTATGAGTAGTAGAAATGCTAATAAAAAACTGTAATTATATATTTTACAGAGTTACAGAATTTTACACTGTATTACATGCTTGTGCTACAGCACACATTTCATTATGCAAAATGTGAATGTTTTAATGTGAACAAAATTTGATCTCTGAAATGTGTACATGTTTCAATTCTTCCAGAGCAGGACCCCCACACAGACCAGAGCAGGACCCCACACAGACCAGAGCAGGACCCCCACACAGACCAGAGCAGGACCCCACACAGACCAGAGCAGGACCCCCACACAGACCAGAGCAGGACCCTCACACAGACCAGAGCAGGACCCTCACACAGACCAGAGCAGGACCCTCACACAGACCAGAGCAGGACCCTCACACAGACCAGAGCAGGACCCCCACACAGACCAGAGCAGGACCCTCACACAGACTTGAGCAGGACCCTCACCCTGACATACAATATAGTACACAGCTCGTGAAAAACAAGATTTTTGACTTTTTCATTGTTAGTGGGCCTAATCACTTATATTAAAAGTAATCTAATGGAAATTACTGCTGTAATTTGATTCTTTTAATAAGCTACGTGACTTGTTATGATCTCAGGTTTTGGACAGGTGTAATATTGGTGTGGCCACAGTGTGCACGTCTGATGTTGCTCACAGTGGTCCAAGGAATTCTCAGGGAGTTTGTGCATATGCTCAGACACATGAAAAATTAGAGGGAACGTTGGACCAGTCTATAATATATCTGATATGACAGCCATAAGGACTGCTAGGTTTCTTGTGAGTTATCGCACGGAGTGATACTAAAAGTTACCGGCTCTCTTACTGGATGTTCATAAATCTAAAGGCTGAAACAACATAATCATATACAGTAATTTCAGCAAAAATATAATTGTTGTGCACTCGGTAATCATATGTGCATTAGTTTCCAACAACGACACTTGTAAAGCTGTTGTTACAGGCCAAGGGAACAAAGCCTAAAATTGTTAAAATGTAAGTATGATATCAAACTTGAGTGTGTTATTAAGCATCCACCAAAGTTTGAATGGAAAAAAATTATAAAACACTGCAACAAAGTTTCCATGTAATAATAAACCACGCGTCTTAACTTTGTTATATGGATATTGCTGCTAGTTGGCATTGGGTAGCTCGCATGTTGAAAGCTACAGAATTGTTTGGTTGGTTACCCTGGCAACTAAAGCTCTGCTCCGCTTCAGTTCTGTATGTTAAAAAAATCAACTGCGCTGTACCTAACACCGAGAGCAGCGATGTGAAGGCATATGTGACATTATTAGCTAACGTTAGTGCTACACACCCAACATCAGCCAAGATACGCATAACGTTACTGAAAGTAGTAAATCCACAGGGCTAGCTAACACACTGGCTGTGTTGAAATAAGGCATTAATGTTGGAACGCATTTGTTTTGACAAATGCTGGTGGGAGGGACAAGCGACATCAGCCTTGTGATTGGTATAGTACCGCCCAACTTCAATCCAAAAATGAAGCTAAAAGTATCCAGTAACTCTGGAATTCAGAAAGGAATTATTTCCAATACAGGTATATGAATATTGTAAGTCCACAATACCCAAATTAACCTAATTAGAAGGCACAATACCTACAAGAAAAAAAGAAAATTGCAAGTCATAGTTGATTTTCCTCACAGATGAACTAGCTTCAATGTAGTAAGCCACTTTTTCTTGACTATGAGTAGCTTGTAACTTGGCAAGCTACAATTTCAGTACAAGTATTTTCCCTAACACTGATGCCTATATATGCAGGATATCTATCAATATAGTGCAGAATCATTTGTTTATCTACATAGTGTCTATCTTTCACCTTCCCGTGCTCCACAGCTCAGATTTTCTCAATGTGCATGTCAAAAACACATTATGAAACATAATGAAATTAGAGAGGATTTGCCTCAGCGGGACAAAAACAACATCACGTGTTGTCCAGTGTTTACAATGAATCAGTGCGTTTACATGCACAGAATTGTAAATCCCTCCACTGGCATACACAGAGAGCACAATCGCATTGACAGTCTGCATGTTGTTTCTACAGCATTCAATTTTTTAACGGATTATGCTTTGAGAATCAGGAACAAAATGATCAACCAAGTCTAAATGTTGTGAACTCTAAATGTTCAGTGTATGTCCAGCTGTATCATGGATGCCATGTAAAAAAAATAAATGCGAATGCTGTGTAAGTTTTTCTGTATAAATGTGTCTGCTAAATGGCTGTAATGTAATGGATATACTGTATTTAAACTGTGTATGAACTGCACAGGCAGAAGTCTCAGAACAGCTGCTCCAGTGCTAACATAGTTCAGTGATCCGAGACTAACCGCTCCAGTCCAGCTCATTTCAGTGCTAATATACATTTTTTTAAATTTCCGGCATTTTTAAAAAATTTTCCCATTTTGGAATGTCTAGTCATATTCATAAGACCTCATCGCTGAAATGTCTCCCATTAATTCAGCAGAATACCAATAAGCTGCTGATTCTTTTCACTATGCAGGCCATAAGCTGAGCTGTACAATCATTGCATCAGAGGAATGCATTTGAAATCCAGTGTTTCAGCATGTAATAATAATAATAATAATTTTTTTTTTTTTTTTTATTTTTTTTTTTTTTTTTTTTTTTTTACTTTTTCCCGCCACCACCCCCCCCCCTCTTGGGAGGTCAACTTTATTTTTATTTGTTTTTTAATATTACAATTCTTTAAGGAGAAAAAAAAGGGGAGAAAAACATTGTGAAGTCTCTTTGAGGGGGGTTAAGTAAACAAAACAAACATGAGTGATAGCAATACAGGTGTAAAACAGTACATAACATGGTGTTGAAGGACAGGACAAAGGAGATAACAAGTCATGAAATAATCAGACCTGATAAAAACAGAACAAAACAAAACCAAGGCAAAGGACAGAAACACAAAAAAAAAGAAAACAACCAAAAAAAAAAAAAAAAAACAAACAAACAAACAAACGACCAGAAAGAAACATGGGTGTGTTTTGACCATTGCTGATGGTAGTAAAAATAATAAAAAGTAAAAAAAAAGGAATGACATTTGTTTGTGTGTGCATGCAAGTGCAAATGTGAGTGTGTGTGGAGAGGTCAGGTTTACACTTAATCGAAGTGATGAATGAGTGTAGATAGTGATGATGATGATGTTAAGATGATGTTGTGAAGTTGAGGAGTTGTGAGTGTGTCTGCGTGCGTGCGTGCGCGACACTGCGCGTGTGCGCATATGTGTGATAGAGTGTGTGTTTATTGGTATGTGTGCGAGTCATCCGTTCACAGGAGCAATTCAAATTACAGATTAAGTGCAGTTATGAATGGGGTCCATATTGTTATGAAGGAAGATATCTGGTTATTTTGAATATTTGAAGTTTTTTCCATTGAAATGTATTCTGTTAGGAGGTCTAGCCATTGTGTAATATTTAATTTTTTTCTGAATTTCCAGTTGAGGAGGATGGTTTTCTTGGCTATTGTTAAAGCGACAAGTAATGGTTTGATTTGTGATATTGGTATTTTAACAGATGAAAGGTCACCAAGGAGGCATAGAGATGGTAGAAGTGGAATACTGCAACTCAAAATGAGGGAAATCCTATTGTTTACTTTTGTCCAGAAGTGGTGTACAGGTGGACAAAGCCATGTGGCGTGAAGGTAGTTGTCAGATGTGTCAAGGGTGCATTGTAAGCATGTGTCTGTGTTTGAAAATCCCATTTTGTACATGGTGTGTTCGGTGATGTGCGCTCTGTGAATTATTTTATACTGAATAAGCTGAAGGTTAGTATTGTTAGTCATTGAAAATGTGGTTTGGCAGATCTGAGACCAGAAGTCCGGGTCAGGAGGGGCCAACAAATCTCTTTCCCATTTTGTTGTTGGTAATGAAATTGAAGTATCAATACTGGAGAGGAGCTTATATATTTTGGAGAGGTTTTTTTTTTTAGGTAATATTTTATAAAGTTCTTCTATTAATGTTGGGATCTGAAGAGTATTATGGGTAATATTGATTTTGGATTTAATTATGGATTTTAGTTGTAGGTACTCGAGATAGTGTTCCCTTCCAACTCCACACTTCTGGGTCAGATCTGCAAATGTTATGAATTTATTGTCTTGGAAGAGGTGATGGAGATGTGTAATACCTTTCTGTTTCCAGGCAAGGAAGTGAAGTGGTGCTCTGTTTATTTTGAAGTCGGGGTTATTCCAAATTGGTGTGTACTTGCAAGGTGCTAGGGGAGATTTTATAATTTTGTGTATTTTCCACCAGGCTGTCAGAGTCGTTGCTATTGTGGTGTTTTTGAAACAGTGATGTTGTTTAATGATGGGACTTATGAATGGTAAGTCAGATAAGGGAATGTTTTTACAGTCTATCTGTTCAATTTCTAACCAGGGGTTGCTTTGTTCGTCAGGGTGAATCCATTTGATAATATATTGTATTTGATTTGCGATGTAATAATTGTAAAAATGTGGTGCTTCTAATCCTCCTTGTGATTTCTTTTTTTGTAATGTGACAAGTTTTATTCTTGGTTTTTTATTTTTCCAGTAAAATGTTGTTATTATTGAGTTTAATGATTGGAACCAAATTGTAGTTGGAATAATAGGGATCATTTTGAAGATATAGTTGATTTTGGGTAGAACAGTCATTTTTATGGTTGCGATTCTTCCCATTATTGAAATGGGTAGATTCATCCAGCGTTTAAGATCATCTTCTATTGTTTTGAGTAGTGGGCTGAAGTTTAATTGAAACAGATCTGACAGCCTGGGGGAAATGTTAATGCCTAGGTATTTAATGTTGCCGATGGAGAAGTGACTGTAAGCATCCTGAGTTGCAGTACTCCAAGCATTCTTAGTTAAAGGCAGTATGGTGGATTTGGACCAGTTTAAAGTGTAGTCTGAGATCTGCGAGAATTTATTTATGAGATTAATGGTTTCTATCATAGAATTTTGTGGGTCCTGTAGGTAAAGTAACACATCATCGGCATACAAACTAATCTTGTGCTGGATATTGGTGGTTTCGATTCCTTTGATTTTAACATTTTGGCGGATAGCAGCTGCTAGTGGTTCAATGAAAATGGCGAATAATGATGGTGAAAGCGGGCATCCTTGCCTGGTCCCCCGGTGCAGTTTAAAGGTGGGTGATGTTAATCCATTAGTAGTGACAGTGGCCATGGGTGAATTGTAGAGTACCTTGATCCAATTAATAAATGACTCTCCAAAACCAAATATTTGTAGTGTAGTGAATAGAAAATTCCAATTTACTTTATCAAAAGCCTTTTCTGCATCTAGTGAAACTATTATTGTTTTGGTGTCTTTCTGTTGAGATAGAGTTATTAAGTTAAAAAGTCGGCGCATACTGTCTGAAGAATTTCTTCCCTTGATAAAACCAGTTTGATCTGGGTGTATTATGAAGGGAGTGACTGTTTCTATTCGTGCTGCTAATGTTTTACTAATGATCTTGATATCTGTATTTATGAGTGATAGGGGGCGATAGCTAGAGGGTAGGGTTGGGTCTTTTCCAGGTTTCAAGAGTAGCGTTATCAGTGCTGTGTTCAAATGTGGAGGGATAATGGAAGTGTGTTCTATTTCAGATATCAGTCTAATGAACAGTGGTGAAATTGTGGGCCAGAAGTGTTTATAGAATTCAGCAGGGAAACCGTCAGGTCCTGGGGCTTTATTGTTTGGCATTTTGATGAGTGATTTATGAAATTCATTTATTGTTAGTTCTGCATCTAATCTTTCAGCTTGTTCAATAGTTAATCTAGGGATGTCTAGGTTATTAAAAAATGAGTTAATTTCTGTCGGTGTTGGTTCAATATCACATGAGTATAATTTACTATAAAATGTACGGAAGGTGCTATTTATTTCTTGTGGTGTGTACCTGGATTTCCCTGCTGAATCTTTAATGACTGGGATAATGGATTTTTCTTTGTTGTGCTTCAATTGATTTGCCAAATATTTTCCTGATTTATTGCCATTTTCAAAGTTGCTATACCTAAGTCTCTGCATAATGAATTGTGTCTTCCTGTTTATGATGTCTTTTAGTTTGGATTTAAGGGTTCTTAATTCATCCAGATGGTTCTCATTTGGGTTATTCGCTTGGATGTTAGTTAAATGTTTAATTTTTGATTCTAGGTTATTTTCTAGTTCTTGCTCCTTTTTCTTTTTATATGATGAATATGATATGATTGAACCTCTAATTACTGCTTTGCTTGTTTGCCAGAGTAGAGATGCCGAAATTTCTGGAGAGTCATTTATTTCCATGAAGGATGCCCACTCTTTCTTGAAAAAAATATCAAAATCGGGGTCTTGGAGAAGTGAGATATTAAATCGCCATCTAGTGGGAGGTTTGATGAAAGGTACATTAGTTAAATTGAATGAGATGGGTGCATGATCGCTGATTATAATCGGGTGAATTTTTGTGTCACAAATTTCTAATATAAGTGAATTGGAAGTCAAGAAAAAGTCTATACGGGAAAATGATTGATGGAGAGGAGAAAAGTATGAGTATTCTTTTACTGATGGGTTTTTAAGTCGCCAACAATCGACAAGGCCAAGCTCATTCATATATTGTTTTATTGTTTCAGTAGAATGCCAATTTCTTGAATTTCCAGAGGAGCTTGAGCGGTCTATTAATGGGTTAATGACAGTGTTAAAGTCACCTCCAATTATGAGGGTTGAGTCTGCTGTGTCTGTTATTGATGAAAATAAATTGTGAAAAAAGGATGAATCATCGTTATTTGGGCCATAAATGTTTGCTATTGTGAAGTTCTTATTGTGGATTGAGCCATTAATTATGATATATCGCCCATCGGGATCAGCTATGATATTGTTTTGAATCAGTGGAATTCTTTTATTGATTAGTATAGAGACGCCACCTTGTCTGGTATTGAGTGTTGCTGAGAATATTTGATTGAATTGTGAAGATTTAAGTTTGTGAAGGTCTTGATCTGATAGATGTGTCTCTTGAATTAAACATATATCTGCCTGTAGTTTCTCTAAGTGATTAAAGACTTTTGTCAATTTCACCTGCGAACGGATGCCACGCACGTTCCAGCTCAAAAATTTAAGCAGAGGCATTGAAGTAGCATTTTAAGTCTGTAATGAGTGTATGCGTGTGAATGAATCTTATTGTGTGTATGTGTGTGGCGTGCCTATAGGAGGAATGAGTATTTATTACCACAACAGAGAGTAATTTCCATAATGATGTGCGTAAATGTGTGTGTGCGTGTATGTATGCATGCGTGTGTCCGGCGTGAAAGCATATGTGTGTGCATGTGCCTGTCTGAGTATTATTTCCATATCTTGATGCTAGTAAAGTATTGAGGGTAAACATGTAAAAGGCAAGCAAGTAACTAGGGGTGTAACATTTAAACGACAATAAACAAAAAACAAAACTAAAATATAAAACAAGCAACACAAAATAACGGTAGAAAGGTAGCATATCTTAGCTAATTAACCTGGGTACGTTAAGGTACATTTATAAGTGGTTATTGTAAAAGGTAGGTGTTTGTTCAGATATATAATTTTATTCTATTCCCTTTAAATCATTTGTGAAGTGTTAGGTTACAGTATGATGGTGTTTAAATGGGTTTTAACATAGCCACGGAGTGACTTCTGAGTCTCGGTATAGTTGTCCGTTTATGTATAGTTTGTCCGTTTATGTATAGTTAATAATAATAATAATAATAAAAATAATAAATATACCACAAGCGGCAATTAGCGGGTTTCAAGTCTTAAAGTGAGAGGATTGTTTTATGGATTTCAAGCCAGAAGAGGTGATGATAGTAGTAAAGGAATGGGTTTTAATGGTAATTTTAAGTTTTAATGGCAGTTGTAGCAGTAGTAACAACGGTTTTGTGAGTGCTGTATTAACATTTGCATTTGTTTGCCAGTTACCCCACCAGCCAACAATTTCAAATGTTAATACAGCACTCACAACACTATTGTAGAACTGAAGCACAGTAATACAAAAATCAAAGGATCTGAGCTTTCTTAAAGGATAATTCCACCGAAAAACATAATTAATCTTATTTAACAGTTCAAGGCGCAACTGAACAAGTCTCTCTTTGTGGTTGGCCAAATAAATCTGTGAATGTAAATATCGAAAGCAAAAGTTACAAATTTTATAGAGGTATATACGTTTTTGAAAAACTAGTTTTGGAATTTGGAGACACCTCCCATGTTCGGCGTGACCAAACTAACAGAGAGGGAGAGAGAGGCTGCGCCCTGTGTAGCCTACTGTGTACTAGCATACTGTATAGCTACTGCTTTCTGTTTTGTTGCATACTTAACAGCTTTTTTTAAAAGTATACTCATCTGCCATACTCAATTATAGGCAAGTGCACTGATTCGGACACGGCCAGAGAGGTGGTGAACCTGTTGTTACAACTGTAAAGAGTATTTGTCAGGGGTAGCATACAGAACGAAGAACCAATCGCGACAATGGGGGTTATATAAGTGCTCTAACGAACACCACAAAACGGGGGGAAAACCCGCAGACAGGGAATAAATTACAATAAGAAAAAATAATAAACTCTCCTTACAATGAGAGATTACGCTACCAAACTCAAAGCTACCCATATTGGGCGAAAGACTCTAACACTAGAGATTAAGACAACAAACAAAGAAAACAAAAAGTCCTATAGCTCACAATGAGGGAACCGAAAAACACAAACAAGAAGAAAAAAAAATGCCAAAGACAATCTGTTATAGGACAGGGAGACAGAGGATCCGCAAAGGGTGGAGAATTACCGAGGCTAAGTTTCTAGTAAACTCTTAGATACCCGAAACAGGTCCCGTGTAACGACAAGAAGTTGACGTGATACGGTCGTAAACAAACTGTCAGTCCTATATCGTGAATTTCCGGATTTCCTTGTCAAATCAATGGCAATATGGAAGCATCAATCAAAGACGACGCAAGGTTTAAATAATGAAAGGAAATGCGGAACAGGTGAATACACTGTGCAGAAAAAAAAAAACACAAAACGGACAAAGAAAACAAAAGGGAGAGGCGCTACAAGAGTGCTCCCCAGGGAAGTGGCCAACAAGAGAAGAGCAGGCTGAGAAACCATGACAGTATTACCTTGCAAGCTAGCTCAATGAGTTTATGTTAACGTTACCAATTATTCCAGTACAATGGCTTCCAACAATTTTGTGGACCATGCACTCGATGACACCTTCCGAGTAATGGTTTCTTAAATTGAAGGCGGAAGGCTAACGGTTTGCGCCAAAATACTCGGCTGAGGATATTAACTGAAGGCGTGAGACAGCAGCCGGAACAGGTGTTACGTGCAGCTGACCTGGAAGTGCCTCGGGTAAAAGATGACTGCTGGTGAACCGGGAGGAGAAGGTAACAAGTAAGTGTCGCAGACTTCTGGCTAGGCTAGCTAATATGTTTTCACTAACATTATACCAAAAGTAGATAAATCAAGGGCTGTGTGGTTTCATAAATAAAGCTTAATGAATGGCTGTATTTCTTCTTTTCTGTGTTTTTCTCTGGAGACTCCAGCTAATGGTGGTGACATTTTTTCAGTAGAATTGTAGTGGCTAGCTTGCCAGTGAGTGACGTTAGTCTCTCTCAAATAACGGCTTCCACGCAGGATTAGTAGTAACACCCAGCCCCTCTGTTTGTAGGAGTGGCAACCTGTGACTGGTGTTATCTGAGCCCCTGGTTCTTGTAGTCCACAGTAAAATGGCTAACTAGAACATGCGCAGTAGTTTGGGGTTATATCTGCTCTCGCAACAGGTAGAGTGTTGGATGAGAGCTCATTTTAATCAGAAGGACAACTACTCTTATACAAATAAAACATACTTTTTTGTTGGAATTCCCATTTAAGAAATACAATATTGATTATAACTCCACTCAATCATCACCATCAATCTTTTTGCCTTTATTTCATAGTCTCAGATGAAGGTGGTGATGAGGATGAGGAATAGCGAATGACCTTGCTACCTCCTGTGGAATCGTTGTTTTAAAAGTTTACGCTTCCCTTTAACTGTGAATGCATCTGACATGTTGCAGATAGGGACACCACTTCTTCAAAGGACCCAGACAGCTGGTAGCTGGTACTTTGCGTGCAGACAGCTGGGGCGCCCCGGGTACCCAGCAGTCCCAGCACCTCAGCGTCCCCCCGAGTGGCTCCGTCTTCATACCCACAGAAACACTTCTGAAGATGTCAGAGACGTGGGGCCCGCTGGGAAAGACGACGATGTGGCGGACCTCAGCAGTCCGTGCCAAAATCGGCCCGGCCCCCCAGAGGAAATGGAACCGCGTTCTCCCACCTGGACCTTCCTCATGTTAGCTTCCACAGGACTCCAGCCATGCCCGCTGTCCCTGTATCTGTCTACTTGTTGCAGGATTCTCAGGTGTGGTACTGTCTCCAGATGCTACATTAACATGGAATGAATATTCAGCTGAAACCACATATGCAATAATAGGGAGAATCTGTGTCGTACTGAAATACATCACGAGTTTAGAGTTTAGGGTCTGTCTGAAGTGCATTAGCATAAAATATGAGTCATATGTATGCATGAGTCATAAGCCCTTAAATTATGCTGTCATGCGCATCGCTTCCACCGGCTGCTTTGCTTTACTATGTATGTACTGTGCCTGAATTTCCTCCCTCTCTGAATGCCTGCTCATGCATGTCACAATCATCTAAAAACTGACCTATTTCCAACCTGAGGATGCCGTAAAGTCTGACCTCTGTCAGTCTGACTACTGTTAATTTTACACAGCTTCAATAAATAAGTACATCACCTAATTCTCTGTGAATGACTTTCCAATAATGGAGGCTGACAGCACATTGTTTCCCCTAGAATTTTTTTATTAGTGACATTGTGGACCGTGGGGGGGGGGGGGGGTGTAATGGTGGAATGGCTGTTGACAGGGGTGGGGTGGGGGGGGTCATAGTTTGATGAGTTGGGGGGGGGGGGGGGTGAGCAAAATTATTAATTATACAATACAATGAAACACAACAAAAAATTGCTTTAAGTGTGTTGCACACAAAACATGTATACAACTACATTATCCAACATTATTTAAGGTTACATATTTATTTCATATTTCAAATTGGCTCAGGTTTGTAATACATTAGCCTAATTCAAATATCAATGACATCTCAGCTTAATAAAAATCCAAACAAACAAGTCCAATCAATTATTATTATTTTATAACTATTTCCTTTTACAGTGTCCTATTCTCACTGTGATTGTCGTAAGCTCGTGCTTAAAAGTGCTGATCTGGTGTCTGGTGACAATTGCGTGAGGTAATATAGACATGAGAAAAAGGTTCCCTGATCAACTCTCAAAGGACCGTTGGCGTCTGCTTGCTCGCGTGACGTTCCTCAAAATGCTTCGCAAAGAATGGAAGAGAAACGGTGTCATTTCATCTCAATGTGAGGACATTTCAGAAAATTGTGTAGCATCCACGTTATCAGATCGAGCCGGACGACAGTTGCTTTTTCTGATGATTGGTCAGTTCATTCTGCACCTGTGAAGCTCGCCCATCCACCACAGAGAACTGTGCTGGTAGAGAATCTGGATCCACCCCCCCACCCAATTGATAATTGCAAAAAATTTAAAGAGAACAATAGATACCCAAACCAATAAAGTAAACCAATAGACAGATATGCAGGCAGTGACCACGTTTACATGCACATCATTATTCCAATCTTATTCGGAATACTCAAGTATAGCAGTTATGATACAGCCCACATAAACACATTATTCTGAAAAGCGAAACCCAGTTAAAGAAGAATCTATTTTTTAAACCAGCGTAGTTTACCTCGAAGTAGACTATGCAGGGCACCACTGTCACCAACACTGAAGTTCTGGGCAGACCACTTTTTTTCTTCTGCAGTCTATGGGCATTCTTCTTGCTCTGCCCTCAATGCTCAGATGGATGATGACTTTTGGACTGTGCTCTTGCAGCATGCCTTTCAGAGTAAAAGTTGGGTGTTTTTTTTTCCGGTACAATTTCAATTTCGTACAAGTTTAACCATTTCCTACGTCCCTGAAAGGGGGAAATCGGGCACTTGGAGCACACACCCCCCCCTCTGCACGTGTCTGAGTTACAGATATAAGAACGTCCTGCACTCACTCGTGATAGTGAATATCTACATTGTTCTCTTTCCTGGAAAACATCTATGGCACTATTTCTAATCAAGTCTCTCTCTCTC